>JAIGNY010000432.1:1827500-2105000 GCA_020152595.1 Chiridota heheva | reverse complement strand
GTGGTGAAAGTAAAAATTAATTGGCGGGGTAACATCCAAGCCTATATTGGAGGTGTTTATTATCATTGCGAGCTAATGTTACGGATCATCAAGAAACCAGACAATTTTTCGCTCAAAAATGTATTTGTAGCTTTACATAAAAAAAAACGTTAATTCTACAAAATGAACTTTACAGTAAAGCTATGGGTTGTAAAAGACCTTGAACAACACCTCATATTAACACCTCATATCATTTCAATGCACACAAATTCCGGTTCCTTTTTCACCATTTCAATTCCTTGTAAATAATTGATATTTAATCTTTTAATTCGTGGTTTGCTTGGTACTGATGTCATAATTTTTTTAATCCCTTTTCAATGTTTTCTTACGCTTCCACACATCTTAAGATATCGTTTCTGTCAACTGAAACATAGTTGTTTTTTTTATAACTTTGATGCACATGGAAACGCCACACATCGTTATAGATTTTAAGTTAGTCGAAATGCAACAGTCTTATCAGCTTATGGGACTCGGCATAGCATGGTCAGATGGTGCAGTTAAGTGAATTTTAATTCTAAGCCTTAGCTAATCTTCGTTTGGTACATATGACTTTAACTGTTTAAGTGTTGTTAAATACAAACAAACAAAACAACTAGCTCATCCCATTGAATCCACCTCAGGAGTCCAGCTCCTGGAATTTCTATATGGGAAGGCTAATAAACAATGAATGATTCAAACGAATTCTTCAAACATGGGTAAAAGTTTACAAGATGTACCCTTTTGATCAACCCAGACTATGAGCATGGCGACGGATCCTGAACCACAACAAGTATTGTCATGTTATCAAACATTTCTTGGAAAGAAATGAAGTCGAACCACGATTAAAGTATATCCGTAGATACAAATTACATGGTTACATAATATCAGGCCAAATAAGTACAAAAATGACCAAATCATGACGTAGTGAAAGTCAGTTATAATTACAACTTCAACAACCCGCACACTTACTTGCATGACCATGCATGATACCTGCTTGTTCTTACATGCCACACCCTTATCTCATACCTCAATCTCCGGTTTTAAAGGAGTACTTGGCCAAAATGTAACGATATATTATTCTAAAGTCTCAAGAATATTCGTATACACATTTCTTGCGTTTGATGGTACCGATAACGTTTAACATGAATATTCAAATCAACCGTAATCATTTCTAATGAATACTTCATTCGTTTCTCAATGAAAATTAAATCCTCATGAATCAGCCAAAAAATTAAAAATGCTCACACTCAAAAGCCCTGAGGGCTCCTTTTAATTCATAGATACATGTCAGTCAACAGGAGGAGCCGAGGAAGCTCCCCTTTGGGTACGAGTTTTTTGGTAAGGTGAATTCCATGAAAGCTTTAGCAGATTGGAAGAAGTAAATAATTAAGGTTCTGTAACGTTGTTACACCCCTACATGAGGCAACCATCTCTACTGAGACTAACCATCGTAAATTATTTCTGAGTTTTGAAATCTGAGCAGGTCAGTTTCTGAGTTTTTGAGAAGTAAAAAAAGCGTTTTTGGTTTTCATACTGAGGTTGCCCTGTGATGCAAATTAGCATATGAAAAAATTGTATATTGATGCCTGAAATAAAATGTTAAAAACACAACTTTAAAATTGTGAATTTTCAATCTTTTTAAACTATGGTTTGCTTCTTTCATGGTTTTTAATAAAGTATACGTCCATAGACCTTTTAGCTTTATTCTTCAATTGCATTCATTAGAAATGATTCCGATTTGGGGGCACATTTGGACGACAGCTTTGATGAAATATTCCACTTGTTTTGGACGTTACCGATGGTACCATTAACCACGCAATTTTTGGATGTAACTAGAAGCGCACTGAGGAAGCAGGGGAGGGAAATAGCTTCCTGAGAAGATTTCACTTCCCCAGCTGAATACTTTTAAAATTCGGAAAATTCGGAAATTATTAATATCAAATTAAGAGAAGTAAAATCAAACTAAAGAAAACGTAGGTAAAATTGAAGAAACTTTTTGTTAAGTTATATAAATACTAGGTACAATTAACACAAATTTAGCAACACTTCGTAGAAATTAAAGAAAATTTCCCGAAAATGAAAGAAATGGAAGAAAACTTCCCTAAAATTACAGAAAATGAAATAATAAAAATTCCTGAAAATTGAAAAATTCCCGAAAATGAAGAAAATTGGCAGAGATTTGAAGAAAATTGCCCGGAAATTAATGAAATTTCCAGGAAGGTTTCACGAATATGAAGGAAAATGCCCGAACTTTGAAGAAAATATCCCAAAAAGTGAAAGGAATTTCCCGTATATTCAATCAGATTTCCAAATAACTATCATTAAATCATTTGATATCTGTACCTCCAAAGTATCACTTTAATACCTTTATTTGTTTTGTTTTTTGACAAATATTTGGGGGAATGTAGCCCTCGTGCATCCCCTGGCTACGTTCTTGGAAGTTAAGATTTTCGACACAATTGGTAAATTGTTGCCATCTCATTTTGAAATTGGCAAGTCAACTTTTTTGGCTAAAATGTACATCAATAGCGTGTCACTTTCATCATATGTGATTTAAAGCCGGGGTTTTACTAAGAGAACTCAATTTGACACTTGAAGCAAATGTCCGTGGTGACATCGAAATATATCAACGACTTACGGACTTGATTAAAAAAGGAATAAAAGAACAAGTCTAACGAACACATACTTAATTAAATTGCCTATTCATATATTCACACTTTACTGCCTTAATGAATAGTGAACACAAATTCTTTTCCCTTCTATGTATCTCTGCCCTGAGGCTGTGTCTCTAATTTTCCATTTTTCCACTTTTAAGTTTTAGATCGATGTGTTGCTTAGATGTTTTCCAGATGATTCGAAATATATAAATACCTTTCAGTAATCTTTTTTGTCAACCCGTTATTTTTTTTCCATGTATTATTCGATCTTTTATGTTATTGTAATCTCTTAAAGCTTTGGTTGTTATTACTGTTTTTTTACTGATGATTTATACTTTATTATTTTCTTTTATAATCTACATTAACAATTCAAGTTACTAATTAAAAGAACCAACATTTCAGTAAATAGAATGGATTTCATGTTTTAATCATTGAACATGCGGTATTTCAGCTCCCTTTTTACTGCCAGTCCAATATCATTTTCGTCTACTGTTGCATCATGCTGATTTTGAAGACCGTGGGAATTACGGTACTTACCCGAATCCTGGTTGCTCAGCTACGAGTCTCAATTTGGATCTTTCTAAAATCTGTGGGGATCCGTCCCCAGATCTTACGATGAACTTGGTCTCGTCTGGCCATAAAATATCCAAAAAATTAAAATCTAGAGTGAAACGATGGGTCTTCCGTTTGTATTCCATGATATCAGATGCATAACATGTGTGGCGGAGAACTAATACAACAGCGTGGGCAGTTACATATCGTTGGATGATCGGTAATTAGTGTATATACTTCGCTCGTTGTATGCTTACAAATCTTATCTCAGGTATTCAAAAGTTTTATTGGGAATAGCGAAGACGTATTGGGGTCTGTCGTCAGGAGACAATCGATGATATGTAAGCACAAAGCTGTTGATTACGTGCCATTGGCCTGGAATGCTTTAAACAAAACATAAAGTAATCGCCACGTCGTTATCATTCATACCTTATCATGAAAGCAGTTTGTCAGCTGCATCTTTATGTATTTGGTATGGAATATACCAACCGCAAAGTTTATGTATTGCCAAGTCAAGTATGACATTCTGAATGTATGACAGCATCAAGTGTTTATCTTTAAAACCAATTCGTAATTAAGGATTATCATGACTTTGATATCCTGTTACAAACTTCATAGCTTCCTCCTTGAACTGTTCAAACAAATGTTGCACACTTATTTGATAATTTTCATTATCATATCATTTTCTTGTACATGCGATTCTATTACAAAATCCCTAAACATTGCTGTTGAATGTTGCGTTGTAAAATTCTGAGTCATAAATTCCAACCATAGCTGTACATGCAGTCTCATATATCAAATAGGAATGTTTCGAAGTAAAACGTTCTTAATTACTTATACGTTTATACAAACCAAAGTAAGTTTTATTACAATCATCAGATCGTTGTGTTATGGCATAGGCTATAAAGTAAATGTGATCAGAGCAATGACTTATGCGAGAAGAATATGCCGGATGATATGGCCTACACAGAAATCAGCGTGAAACATCATCGCAAAGTCTGCAAGTATGAAAATTGGAAGAACAAGGGGGATAAAACATTCAAATGTAAAGAGAAAGAATTGGCAGCGAAGGTTTAACATTTTGCACCTCACTGAAACTGTTTAAGAAATGTTTGAAATGAGCTGGCCAACACTGTCGAGTATATACTTGTTGTTTCTATAGCAAGGGGGTTCATATAAACACATGACAAACAAAGCTGCCTCTGATCTAAGACATGGTATTCATATTATCAACATTTTCTTTAAGGTTGCAAGCATAACCCAATAATTTGCTTGGCCTCAACTTAAGGATTATGTGGACTACAGAATATACACCTTGTAAATTCACGTGCCATTTACTACGTCGAAGTGGGATGTGCATACATAGACGGTCATACTGAACTTTTATTACATGCAATAAAACTATCGTCCACCTCGATTTCAATTTCTGCTTTTGAGGCACAAAGTAAGGTAGATCATCTAACAGCTGCCTGGTTTGTATTAAAAACATGGGTCAATATCAGTTCACAGTCTGGAACTCATCAGCAAGTCATTGATACGGCAGTACGGAATCGTAGCTTTCGTTTATTAGGGCGTTTATTGACAAAGTTTGATCTGTGGCAGATTGGTCTCTCAAGTTTCTGACTTGGTGGAAAAAATCTTATACTATTCGCCAAATAATGGAAAATAAAGACGTCATTCAAAGAAAAACTGGCGTTTTCGAGGGGAAAATTAGAAGAGAGTTCGGTGTTTCACAAAGGGAAAATGATGTTTCTTTATCATTTTGCGTTTCTTCCTTTTAATTTGCACGGTTATTTAAAAAGAAGTTATAACGAATTTGATAAGACAAGCTTCATCCTCTAAATTCTTTGATAATCAAATCGTTAAACAACTGAACCAAGTAAAATAAAATGACCTTTAATTAGCCATACTTAGTTTTTGTCTGTAGACAAGGTGGATGTGATAGTGTGATTTTTTTTACGGGAGAAAAACCCATCTTTACCGATCTCTTGTTATGTTATTTTATTGTCATTTTACTGGCTATCATAACCCTAAGTGTTCTAAATTCCAACCCCCTCGATTTCTAAATCACCATTTTTTTATTTGTAAAAAAATATTTCATCTAAACCACCAGACTAAAAACGGAGAAAAATCAATTTGAGAACACACTTTAGGTCGTCATCTCCTCTTCTTCAGCTATTAGGATGATTTTACTGTCGGAACTTGATGAAATCTTACAGATACCTTTGAACTTACAATGACATGTAACTTTTCTGCCTAAATCAATTCGGTCTTTTTTTGTTTATATACTCATTGCTCTAACAGTCTAAAAAAACATTAATTCTTGGCTAGAAGTTCTCGATCACTTTTCCAAACGCTTCTTTTTACCCAATTTGTATTACTAAACTGCTTAGTGCCCATGATATGTGGTTTCATCTAAGTCTCATCTGTCATAGCAAACGTCTCTTTGTTTTAGTTCTCAATCAAACGACATTGATTGATTGATTGCGAAGACGCTAATCTTAGTCTCATAGTCTTTTTAAATGTATTGTAGTTTATCAAATATACCATGGGGGTCATGGCAGACCGCATTTTGCTGAATTGGTTAAAATGTTTGAAATTGTATATATTTGATCATTTCAAGCTTAGAGGAATAATGAATTGTCGGCTAATTTTTCCTCACACGAACCCTCTCGAACTGGCAAACTGGTAAAGGTGAAACATGGGATTTGGTATAAACAATCAAACCCTGCGTGAACTGCATGGTACTAAGAGTGGTATTAATTGAATCATCTTGCACTCTTTGCGAACAGACGAAGGATCATTTCGTATAATTGATTGTTGTATAATCAAAAGCTGATTAGAAAAAGAGATAGTGACCATGACTGTTTTGAAGCAGTCTAAGCCAGCTCTTAAGTAGACCGTCGTTTTTCGATGTGAATGTGAACTTTCCAAAGTTCATCGAATTTTCTTAAGCAAGAGTCCTAATTCCTAGTCCTTTGGAATGGCTGGGAACAATGGGATCATTTCTAGCACAAATTATTGCAAGATATCCTCCGTGTAAAATCGTAGTTCCGAAAATCTTCGATATTGTCTGATTGGTGCCGCCTCCTCAGTCATGTGAGCCGGTTTAATATTCAGAAAATGAGTATAATCAGGGGCGGAGCCAGGATAAAATGTCAGGGAGCCAAGCCAAACCATGGACCTGTAAAAGATCTTTTACAGCTCCCTGACCAAACCAAACCAGGGATGATGTGATAACGTGCTTTATGAGCAGTTTTGATTATTGAAACATAAATATTGGGACAAGAGTGCAGTGACTTCTGAAGCGGGGAGCAGAGGAAATATAATCCCTGAAAGGATTTCACCTTCCTTATTGCATGCTTTCTTTCCATTGGAAAAATATTAACAAAAAATTGAAGGAAAATTTGGTAAAATCATTGGGAGTTTTGAGAAAATTAGGCAATACTTATTAATAATTGATGAAATATTACTGATAACTGATGAAAAATTAACGATAACCAACGAAAAATTGCCCCAAAATGAAGTGAAATTTTCGAACATTGAAGAAAATTTTCTAAACATTGAAAGAGATTTTCCAAATATAGAAGGAAATTTCCCCAAAATAGAAAATTTGTCGAAAACCAAAGAAAACTTGCCCCAAAATGAAAGAAAGTGTCCAAAAATTGAACAAAACTGCATGTGAGTGAAAACTTTTTTTTCCAAAATTGAAAGAGGTTTCCCAGAAAATTGAAGGAAATTTTCCCAGAATATTTTTTTTTCTTTCAAAAATCAAGAAAAGTTACCAAACATCGGGAGGAATTTGCTCCAAAATAAAGGAAATTTCCCCAAAATTGAAAAAAAAATTCCTGAAAGTTGAAGTGAGATTTCCAAAGTAGCAACAATTTTTCCGCTTGAAACCGGGAAGTCTTGAGGGTTCTTGTCCCCCTGAGGGGTGAAATTCCTATGCTCCTGGATCTAAGGGCGGTGGCCTATCCACCTTTACTGAGCATCCAGATTGTCAAAGCAGTAAAACTTCAATTTAGTTTATGCAAAAAAGTGGCGCAAATTTCAATTGGTCAAACTAGTCTATGTCAGTATATGGACAGGGGCACACAATAAGGGGTATGCGGTGCGTCAAACATTGAAAAGTTCTGATCCAAAATCACAAGGTTTATTAGATCCAAAATTGAATATTTTATCATAGATACATACTCGAAATTTAAAGCTTTAAACCGAGTCTACTTATTGTGATATGACGCTTAAAGATTTTGTATTTTGTTTAAAATGAAGACAAATAGGCTTATCGATATAATTATATACAAATCATTTTTAAGTTAAAATAATAGGCTTTACAATGTCCGTTTGCAACATAACATAACAAGAACGGGCTAAGAAGGGTTAGTCACCCCATAATAAGCCCAAACTAACACCACTACCACCACCCAAAAACAAAATCAAAGACGCCCAGAGTTAGTAAAGAACTTATCAATATTGACCTTGAAATTGTGAACAGAATTGGAGCTAACTACCCACTCAGGCAAACCATTCCACTCATTAAAAACTCTTTGCGAAAAGCTACAACGCTGAATATCTATCCGTGAAAACCCTTTGGTCAACTTCAAACTGCTACCACGTGTCACATGAGGATTAGCTTTAACATGTAAGAAATAACAGGAAGTAAAAGTATCACTACCAGATAGGAATTTAAAAACCTGAATCATATCGCCACGTACTCCTCTTAACTCAAGCATGGTCAAAACAAGAATTCGCAACCTAGATTCATAAGAGAGAGTCCTTACTTCGAAATAAGTCTAGTGGCTCTTTGCTGAATCTGCTCCAAAATGAACTTATCCTTCTCATAAAAGGGACTCCAAGCCTGAATAGCATACTCAAGGTGAGGCCTGACTAACCGCTTATACAAATAAGGAACAACCTCTCTACCAAGAAAACAACAATTTCTTCTAATCAAACCAAGCATCCTATGTGCTCTTGCAGCTGCCGCTAGAGCACACTGTTTAAAAGGCTTCAGATTGCTAGTAATGACAACACTTAGATCCCAAAAAACTAACTTATCCAGATCAGTTTGCAAAAGTGAAGAATCCCTAGCATCATCAACAATCCTGTACAGCTTAGTGTCATCAGCAAATGTACAAATCCTGGAGCCAAGGGAAGCATCAATATCATTAATGAAGATTAAGAAAAAAAAGCGGACCCAATACAGAACTCAGAGGAACACCACTTGTAACCTTTCTCCATGGAGATACTTCACCATTAACAACAACTCTTTGTGACCTGATAACTAACTAAGAATATATCCAACTGGCACACTTTCCCTCCACACCAAGCGCTCTTCTTTTCACCATGAGCCTGCTTAATGGAACCTTATATGCTTTTTGGAAATCTAAATAGATAGCACCCACATTATGATCAGAATCAACTAATTTAATAACATCATCAAGAAACTCCAATAAATTTGAAACACAACTGCCTGTTAGGCTAGAACCCATGCTGGGACAAATTCAACAAACCATTGACCAGTAAATGATCTAGTATAACATCCTTAACAATGGACTCCATGACCTTGCACACAGCACTAGTAAGACTCACTGGCCTATAGTTACAAGGCAAACTGTGGTTACCCTTTTTAAAAATAGAAGTAACATTAGCAATTCTCCAATCACTAGGAACAACACCAACATCAAAGCACTTTAAAAAGATAATACTCAGGGGAACAGAAAGAACATCAGAACACTCACGTAAGACAGCAGGATGCATACCATCTGGACCGGGTGCTTTATTGAGTTCAAACCCTTCAACTTCTTAAACACAACATCAACTAAAAAATCAACATTCGTAATGGATACTGAAGAGTGCACACTAAGATAATCCACAACATCATCAGCAGGGGACTCCTTAGTAAAAACAGACACAAAGTAGTCATTCAAAACCTCAGCCATATCCTTACCACTATTGATAGTAATACCATCATTACCGTAAAGGGGACCAACAACCTCCTTGTTTTTTTGCTTTGAGCGAACATAAGAATAAAACGACTTGGGATTAATCTTAACCTTTTTGGACAAACGTTTTTCAAAAAGCACTTTAGTATCTCTTACCAAACCCTTTGTGAACTTTTCATGATCCTTATACACAGCAAGCTCCGCAGGACACCCACTGTGTGTATAACAATGCCACAACTTCTTATTTTTCCGAACAGCCTGCAAAACCTCTCGAGACATCCATACTGCCCGATTACGCCTGCAGACTTTCTTTAATGGGACAAACCTATTTACACCCTCCAAAACTATAGTTCGGAAAACATCCCATGAAACATCCCATAGAAGGATCTGAGTCATGGAGCAAAGAAGTCTAATCAAATGACAAATCATCCTGGAGTGCAGCAAAAACAGCATTCTTAAAATCTAAAACCAGTTTATTTGCTGGAGAAGCCTTTGTGAAACAATACAGATCAAAACTAAGAAGGTCATGATCACTACACCCTACCTTACCGATACTTGGCACATTTCTAACCATACTTTCTTCACTACTGAAAATCAAAGCAAGACAATTACTACCACGTGTGGGAAATAACACATGCTGGGTGAAAAAGCAGTCAGATACAGCTTCCAGAAAATCTTTACCATGTGGACCACTAGTACAAAGATTCCAATCAATGTCTGGAAAATTGGAGTCCCCCAAAACAATAACCCTCCTAGAAGCAACTTTCCTGAAGCAGTCCAGCAATTTCTGATTGTTCTCAGGACTAGAATTTGGTGATCTATACACAACACTAACCACTGAACAACCAACATCGCCATCAACAATAAGCTCACACTATAGGCAATTTGAAAAACCAAAAGAAAACTTAGCAGTCCTATCTATACAATTAAAACTGTCTTTCACAAACAATAAAACGCCACCTCCTCTTGAGTGTATCTAATCTGCCTTGTCTGAAAACTGAGTAACCTGGAATATGTACCTCTGAATCACTAATTTCACTATAAATCCAGTAATACCAATTACACCAGGTCTACTAATTGAAACTTCAGCCAAAAGCTCATCACGCTGATTTAAAATGCAACCAACATTTGAAAACATAATCTTAAATCTACCACTAGAGCAATCCCTATCCCCAGAAACATGCATGACAGGTGGGTTTAAACTCCCCCTCCCCCCTCCTGTGACTAGTTTAAAGGACTCAGATCCTTAATTTTTCTATTGACACCTCTAGCAAGAACACGAGCACCTTTCCTACTTAAATGCAAACCATCTCTCATGAACCAATCAACCCGAGATTCAAATTTATGCCAGAAATTTACCAAACCGAACTCAAACAGGCAACAAGTACTCTCTAGCTAACTATTAATCAACAACATCTTATATATCATTAAGGAACTACCCCTTCACGGCAACAGACCAACAACTAGAACCCTACAACCTGTGTCCTTTAACTTGAATAATAAATCCATGAAACTACGCCTAACACAATCAACATTTCTCCATGAAATACCATTTGTACCCATGAAACTACGACGGTATCTTCACCCTTACATAAAGTCTCAACACGAGAACTAACAACATCAACTGTAGCCCCGGGAAGACACACCCTACTTCTACTACGATCTACTCCACAAAACTCTACTGAATCTCCTATCCATAACACCTTATCCCTAACATATTTCACAGGCAACGTACCAAGATGAATCGACAACCTCACGACCAATGGTACAGACCTCATATGCCACTTTTGGAGTCTGAACCTTGTGTCGGGGCTTTTCGATGATCTTTTCTTCAGCTCTTTTTATTTTATTCCAGATGAAAAGGAAAAAAAATGAAAAGAAAAAACATTTCAGCACTCCTCCGGCAGGTACCTGACTTTTCTTGGTTTCTTGTGCAGTTGAGGAAAAATTTGTGCAACAACGCAGTGGATGTCAGGAGAAATATCGGTTAGATGATCAACAAGGTTAACCTTTCCTCAAGCTTTGAAGATTTGGCATGTTTTTGTGATTCTATAGTATAGGCGAAAGAAAAATCATGGGATTATTATGACCGACAGTCAATACTTAATCCATCGATAAGGTAATCAATTTCTGACTGACTGAAGCAATTCGTCAAGATATAAAGAATTTGAATGCTTTATTATCTTATCACAGGCAATTGCCATAATATTTCATAACTGTTAACTAAGGACGATCTCATGGTAAAGAAGCATCATCCAAAAAATATCAGGGTGCCATGCCCCTTCCCCGATCCACCCCTGGGTATAATGGTTTTGTTGATGAATTTTCCATTGATTTATACCCAAAATAGAGCTGTATTATTTTTACATAGCTAAACCCTATGCACAGGAAAGAGGACACTTGATGCAATTATTGTTATGGGGATGAAGTTTTAGGGAAGGAATTCAAAAAGTTGTAGAAAGATTGTGAGTTAAATTCCAATCTGGATCACAACTACTCTGTATTCCATATTTTTGATATTGGTCAGCCAAGATATGTAAATCTTGAAATTTCTTTCCCCCTAACTTTCAAAATTCAACGACTGCAACTCTGAATTGAAAATTCTGTTCCAACAATTTAATCAATTAAATCTGTATGCAGTGTCCATAGACTTTTAAAGGTATATGCACAGGTAGCAACAACATGAGCATTACGGTGTCCTCAACACAAACCGCAGTGACGTCAGTAAGTACATGTCATTTACTTACACACGCGATCAATATATTACAAGAGAAGCGTATATTATAGTGACATGTACTTGCGTCATCATCGTATTACAAGAGAAGTGTGTACTTGCGTCATCAACGTATTACAAGAGAAGCATATATTATACAGTGCCATGTAATTACGTCATCAACGTATTTAATACAAGAGAAGCGTATATTATACTGTGTGTATAGAGATTAGGTACATGCATGTTGTATGTACAGTATGTGTAGTAACATGACACGGCCGAGCTGAACAGAGCTGTAAAAATTCATCGTTTTTTTAAAAATGGAGCTATTAACTGAAATTAATTCGGTTAACAACTCCGTGCTTTGGTTCAAATGAGCGAAAAACGACAAAAAAACTTCTGCCTTTACAAGATTTTGAACTCATTATGTTTGTAACAAAAGTAAATCACTCGAAGTGGACTCGAAACCCAACGCCTTATCCATTCTGCCATATCATCGCTGTATCGAAGGATGTTGCTCTGCGTATTATTAATATAGTGCGAAATATGATCGAAAGAGCATTTTGCAATTTCAAGCAATCAGAACTGAATGTCCTATGCTAATATTGACCCTTTAAAATATACTAAAACCAAGCAAACAGAAAAAGTCCTATCAAAATATAAAGAATTACACTTACAGAATTTTAGCTGTATTCAGTATTACTGTTCATACACCACTTGAAATTTGCACTTTTCACACTTTGAATTGACATAACTCAAAAACTATAAATGATATATAGTGACCATTCATTAAAGACTATTCTGCTCAGAATGTAATGCTCTTTCATCAGGGTTCAAAATATCTTCTTTTAACTGGGTGCACGACTGTTTGAATGATGGTATTTTGGGTTCATTTTAAGTCAGTTAATGGGCAATGCCACAATTTTGTAGCATAGTAACAACGAAGTTCATTTCGCATTTACAATGAAAATTGATATAAGCGCAATGACATACACAGCTATTTTTGCTAGAAATGTGCTACAATTTGCTTCATAAAGGCAATCCATTTGACTGATGTGCTCCCCCCACTCCCCTCACCAAATAAAAAAAAAAAAAAATTGCCACTTGCTTTCCAATTAACGGTTTTTCCCTGATTGCGAGATAAAATTGGGAAATTTTTTACGCAAGACTTTTAACAAATCTGTATAAGTTCGTAAAATTGTACGAAATTTTAGTAAAATTGTGAAGGAAATTTTGGTAAAATTGAACGAAACTCCTGGGTTAAACACCCGTTTTTTTGTTTGTTTCAGAATATGTTAATCTTATTTCATAGGGATTAAATTATTAAAATGCTGAATACAAAAGAATGAAACTTACTTAACAATAGCTCTTCCAACTAATGGCTCTTCTTCAATGGCTCCTTCACTCATATTTGTCACGGCAAAAAAAAAAAATACCTGCTAACTTGGCGATGTTGACAGTACTGTTTTAACAACTAGAATAACCCGTTTACAATAATACCTATAAACCTAAACAACTGAATATCTATAGCAATGCGTAAGGACCAATATATCTCTCATGAGTCAATATCTATTGAGCAACTTCCTTCATAATAGCTATGTTATCTTAGTGAGGTGGAATTTACTGTACTTCATAAGAGATTAAATTGGCAACCCACTGAGTTTCTTCTGGTGTGAAAGGGATTGAATTTCAAATAAGAATTTAAATGCACTTTCATTCGTCTGAGCATTCTTTTAGAGACACATATTTCATCAGACACTTCACATGAAATTTTACAGACGGTTTAATAATGATCTGCTGAATAAATGTGTGTTGAGTAATGATTCTTTAACAAGGCTATTCCGAAATGTTTATCTATCCACAAATTAACTTGAAAGCGGAAGCAGAAAGTTCCGACTGCAAGGCAGATATATTTGTACAATACCTGAGATTGGAAGCTTGATTGACTATCTGAAAAACTTCAGCTGAAAAGCTTCCATGAAACTAAAAAGTCAGTACATTTCATGGATGCCACGTGAAATACAAAAAGGAATAGTTCTTTTATCTGCACTTTTACAGAAAATTATATTTTTTTTGTTAACAAAAAGCAATCTTCCAGCAATTTTAAGTGATATAAATTTTAACGTGGAAACCTGTACAAACCATCACAGCCAAAAAAAATCAATTTCATCTAGACTACACAAATTTTAATACTCATGTATACGACAGTATAGAAAGATTCGTCAAGAAAAGACATAAGACACACCAATGATCTTACATTTTATTTCATAAGCAAATCTAGCTTTGGAATGAGCTTATTAGATGCATTGCTGATGAAGCACTGAGAACATATCTTTATTCACATAAGAGTCATAGAGATAGGTGAACAAGAAGCAAAGTTGAATAGCAAAACAAGGTTTGCAAAATAGATATATTTGTCCAAACCCTAAGATTAGAAACTTGATTAAAGGAGACAAAGTCTGACATAGTCCTTTTTTCATATGATAGAATTAAAGTCTTCTTGACCAAGTTTCATGCATAATCATTAATAACTTTAATTCTACTACTATGGGAGCCGCTATTTTGATTTAAATTATACAGAAAATGTCATCAACCTAGAAGGGTGTTGGAATGCCTTGTATCTCTTTATAATCTATCTCAACTTTTCTAGCTTATGAAAATTTGTTATCCTTTTGTAAAGGTCAAAGACATTTTGTAAACACATCAAAACATGCTGTTAAAACTTTGTGTCACATTTTGAAATAAAATCTTCGATAAAATTTATCAAGAAATACATTGTAATCCTTGTCCCTTGAAATTGTGTCATCATGCACAAGATTACAATAGAATTAAGCAAACTAGCAAGCTCCATGTGTCGACTTCGGACATAAATAACTTGATACAGGAATAAGATTTAAACTTTATTTTGATACTTTATAGTACAAAATAAGGATTGTATCAGACTTTTTGTCTCCCTAAACTATCAGACCAACTTCTGCTGAAAAGCTTCCATGCAGCTACTGTCAGTACATTCCATGCAGCTATTGTCAGTACATTCCATGCAGCTACTGACAGTACATTCCATGCAGCTACTGTCAGTACATTCCATGCAGCTACTGTCAGTACATTCCATGCAGCTACTGTCAGTACATTCCATGCAGCTACTGTCAGTACATTCCATGCAGCTACTGTCAGTACATTTCATGGATGCCATGTGAAATATGAAAAGGAGAACTTCTTTCACATGCACCTTTCTAGCAACAGTGTGTTATTTTTTTTTGCTTTGTAAAAAGCCATCATTTTACTAGGTATAGATGCAAAGACATTACATCCACCTCTTATACAAAACCATCATACAAAGATCTTATATACAGCTGGAAGGTTGCTTGCCTTGGTTTCCATCAAATTACCATGGATTATGGGGGTATATAAAAACTGTTTTATAAGGCAGAATTGTTCAACTTTAAATGCTGCCATTCACAGCAATATTAAGGTCTTCCTAATAAGATGCCACTTTCGAACAAGAAGATTTTACTCATAAAAATAAAAAAAAAAAAAAAAAACACACTAGCTTACAAATCAATTGCTCAGTTTGTATATGAAGCTGCTTTTAACCATGATGCTTTTTAAGTACCTATTTTTATCATATCTATGTAGAAGCTTTGTAGCACAGCTGGAGTGATGAGTTGCAACGTATTCCATTTAGGTCAAACACAAAGTATGCATTTAAAATTTAGGTACAACACAAAGTATGCATTTAAGAAATATACTATTGATATGATGCAAGGTTTCTTGCATTTTACTTGTTATTGTTCATACAGATTCACACGAGTTTGTTTTCCATGTCAGACTTTTCTGACCTAACCCAAGTCTCCAGTCTGTATGCAAACATAGAATTAAACATTGATGTCATGTCAGGATATGTCATGTCAGGATATGTCATGTCAGGATATGTCATGTCAGGATATGTCATGTCAGGATATGTCATGTCAGGATATGTCATGTCAGGATATGTCATGTCAGGATATGTCATGTCAGGATATGTCATGTCAGGATATGTCATGTCAGGATAAGTCGTGTCAGGATATGTCGTGTCAGGATATGTCGTGTCATGATATGTCGTGTCAGGATATGTCGTGTCAGGATATGTCATGTCAGGATATGTCATGTCAGGATATGTCATGTCAGGATATGTCATGTCAGGGTATGTCATGTCAGGGTATGTCATGTCAGGATATGTCATGTCAGGATATGTTATGTCAGGATATGTCATGGCAATTTCATCAAAAATACTTTGGTCTATGGATGTGTTGTGGTCTGCTGATGATCCCCACTTTTTTAGTGGCGGTGGGAGAAAATTGCACACCACTCAAAGGCCTGGAGAGAAGCCGTGGAGACCATAGCAAAGTTCAACCACCATTCCACAAGAATTCCAAATGTCTTCCAAACAACTATAAAATGTCCCACAGAAAAACACCTGTCTTATAATGCCCATGTTTATATTTGCTCAAATTTAACCTTATGTAACTTATCACACTTGTCAATCATTCAGCATGAAAAAAATCATTTTTTATCTTTCAATTCAATGGCAACTGACTCTTTAAAGTGTAAAATTCATAGAAAATTTCAACCACACTCCAATGAAGATGTAACTTCCTTTTGTTTGTAGAAACTTTACCAGACATTTTAATGACTGGAACTACATCTACAACATTATAAGGTAATACTATTTTTACTAAGTTTCCTAAATAAAAGTTTACCTCTTCAGAGTCTGGTCATTTCAATGACTGAGATTGTAAAACATTCAATGAATAAAATGCAAACAGATGAGGCAGGGAAATATATTAGACCATTCAACGAAAAGTTTGACATGTTTTCTCAATTCTATACTTTTTGTTCCCTATGTTTTCCTCTTTTTTTTGTCAGAGTGCTGAGACGAGTGTGTGTTGCGCTATTCAAGAACCCTGTATTGTTATGACTTGGCCTTTATAAGTAACAGCAGTGTACGAATCCCTTGATTATAACTATTCTATTGGATTTTGTGATTATGATAAAATGCACACACTTCTAGAACATACACCTTTCAGTAGGGAAGTGAGATTAAAATCGAATGTCTCTTCCCTGCTTTCACCAATATCTTTGTGGTAAACAGGATTATTGAAAAGGCCAAATCCAAAGGAAGAGTCCCATTTCTAAATGATAATGTCTGTCACTTAATAGATCATCATAGTAAGTGTTTCTATTGATGATGTAGCTGCAAGGCTATTTCAAATCTTGATGGAAGACTTCCACTCAATCTAGACTCATCACCCACTGGAATAAATATATTTCAGTTTGATTCTGAAAACAGTCACCACAGAATAAGATACCAATTAATATCCAGTTGCAGCATCACCTCATGCTAGACATATCTTCCCGCTGCAACTAACAGCAAGCATTGCATAATCTTTCACGGATGACATGCAATTAACTCATCTCTGCTTGTATGTAGTATCAAGGTTGTTGGTGATAACATCAAAAAGGACACTCATAGTCATAATGACCACTTCTTCCTGGATAGAAAAACAAAGGAGACGTGCCAATTAGCAATAACAACTGTCAAATCCATTAAATATGGACGTGTGGTACTAAACAACTGTCAAATCTATTAAATATGGACGTGTGGAACTATGTGGCATAAAAAAAAAAAAACTTCAACTAAAGGGCAACTGGAGGACATGCGTGTTGATTCTATCGTCACTTGTGTTGTCTCCATGTACACTTTAAATGAACCTTAGTAGAAATTAGCATTTGTAAATTAGGTGTTTCTGAAAAAAGAGGATATTAAAAATTTAAGCGATTCTGAAAAACAGGTGAATAAGATTAAAATATACATATGTGAAAATTATGGGTTTTACTTTAACTTTATATTTTAATAACAACTTCAAGAGAAAAAATAAATTTATGACAAATATACACAATTGGAAATATGTCGTAAACAAAACTACTTTTAATTTATGTATACACACTATAATTCAATGAATTCTAATTTATAACCAAGGTTAAAATGGTACAAATGATTAGTACAGTATTTTCCCCAACTTTAAGACATCAGCTGTTTATACCTTAAACAGATAAGAAAACTTGCTGTTTATCGTGTATTAGGTTCAATGCTAATTGTCAACCTGACTATGGACATATTGTAGTATTTATAATTCTGCATTCAGCATCTGAAATGATATTACTGGTATCATAAGCTGAATCTAACCCACACAAGCTAACACTTTCTAAACAAAAGCGACAACTTTTCACTCATATTGCCCACACCAAAATGTTCCCAGTAATTTATATAATTTTATTCTTCCAGATTACCTAAAAAATGTTGAACATACCACAAGAGAGGCAGTCACCATATTCAACATGGTAAGCTCCTGGAATACCATTATCAAAGCTCTCAGAGCTGTTTTCCAGGTCAGAGTCCTCTTCCTCCTCATCATCATCGTCCTCATCAGATGAGATGACTATCTCATCTTTCAAATCTGGGGCAGGATTCTTCTCTTGGTCCCCTGAAATAATAATACATAAGGATTAGTTCAGGCAGACATGTCTACTGTGTATGATAGACAAATAGAACTCTGAAGAAACTTCTTCAATATCATTTTGGGCCATTTCGCAGTCTGTGACTTACATGATGGACTGCGGAATGGCCCTAGCAGTCTCCTAGGGATCTGCTAGGGCCATTCCACATTCCGTGACTTACGTGACGAACTGCGGAATGGCCCTATTCCATTCAGGAGATATTGAAACTTTGATGAAAATGACTGTTGTGGAAAGGCTGCTATAAAAGTCTATAGATTAGCACCCTCATCCTCAATTTCCTAACAATTATTACTATATCTAAAGAAAATTAATTGACTTTTTTTACTAACGGAAAACTTTTTTCTAAAGTGGTGAATTGTAGTTACTTTACATGACTCTGTGTTACTAATATCCTGACATATCCAATGGTTTCAAGCCAGAAAATCCCAGGACAAATACAAAATACACAAATATTTTCCAGGAAATTTCATTCATTTTTACACAAATAGGAACTTCAATATCTTTTTAACAGTATAAGATTTGGATTGCTTTCTTCACCATTTTGTTTCTTTTGATGTCCCCTCTCATATATGACTAAGTCGCTTGACCAAGTGAATAAATCCTTTTGATCGTTTTACAATCCCATCAAAACTGATTAAAAACTGACCAATTTATAACTTTCTCAGGTAGAGTTGTGATGACATTGCCTTAAACTGACATTGATGTTGATATATCCTTAAGCATAGCTTCTCACAAAGTCTCCACCCTCTCCCTTTAATCCTTGAATGATTGACACTTCAGGCACACTAAAATGTGATAAAAAAGAATTATCAAAATGCCACTCAATTGTTCTAATCATACCTAAGACTAAATAGAACAATGGACCTCTGTATTTCATTCTTTACAAAGAAACTGCACATTAAATGGTAGAAAGTGCTGTGTGGATTGCAATCAAGAGAAAATATTGTCTTTAAAAGTTGTATAATCGTTTCAACATGGAGAATTCTGTAGACTCAAAGATAAAAAAAATATAAAAAAACTGACATTGATGTCAAAATGAACTAAATTCATAAGCGAAGGAACCGGGGGGCACAAGGGGAATGTGCCCCCCCCCCAATGTTGCAGTGAGCCCCCTAAAATAAGTCAATATTTTACCATTGAATTAGTGTTGTAGCATATCTTCGTGCCCTCCAATGAAGAACATGTTCCTATGCCTATGACCAAATCAATGTTGCTCCCACTGTAGATTAGTCAGTATTGTGTTGGGCACTCTTTTGTTTGTGTGCAAAATCTACAGACAGGAAACAGCTATAAGTATTTGTGTTCTTCTTTTGATAAGGATTTTTAAAAAGGTAAGTTTTCTGCAAGCTTACAGGTGAATTGGGCCTATTGTAAGCAATAAATGCATTCTGGTTCATTAAGGTAGCAAGTCAGACTACCGATAGTGAGGAAGCAATGCTATCTGTAGCACACAAGCTTGACTTCTTCTGTTCACAGGCCTATGAATAAATAGAGGCTTTAGGAACAAATTTTTAGTTTTCACACGCAGGAATTCACTTATGACTTTCTTTCTATTTATGTGTAATATGACATACAGTAAACAGCATGAAATGAAGTGTGTTCAATTGAAATGAGTTTGGGTTACCAATAAAAGTATAGCAACCAATTGAGATGGTTTCAATACAGGGTTAACAATAAAACTATGGCAACCAATTGAGATGGTTTCAATACAGGGTTAACAATAAAACTATAGCAACCAATTGAGATGGTTTCAATACAGGGTTACCAATAAAACTATAGCAACCAATTAAGATGGTTTCAATACAGGGTTAACAATAAAACTATAGCAACCAATTGAGATGGTTTCAATACAGGGTTAACAATAAAACTATGGCAACCAATTAAAATGGTTTCAATACAGGGTTAACAATAAAACTATGGCAACCAATTAAGATGGTTTCAATACAGGGTTAACAATAAAACTATAGCAACCAATTGAGATGGTTTCAATACAGGGTTACCAATAAAACTATGGCAACCAATTGAGATGGTTTCAATACAGGGTTACCAATAAAACTATGGCAACCAATTGAGATGGTTTCAATACAGGGTTAACAATAAAACTATAGCAACCAATTGAGATGGTTTCAATACAGGGTTACCAATAAAACTATAGCAACCAATTAAAATGGTTTCAATACAGGGTTAACAATAAAACTATAGCAACCAATTAAGATGGTTTCAATACAAGGTTACCAATAAAACTATAGCAACCAATTGAGATGGTTTCAATACAGGGTTACCAATAAAACTATAGCAACCAATTGAGATGGTTTCAATACAGGGTTACCAATAAAACTATAGCAACCAATTGAGATGGTTTCAATACAGGGTTAACAATAAAACTATGGCAACCAATTAAAATGGTTTCAATACAGGGTTAACAATAAAACTATAGCAACCAATTAAGATGGTTTCAATACAGGGTTACCAATAAAACTATGGCAACCAATTGAGATGGTTTCAATACAGGGTTACCAATAAAACTATAGCAACCAATTGAGATGGTTTCAATACAGGGTTACCAATAAAACTATAGCAACCAATTGAGATGGTTTCAATACAGGGTTACCAATAAAACTATAGCAACCAATTGAGATGGTTTCAATACAGGGTTACCAATAGATTTATAGCAACCAATTCCAATAATTCCAAAACTAAAATAAAAGTGACTGATAAAGATTAATGTTCTTTTTGTAATAATTCTCCTAATAATGTTCACCTATTTTATCAGTGTCATGTTATTATGCTTCTGGAATGAATTTGAACATTTTTAATGATGATAAATTAAAATTCAAGCTTAGGTTATGCCTTAAAGACATCCCTTTTGGTTTAACGGATGACTAAACAGTCAAATTGATTCTGCTTTCAGCAGAAAAAGAAAATAATATTGACAAAATGAAGTATTGTAGTAAGCATCCCAGTCTCAATCTTTGTGCCTTATTTAAAAGATTATTATAATATATAAAGATTTCAGCAATTATGACAAATGATTTGTTCAGATCTTCTGAGTTGAAGAAAATACTTATTCTATTGATTGTTTAATGTCAGGGAGCAATTTGTTTGGGTTCGCATCGCAATTTGCGATACAAAAATGTACAGAAGTTGTTCATTGCGATGCAGTAAAATAATTGATTAGCACAATTGCGACGTAAAGAAGAATGCTTGAAAGCATAATTAAATTACTAACATCAAAATAACAAGTTAAAAACTCTGTATACAAAAATCAGGTCACTTACTTACCTTCCAAAGCTTTCAAGTTGCAAAATTATTATGAAAATGGGACACGAAAATATGTGTACGGGATGTCTAACGTTACCTAAAGTTTTCAACTTATAATTACATGTACAATAGCGAAGCGCTATTGTCATAAGCCTAACCAGTCAGCCAGCTGTGTATGAGAAAATCCACAGATCGTGTCTCATACGGTTAGTATATTACCTACACTCGAAATGACTCTGTTAGCTTCTGTAGGAAAGTCGCGAAAATCGGTCTAATTTCCTTCCCACGAAAACACTTTGCCAGGGCTACGTGTGCTTAAAAATACCAGAAAACATTCCTTCCCTTTCCCATTCTTGATAAGAATACTGGTTACTTCATCTCAAAAACCATGACAAATCTAAAATTTTCGCCAGTTTTTTCATTTTGAGAGGGGCATATTTGTTTTTTTGTCACGTGGTCTTCAAGATAAAATTCAATAAAAATGTTGAATATAATTGTTGAATTTACAATGAAATATACCACTAACAAATACTTTGTCCGTGTTTTATGAAATTCATTCCTTTTTGGTCTGATAAATTGAGCAGATTTAGGCCTATCGTTTACTTGTCATTTAGACATGACCAGGCTTGGGTTACAATCATTGCGTTTATGCGTATATGGATTGCTAGAACTTTCCTGGGATTCGGGAATTCCTTTACATCGTCTGTTGTTTTCTTGATCGACAAGTCTGATTCCATGCTATTTAGGATTATTACAATACTGCCTGGACAGTCTTTTTCGACTTAAAATCCATTTGGATTATAGACATTTTTATAGATTTTCTTTAATTGGTTGTTGCCTTTTCTGTGTGGTTTGGAAATATTTAAATGGATTTCCATGAAAGTGGATCGTATCGTGACAATAGGGCCATTGCGTTAGGGCTACTGTCGTTAGTAATAGTATTGTGCACCTTTCCTGTTGAACTTTGTACGTAACTTTTTCGATTGTTTTGACAGTGGTGAGTCATAACTATAAATATGGCAAAGTGTTTTAAGCTTTCAACAGCGAATAACTGGAAAAGGGAGTTAGATCCAGATTCTAAATGGATGAAAATAAGACTCTCCTCCAGATGGAAAGGGTGTAGTAAAGATAACATGTTCCCTTTGCACAGAATTTAAACACAAAATTAACCATATCAGAATTTTTTCTCGTACTGCAATATTGGGATTCTCAGGATCAGCTCTTAAAAAAGACAACTTAAAAAAACACATGCTTTCAGAGCCGCACAAGCTGGCATACTCTTTCAAAGTACCTAAACTCACATTAGATCAAATTTTTACAAAAACTCCAATTGGATGATCTCTTGCATCACCTAAAACGGTAGAAGAGGAAAGAGTTGGGAAATTAATTGACATCGCCCATATGCTAGCAAAGGAAGAGTTACCGTTCACCAAAATTGAAACAATTGTTCGTATGGAAAGTAAGCATGGGGTTGATGTCGGTTCAACATATATAAATGAGGTAAAATGCAGTGAGTTTACATACATTATTGGTTCTAATTTAAGAGAAGAAATGCTAGAAAAACTTTGCAAAAGCCGATATATGACAGTTTTGATTGACGGGGCTACTGACAGCACAGTGATAGAGAATAAAATGATCTACTGCATGTTTGTCGGCTCAGAAACAGGTGAGGTAAACTTTCGATTGCTAGCTGTACACGATGTTGAAAATGCACGGGCATATGTCATCAAAAGCACACTGGAAAATGTTTTTAAGGAAGCTGGCTTACCTGATTTTGAAATCAGGTTGGTTGGATTCATGGCAGATGGTGCCAGTGTGAATATGGGGGAAATAAATGGCTTATTTGGAAAATTGAAACGTGAAAATGATATGCCATGCTTGATTGGTGTCCATTGCTTGAATCATTGACTAGAATTGGCCGTAAAAGATGCGTTGAGTGGAACATTTGTAGAAGAAGTTACAGATATGTTAGAAACCTTATACAAATTCTATAACTATAGTCCCAAACGCCTAGAGAATTAATTCGAGAGCTGGCAGAAATTATGGAGGAACAGGTACGAAAACCAGAGAGGGCTACGGGCACACGTTGGGTGCAATTCAAACGCAGGGCATGTGCTACATTGTCCAAGTTTTATGCAGTTATTATTGGTCACATGGCCCACTTAGTAGAAGATGAGACTACCAAAGCTGAGGAGAAAGCCAGGATCACTGGGTACTTGAGAAAACTTAAGCGATTTCAATTTGTGTCCACCCTTCTGTTCTTGATGGAGATACTGGAGCCAATTTCTAAACTTTCTCTATATCTTCAGGGAGATAGTGTAGATTTCATACAAGCTATTGCAGCCTTGAAGAGGACAGTTGCCAAACTGGATGAATTGGTTGCAGCAGACACATCCACAAAAAAGAGTGACCTTGGGAGGGTGAAGGACCCTAAAAAAGTGTTCAATTCTGGTTTGAAGGATCTCCCCCAAGATGCCCACAAGGCCTGCACTTCAGGGTTTGAAATTCCACGAGCAGAATCAGTTGATAAGGTTAATGAAGAAATCCAAAGTAATGAGCCTAAGGATCCAAGTTCGTCCAGTTCAGTGGATGATCTGAACAAGAATTCCTCCAGCACTTCTAATGTTTATTATAAAGGAGTGAAACTTAGCCACGTATCAACAGGTATGTTGAACTTCAATGCACAGAAGCCAACAGTAATAAAGAAGTTCAAGGATGCAATTAAAAAACGATTTGGAGAATTACAGTCTGGAATCAATGAAACACACTTTTCAGTACTTAAACTGTTGAACACTTCATTTTGGCCATTAAGTTCAGATGATTTAGGAAATTTTGGAAATGCAGAATTGCAATTATTTCTTGAACAGTTTGGGGCGCTTTTTGAAAAAAAAGGAGTAGACACAAGTCTTATTCAAACCGAATGGGATGAAATAAAAGCCTTCTTTCATGAAGGAATGAGACATCTAGACTACAAAAATGTCTGGAAAATCATTCTTAGCAAATATCAAGATCAGTTTCCCAACCTTGCACATGTGATTGAGATTCACAGTATATATCCTGTATCGAATGCCAAAGTTGAGAGAGGATTTTCAGCTTTGAACTGAGTCAAGTCAGATTGGCGTGCCCGTCTAAGCACAGCAACTTTAGGGCATTTGCTATGGATTGATTTAGAAGGTCCCGCACTCACTGATTTTGATACAACACCTCATGTCAGGAAGTTTTTCAGCAAACGTCGACATCCAAATGTTAATCCCTATGGACCACAAGCAAAAAATCTGGAAATATCACTACTGCAAGTTCCAATGATTCTGAAAGTTCCAGTGATTCTGAAAGGGACCAGTGTTGAAAGTCTGGAGATTGGATGTACTTGATAGGCTACTTATTAAGCACAACATTTGTAACACTTCAATTGTTTTGTTGAAATTTATCTGTATGTTCTCAACTTATTAGGAAAAAAGAAACAAAGACTATAAAGTGTTAGATGCAATTTATTCTCATTCAAATTTTACAAATCTGAACTACACATCATATACTGTACCAGTTGAGGAGGTGTGACAAACTAATTTTATATCTCTAAATGATGTCAGCATTGTTATTATGTACTCCATGAGTTCTCGTCCCATTTTCTGCTAAAGTGTTGTCTTCTTTTCATCTTTGATCAACAAAAGGTTGATATTATTTTGATGATGATCTCCTATCGGGCTTTAAAATTCATTGGTAAGCATGTCCAATTACCTCTAAACCTTTCTGTTGAAATATGCAGGTTCTGAATAATCTTTATATGCTGTTATAGACAAATAAAACAAAATTCATCAAAAAGTAAATATCTGATGAAAATAAAAGTAATGGCATTCAAACCAAACATGCTACAGTATGCTTCTATTTAATTTTTAAAGAATTAGAATAAGATAATTTTATTGCTTAAAATTGCTAATCAATTTGTCTGAATTGCTAATCAATTTTCCTGATGAGTAGCAAAATTGCTTAACAAAATTCCAAAAACAAATTGCTCCCCTAAATGTATATCTATATTCATAAATAGTAAATTAAGTTTCTAGCTTTCTGATTGCCTATAAGGAGGTCTCGAACAAGATGTACATTAGGAGAATGATGATGATCAACACTTTCCATACATTAACACCCTTATTAAGCATAATAAATGTACATCATCCTAGGTCTCAAAGAGCACAATTTTAGATTTGTTTTGCTAATTGATGGTCTGGAATAGTTCGAGACCAGACTGACCTGTATGACAGTGCACGTAAATGCCCCATGGAAACATAATGGCCTACATTGGCAAAATAATGAAAAGTAAATCCAAGGATATGCAAAGAAATAGAAGAAAATATATGAGAAAAATAAACCAACCACAAAGTTCTAGCCACAACAATCATGACTCTCAATCAACAGCTCTGGCTTTGATTCAAGAACAAACTTTCATAGCAACCGTTCATAATCAATTTAAAAAAATTAAAATGAATATTATTAAATTATTTGCCACCCTTCCTCTACTGACCAGAACAGAAATTTACAGCCCTGCAAATTCAATATTTGGCCCTTAAGTGATTAAATGCTGCAACGTTCACTGACACTGTTATCAAAATACCTCAAATTGTAGGTATGTTACTAACAGTGCACTATTCATTGTATTTAAATACAGTCTGACAGTCCGCTGTGTGTGTCTGTGTATGTGTATACGTAAACAGAATGTTAGCCTGGCCTATTTTGGTCACAAAACAAATGAGCAGCCAACTAACATTAGCCCAATTAAACCTAAATTCAACGTTCGCAAACTTTCAATATTTCTTCAAAAGAGGCCTAAAAATAAACCTACATTAATCATTCAAGCCTTACCTTGATCCGTAATTCACCTGTGGCTGTTTATACTTTTCCAAGACCTTGTTTTTCAACTTTGTTCTAAATGTTCAGAGTGATCTGTGCTTGCCAGTTTCGCGATTCAGTTTTAACTGTCTGTCAAAACTTGATAACCTATGACCTGCCCATCTTAATGTATTTCTTTATTATTGTATTATTCTTTTTCATTATAGCTTCTTGCAGTCATATGAAAGTAATATGAAAAAGATGTTTGAGAACAAACTTGTTTTGTTTCATTAAGTTTGGCAAGTAATTTTAACCTGTATGGTCAGATCTTCGACTGGTCAGTTAGTCGTCGCAACAAACGTTTAAGTAAATGATGTCACAATGAGTGTTAGGAGAATATGAGAAACAATCACAATAAATTGCCTTTTTTTCTATATTTTCACATAAAAAAATTAGATATTTATAAATGGGGATAAAAGCGAGGGCTTACTGGTCTCAAATGGCATTTGAGGCAGCAGATGGTGTCATCGTAGGGCCAGCGGACCTCGGCTATTGCCTCGGTCTGATTAAACCCTGCGATGAGGTCATCCTTGGTCTCAAATGGCATTTGAGACCAGCCACCATCGCATTTATCCCCTAATTAACAGATGTACAGTGCTAGCGAGAACAAATGTGTCATGCATTCCCACGATTCACATGGTTCACGCCGTCCATGAAGTACAACCACGATCGGATTAAGTATTGTTAAGAATGAGGGGAAATCGCGATCAATAAACCAGCTCAAGTTGACCACTTTAAGTACAGTTTATCCGTGGTTACGAACCAGAAAATCTGTTTAATATTTCGCGGGGACAATGAGATCAATCCTTTTGTGATTGCGTTTAATCCTCGAGGTTTGCCGTGGCTTCAAGCACACAAAAGAATTACAAGGATGTTTAAAAGGAATTAAAGACTTAGGCCCTATGTAAGTTCCGAAATCTCAACAGGTTTAAGAGACCAGCGTCATAGACCCCTGGCCCGTATTAAATGTGTGCAACCTCACTTCTTTTATATCTACAAGCAATTAATATCTTTTTTCGCAGGTTCACAAGTCCATGATAAACAAAAAAAAAGAGACAAATATTGCCAAGTTTTCTTTTTTTATTCGAAAAATAAAGAAGAAAAAACATTCGTTGCGCTTTTTTTCTTATACCATTACCAGCCCATCCAACATTTACAATCAAGCATTTGCTGAAAGTAAATAAATAAGAAATCCCCAAACAAATAATTATTAATTCAATTTTAATTACTCAATGCCTTCCAAATCCTGATATATTTAAGTTCCATATTAGTCCATATTAATATCACTTTCAAGTCAGGCTTAAAAATACAAGAAGTATCGGCGTACCTGTAGACTTCCGATCGCAGCGTTAATGTAGGCCTACCATATACATGTATGTACAAGCAACTTAACACTCGGTCCCAAAACCAAAGTCCATAGCTATCCAAATTCCATGTTAAAACACTTTGTATATTAATCGTTTGACATGTCTGGTGGAATTTTCAATCTTTCCCCTGGGCCTGTAAACACGCATGCATGTTTAGATTCCTTGGTCCCACCCATTTTCCTTTTATGGTCACATGTACCCTTGTTGAAGCAAACTTTTCTCGTACATATATAAACATGCAAGAACCTTGGGCAACTTATCACAATGTATCGTTGGGCGTTAATGTAAAAAAATCCCTCGGTGTTCTGAAAATGTCCCTGTATACCGACCCCTTTCCTTACAATTTATTATAAATGTTCTGCAAAAAGAACAAAAAAAGATAATTACCAACTTTCTTTTGCTCTTGACTTTTGATGAAATTTATTCTTAATGGATTCGTTCGACTCCATATAACCACGCCGTAATTTTGTATTACGACGGCAAAATATTATTTTCTTGCACATGGCAAATATCATAAGGTTGCGTGGAATTGCGCAATAAGCCTTTGGCGATAATAATTTCCAGATGGTTGAGAAATGTCCAGGGCACAGTAATACCTACTTATACCATGGAGTTAAATCCATGCCTAAACTAAACATAGATGGTTACCATGGAAATTGAAGCTGGTAGTATGCCCATACTCTAGAAAATGTAAGGAATAAGGATTGACCTATTTCTCGACAATTGGGAATATCTTGAGAATTTAACTTTTAATCAGATGGTATCATCAAATTGTCCGTCATTTGGCCTAAAATGTCAATAATCGACCCAGATCGGTTAACATCACCCGTTGAGTCGCACATTATATTTTATACAAAAAGGCTTCTAACTTTTGTTACAAGCATATTTTCTTTATTTAGATATCACTATTAATAGATTTTAATTTCCCACCATGTGGTAAGGTTAGGTTCACCATCACCCTCTTTTAACTTCTGCAATCAGCCCGGGTTCGTGCTGTCACCCGCTCCCCCCTCCCAAACCCCTCTCTCTCCCTTGTGGGTTGCCGTTGTTAAGGCAACAGTCTTAGCAATGTGCCGTGTCCAACCAACCATGAGTGCACACACGTGAAATGTATGCTGAGCCTTTTCCCCCATCAGCTGAGCTTTTTCCCCGTCAGCTGAGCCACCCCCCTTCCTCCTTCCCACTGCTAGGGATGCACATTTTCGTTTAATTAAGGACCCGTACATAGGTTTCATTTAGAAGGGGGGAGGCTAGAATGATGTTATAATTATTTTAAATAATTTACATAAGGCCCATTTGAAAACCATTGCTTTGAAAAATATTTGGGGCCATGTCCCCCCTCTCCCCCCCCTCGCCCTACCGGTGTTGGAGCCCTGTTGATTCAGTAAACGATAAACAACCCATTTTTTTTTCGAACGTGAAAATGCGATCACACGCCGAAAATTTTCGCAAAACTGCTTTTATCCCTGCAATAACCACAACGTAAGCATCGCGATTGCCAACCCACAAATAAGTGTGGAATGTCACAAAGCTTAAGTAGGGGCCTATATTCAATTTACAGATTATCAAGAAGGCTGTTAAAAGTTGTGAAAAAAAAATGATCCATGGTTTTAACGCACTTTAAAACGATGTTGAAATTAAATACCAGCAAGTAAATTGCTGTAACTTGCAAAGGTTGTGATATGTTTTCAACTCTTATGACATAAAGTGCCGTACAAGTTTCAAAGGTGTGCAACCACGTGGATGCTAGCGTACTGTATAAAAATAATTCCAACCCCAGTGTTAATCCCAACTGTACTGTATTTTTTTTTATGCAACCCTCTTAGGAAAATGGCGGTCATGTTTGTCAAGCGCGCTGAAATATTAGCAACGTTTATTTTGCAATTTTTTTTTCATTTTTGTACAATTTATTCCTACTCTCTAATCTTTGCATTTATTTGTGGTGAAAATTACAAGTAATACTTTTTAGTACGTGTAAATCTGGGTCCGTTTGACAGCTTGTAAAACAGGTGTTGCATAGTCGGATAGTAACGTTAAGGTTAACCCATTGTCAGATTGTTATTGTTAATCAGGCCTAACGTTAAACTTAAATCAAGTAGGTATAATTTCAGCATATCAAAGTGAGGTTGTGTGTGGAACTGGTTTGAAAGGATTAGGTAACCCCAACATCTCTGTCAATTTTTCTGTGGTTAACACTCTCCTGACACAGCAAACCAGCTTTACAGAGTTTTATTGATTAAAAGGGATTATTTTCTGGCACAATAGGGAATGCAGGAATCGACTTAACATTACCACCTAATCCTGTCAAGTGCATTCCAAGGTAATGTAAATGACACATTCATTCCCACTAGCACTGTAAGTGTTCTTTTTATGGTCTGAGTCAATAATAAAAAAATATATAAATGAGTTGTATTTCTCACTTTTTCTCTCCTCTATCATGTCCTTCCTTCTCCGCTTTACATCCTCATGTAACCTCTCCACCATCTTATCAATGTAGTTGTCCAGCACGATAGAAGGATTATGGGATGTAATTCTTTCCCTGCAGACAGGACACTCTTTTTTCCTTTTCATCCACGATAAAATGCAATAGCTACAGAAAGAGTGAGAGCAGTTTAAGGTAGTCGCCTGCAATAGAGACAAACAAAGAATGGGTAAGAATAGCTCAAGATGGCAGTGAGGATTATAAAATACAAAAGAGATCAATTAAATTTATAGTAACTACAATTAAAGAGCTCTGTAGAGTGCATATCTCTGCCCATTTGGCAAATTCCAACATGCCTCATACTTTTTAGAGTTTATTTCACATCCCTAGTACAATCTTTTTCAGAATTCCTAGGCCCACTAAGTTTTATTCCCAAAGATTCTCTCTTTTTTGATCTGTACTAACTGCCCATCTGTATTCTAATTTCTAAACACTTGAGGGTTATCTACCGTGTGACTCAATTCAGTTCAGTGACTGACTGATTTTCTTTCTAAGGCCATATCATTATTTTCATTCCATCATTTTCCATCCATGCCCCAACAAATTGTTCTGATTACCTCCGCCAAGCAAGCTGGATGGAGGTTGCTTTTGTCTGTTTGTTTGTCTGTTTGTTTGTCTGTTTGTTTGTCATCATCATGTATTTCAATAAGCGATGATTGGATTTTGATGAAATTTGGTGTGTTGTTTTGCTACTGTTTCAGAAAATGATTAAAATAGGGGGTCTATTGAAACAGAGGAAGGGCAGAAATGGAGGGGTGGGGATGTTTTAGGATGAGATCTGTCAAGACTTAGTTGAAACTTTGCAATGTGCTGAACAATGAATTTGTGCTCTGAATGAAAAGCCAAATAGTCCATTATCAGGACTCTCAAGAAACTTAAAATCAAGTGGTGTGGTATTAAACAGAATCAGAACAATTGGATTTTGGCACGAAAAGAAAATGATAGAATGTGAATCTTGTCGGAAAGGAACAAAACCTAAGCAAAGATATTAAGATAAAAAACACTTTTCCTGAGGAAATTATTTTATGGGGCCGATATTCAATTTTAAAGAGAATATTAGTTACAGGCACATGCCAGGGAAAGCACATGTAAATGACTTTTGATTTGTTCACTTTTGATTTTTATGTTTTTGCCTCAGTTTGTTTGTTTGTCTGTCTGTCCGTCTTGTTTGTTTGTCATCATGATATCTCAAGAAGTGATGACTGGATTTGGATCAAATTTGGTGTGGGGTTTTATTTCTTCTTAAGGAAGAAGTGATTAAAATTTGAGACATATTGGAACAGGGAAAGGGCGGAAATGGTGGGGTGAGGACATTTTAAGGTTTGTCTGTCATTATAATATTAAGAACTGATCATTGGATTTAAATCAAATTTGATAAGTGGTTTTATTATTGCTTAAGGTATAAGAGATTTAAATTTAGTACATATTGATACAAGGGATGGGCAGACATTGATGGGTGGGGATGGTAAGGGTAGGTCTGTGAAGACACAGTTGAAACTTCCCAATGGAATGTGATAAACAATAAATTCATGCCATGAAAAGAATCCAACAATAAATTTTCTGAGCTCATTAAAAATTATTTTAAGTGGCCTCTACTATTAATGTAATAAGAACAATTGGTTTCTGCCATGAATGAAAAATGATGGAATGTGAATCTTAACTGAATGGAACTCAAACAATGAATAGTTAGCCTGAATAAAAGTGAAACAATGATATGGCTCTGAAAGAAATCAATCAGAAGGTAGAAAACCCTTAGGTGTTGAGAATGCAAACAGGCAATACTGATTAAAAATGGGGATAAAACTCCCTGGCTCTTAGATTCCTCTCTTAGATTGTTGAGGGGGAAGGGGGAGATAGGGGGTGAATTCAGCAAAATATTAGGCATATTGGATTTGCAAAGCAGGTGGAGGTATGCACTCTACAGAGTGCTAATATTCTAGTTTTTTTTTAAACTAGAAACCACTTAATTTGTTTCTTCGAGTCCAGAAAAATGTTTATTTGGATTTCCTTTCAGGGCATGAATTCATTGTTCAGAACATTCTATTGGAAAGTTTCAACTTAGTCTTGACAGATCTGAAACATCCCAACCCTCCATTTTTGCCCTTTTCTTATTCCAATATGTCCCAAATTTTAATCGGTTCTTATAACTTCAGTCCAACTTCTTTGGCGGAGGTAAAAAAAAGTGAAATTAATTTAACCAGTGGCAAGCTTCTACCATAAATTATGCACTTGTCAATTGTGTGACTCACCCCTACACCCCCAGACAAGGTAAGTCATTGCACCAAAGTGGGTGGACAAAACATGTACATTGACCTACCCCTCAGTTACTTAGGTGACTGACAATTTTGTGTTAAATGACAACCCAAATCAATCACCTCTGTACAAAGTCAATGGGTTTGAAGTAAATTGACCCACCCCAGTCTCTGGTGACTGACAATTTGGTACAATGGCGCACAAGTGAGTCACTATTTCATATGTCAATGACTCACCTTTGACTGACATTGTCGGGGCTAGTAGGGGTGAGTCATAGTACTGACAAGTGCATATACACACCAGTCATTTCTTCACAACTGAGATACAAAATTTAACTATAAGATCTCTTTAACAGAAAAAGATATTGAAGTAGTTTCTGCACCATTTTGTTCATTTTTAAGTCCTCAACTGAACCTTTCATCTAAATGCTTAGTCATAGGAAGTTAGCTTTGTTATTTGAGTTGTCAGCTTTGATTGTATATTGACTGTAATGTCAAGTAATGATAGTTTATGCTGGTGTACTCATATCAGCAGGCTTTGCACTTCATATGTAATCGTAAAACAGTTATCATTGCAACATAATAAATTTCAAAAGTAAGAATTGCATTTGTAAACAATTGTATAGAAGGTTTTGCTTCACGAAATTTTCCCTTTACAAAAAACAGCAAGACAAATCTTAAATGTTTAAATGAATACTTAAAGAATTCAATATATTATTTTACCTCTATAATAGACAACAAATTTCAAGGTTTAATGACACTTAGTGAATTTACTTTAGGCATACTGTACCTTGTGCCTGATCCACTTTCCACGATTTTCAAACATATGTGAAATTTATGACAAATTTGTTCTCTCCAAATTTACATGTAGCAGTGTGAACAATGATTTAAGATTTGAGCTCATGTAATGACAGAGGCAGAAAAGATACAATCTTTGTCACTAATGTAAATCCAAAATGACTCATATTGATCTAACAGAAGTTGTTTATTTTCGGAATATCCATTCCACCCACAATTAAATTGCACCGTTATGGTTAGCACATAGCTCTATTGAGAAACAGACCATGCTACTACCACAAAAATAAAAGACAACAAAAAGAAGAGAAAAAAGACAAATGACATTTGAATAAGCATGAAAATCAATGGTCAAAAGGATTATCACTTCAGATCATAACAAGTCATCAAACTTGCCATTACTTGTCCAAATAAATTATGATTCTCGTTACTGCTGGCCTTCCAACAAAGAATACATACAGTGAATGTCAGGTATGACATAACTCTAACCTGAATGAAAAGTTCAGTGCATATACTACACTGAAGCTCAGTCTCCATGACATCAGTGAAATTTTCAAATGCTTCCTGCTTCGCCTTTTGACGATTCAACTCTTCCTCTTGTTCTTTCATTTTCCGACTTTCTTCAAGCTGAAGAAAAGACAAAACCTAAGATTCAAAATGGTGTAAAATTTAACTATAGCTCTCTGTGAAAGTTGTGTGGATATCTTACAATATATGTAACAACAGGGTGCACAGGGGATTCCACTGTCAAATCCCCATCCACTTGTGACACACAGTGGATAACGCCAGGGTTCAATGCGGCTGCCATATTCAAATCACCACCAAAATTGTTAACTTATTCATAACAACTGGGATCAGTGGAGCTTCCATTTTCAATTCGCCACCCATTTTGTATCACACTATGGGTAATGTCAGGGTCCACTGGGGCTTCCATTTCCAAATCACCATCCATTTGTGTCACACTATGGATAACAACATGATCCAATTGGGCTTCAATTTTCAAATCACTTCTGGCTAATTCCAGCATGATAAACAGGACATATTTACACTACTTTTTTTTTAAAGGCATGCCAAAAACATTTTTTAAAATGTAACCTTTGAAGTTATGTAGTTTTATAGTCATGGTAAACAATCTACAGTTTACATTAAAAAAATAATCCATGAAAACTAGAGGATTCAATGGCAACAAAGTAAATTCTGCATGACAGACCGTAAAAAATTACACCCATTTAAAAAAAAAACTACTTTACTTAAAAAGGGCTATCTGTTCCCCCATTAAATTTAATGTTTTTTCCTTGGCAAGTTAATCAGTTGTATACAAATAATCAGTAAACATATGACTTAGTTATTCACAATATGTAACCGGAAAAACCAGGCTCATTAATTGTGCACTTTGTAATGACATTTTTAAACTTTAGTTATGTGATGATGACATGTCTTTTCTATAATTTATTGTCAATCAACATCAGGAACTAACATTACAAAGTAATATTAGAATACTTTCAACAATAATTAATCATACAGTGCCCCTTTAATATTCAGTCATTTGGAGCAGATTCATCAATGCCTGAATTGAAGCTATTTTTGGTTTGCCTGTTTCATTGGTCGACTATGATTAATCAACTTTTTACTTCAAAAGGCAATTTTTCATATCTTAATATTTTGGCACTAAGAAGTTTGGTTTGGCTCGTTAAAGCTTAACGGCACCGCAACAGTCAAAGTCAAATGTGCCAAGAGGGTTTTAAAAAGCTAAGGTGCAAGAGTTAGGACAGAGAGGAATGGGAGAGGGCAAGGTGAGAGGGCAAGGTAGAGAAGGGAAGGGTAGGATAAGATAAGGTGGAATAAGTTGCAGTTGTGGAGGAAGGTGATGATGTTGGAGGGATTGTTCTTGAAAAGATCAGAAATGGAGGTGGAGGAGAGGGGGGAGACCCAGAGTTCAGGTATAAGGCACAGGTTAAAAAGATATGCTTGATCAAGAGATCGGTGTTGTTGGTAAGGCAGAGAGGGGGTTCTGTTGGTGTTGGGCTTGGTTTTTTGGCCTGAGTGATGAGGGGTAGAATGTAAGATTAATCAAGGTTAGGAGGAGGGGGTGTCGTCAGTTGATGGGGGATCTGTAATGTGTTCAGAAAGTTGCCGTTGGATATTTGACTTGAGGTGGTCTGATGGGATTTGTGATCCTTAGGGGGAGGCTTGTTGGTAATGTGGTTTTCCACGGGGTGGGGAAGAGGAGCAATTCATAGAAACTTCGCGAAAAAATTACAATTTTTTGAAGAAAAGAAACCGTGGAAGGTACAGTAGGTGTGGCTTTTCAGTTTTCAGTGGTGGGAAAGCTGTACGGTCCAGACTAAGGTTGTGACGGTTAGCATATTTTTCATAAACATACAGCCATCACCATTACGGTCAGTTAACCAGTTAACCATAAGTGATGACGTAATTATCCAGTAATAAATTATTCTATACTGTTTATGTGAGTAATCACTCACATCATGCATGCATCGGTCATTCGCTCATGCAAACTTGCAAAGCCTACTGCCAGTTTGGGGATGGATTATGTTTCCATGTTGAGGTAAATACTATAAACGAGTGGAAACGAGGGTGGTAAATTTATATCCTAACTGATAAATGCAAGACAAAAGTTCATGGAAAATAAATGGTACTCATATATGGTACTAATGGGAAATGTGACAGACTGGAAAAAAGGGATAAATTGTGACAGGACGGAACAGATTTTGACATGAAATATTAGATCGATCAAAGGCTATTTTTATTTTACTTCCTAGGTGAGATCACCTTGATAGAAAATAGGAATTTGTTTTTGAAGCAAAAGAATCTTTGTATACAAAAAGTACACAACTTTTGCATGTTTTTTGTGACAGACGGGACATGGGAATGTGATTATTTCAAAATGGTACAAGATTGTCATATTTCAACTTTTGGGATAAAATCAGCCAATAATCATCATCTTTGAAGCATAAGAACTGTAACAATGGGCAGCTCATATTTCCATCACAAAATAGATTAAAATGCTACTTCTGTTTCCCTCAACTTCAAGCCTTGATAAAAAATAAATCCAAGTGCAGCAGAAGAAGAACAAAAACAGTTTCTGAAAGCTTGATTAGCGTACTTTCGAAGAAAAAATGATTTACATGTAGAAAATATACTTTGAAAATTCATGCATGTGCAACCCTTATCCGGAAATAGCCTTTCCACTTGTGTGACACTATCAAACCAGTGGTGATTGCCTTCCCTTTGTCTTTAAGAGTAACTTCTGCACAACATTCATTTGTTTGCTTGGATGTTTAAAAAATCCTGAAGACCTTAAGTACAGTATTCATGTCGAGATGGCCACAACCTTTTTGAACTAACTTGTGTAGCATATTGTCCTGTAACCGTGTAATAATTAGTGACAACACTAAGCCTTATCATCCAGTTAAACATTTACGTCATGTCAACCCAAACACAATATAAACCATATGAGTAGGGTGTTTATCTGATCAATTTTACATGTAGTTCAACTGAATCAGCTGCCCATTCATACAGTTCACAATAGCTAAAAAGAACTTACTTCCAAATGCAAGGCTACATATTCCTCTTCCTTCTGGGTAATAACATCTTCCAACTGCCTCTTCTCTACCTCAAGTCTTTCTTGCAAAGCTTTATCTTTCTCCTCAAGTTTCCTTGTCATCTCCTGTTGCAGACTGTCCTCCACCTTTTGCTTCTCTGCCAGTAATAAAGACTTTTGTGATTCTAACTCTGCCAACATCTCTATTTCCTTTTGCTTAATATTATCCTCTAATTTAATCTTCTGTTCTTCTTGTTGTTTCCTGAAGTTCTCATCTTTTGCGGCAAGCAGCTTGGCTAAATTTTCTTGAAGTGTAGATTCTACTTTCTGCCTCTCGGCAATGAGTTCTTCCCTTAGCTGTTCCATTAATGCACTTTCTTGCACCTGGATTTGAGCTTCATGAGCTTTTTCCATCTCCTTCATTTCTGAATCCTTTTTCTTTAAAAGTCTTTCCTTTTCTTCTAACATTGCTAACATTTTCTCCTCTTTCTTTTTCTTTGACGGAGAAAAATCTCTACTTTTTAATAATTCAACCATCTCTTCAACTGTTCGACTTCCTTTTTGAGAAATTAATTCTTTCATCATTTTCGTTTGTTCTTCTGTTATTCCTAATTTTCCAAGTTCCCCTGTTGACATTTGACGCGTATTACTCAACTCCTCAAATTTAGTCCTTTTTGAAGTTGCACCATCAGATGTACCAGGCACTTCTAGCTCTGGTATCCTTTGGCATCCTGTGTGTTCCCTTTTCCTCTTTGCACAATCTAATCTGTTGTGCTCCTGAGCTGCGACGCTAGTTTGAGAGGGAATTGAAAATGGAGCACTTCCTTCCATTTCTTTATCCCGTTTTGGTAATTTATTTGATGGCCCCATTCCATGCAATATCTTATTAGCCTGCTCAATGTTAAGTTGTTTACTACAAACTTGATAAAGAAATTCAGCTTCGGTCTCTCCTTCCTGAATAACACCAATCTGAACTTTATCCCCTTCATTTAATGGGTAGGCTTGACAAGGAACTAATTTCGCATCATTCAGGTACACACCATTAAGGCTCTGTCAAAGAGAAAAATAATAAAGGTTATATGCAAAGAAAGTCAGTACATATAATGTTAGACTATGACTGCTTAATTTAATGGGTAGGCTTGACAAGAACCTAATTTCACATCATTCAGATGCACGCCATTAAGGCTCTGTCAAAGAGAGAAATAATAGAGGTTATGTACATATAATGTTAGACTAGAATGACTGCTTAATCAAAGCACTGTGCATTTAAAAAATATTCACTGTGCATTTAAAAACAAGATTCACTGTGCACTTGAAAAAGATTTACTATGGCTTTTAAAAGATTAAATGTGTACTTTAAAAAGATTCACTGTGCACTTTACAAAGATTCACTGTGCACTTTACAAAGATTCACTTTGCACTTCACAAAGATTCACTTTGCACTTTACAAAGATTCACTTTGCACTTTAAAATATTTCCTGTGCACTTTATAAATATTCACTGTGCACTTTAAAAAGATTCCCTATTTACATGAAAGACTCACTTTGCACTTTAAGAATATTCACTGTGCACTTTAAAAAGATTCCGTATGTACATGAAAGATTCACTTTGCACTTTAAAAATATTCACTGTGTACTTGAAAAAGATTCACTGTGCTCTTTAAAAAGATTTACTGTGCACTTAAAGATCTACTATGGCTTTGAAAAGATTCACTGTGCTCATTAAACATTTACTATGCTTTTAAAAGATTCAATGTGCACTTTAAAAAGATTCACTGTGTACTTTAAAAAGATTCACTGTGTACTTTAAAAAGATTCAGTGTATTTAAAAAAAAATCATTGTGCACTTTAAAAAGATTCATTGAGCACTTTAAGAAGATTCACTGTACGCTTACAAAAAGATTCAATGTGCACTTTAAAGTCATTGTGATGGTAGTTTGGACTCCAGCATAGAATAAAGACAGGTTTCAGTATTCATAAACCCAAGGAAAAGATATGTTCTAAGATGTTAAAGATCAAGTGGTCCTGCAAGTGGGACCCATTTGCAACACATCTTGTGTATATCAAGGAACATGTCACGCTTCACACTGTTATGATAGTTCCTTTTTGGCAATTTAAATCATAATCCCTAGACTTCAAAAGTTACTTTTCACTATTTGTACATTTGCTTTAGTTGCTGCATCATCCACATCAAGACAAGTGGCACCCGGATGATTGGTGTGGCGCCCAGACGATTGATGTGGCGCCCAGATGATTGGTGTGGCACCCAGATGATTGGTGTGGCACCCAGACGATTAGGGTGGCGCACAGACAATTGGTGTGGCACCCAGATGATTGGTGTGGCACCAAGATGATTGGTGTGGCACCAAGATGATTGGTGTGACACCCAGATTGGTGTGGTACCCAGACGATTGGTGTGGCACCCAGACGAATGGTGCGGCACCCAGACAAATGGTGCGGCACCCAGACGATTGGTGTGGCACTCATATGATTGGTGTGGCACCCAGATGATTGGTGTGGCACCCAGATGATGGTGTGGCACCCAGATGATTGGTGTGGCACCCAGATGATTAGTGTGGCACCCAGATGATGGTGTGGCACCCAGATGATTATTGTGGCACCCAGATGATGGTGTGGCACCCAGATGAATGGAAAGATTAAACGAGAACTTACCTGGTTCAAAGTTTGATCTTCATTTTATGAAATAAGGGTGAGAGAGAGGTAATGTGAGATCCCATTCGCGTATGCGCAGTCAGCCTTAAAAGGATGAGGGCAGAGTAATGTGCTTAGGACAATAGAAAAACAAATTAAGATAAAATTAATTGTTCTACTGTAATCTGGGTGAGAGAGGTGGGCACATTACCTCTCACTCACCATTATTTCATAAAATGAAGCTCAAACTTTGAAGCAGGTAAGTTCTTGTTTAATCGTTCCATTTTATTTCATACTTTTAAATAATGTGAGACCTTCAAAGCTACTCTGGTCTCATACAATAATGAGAAAGGTTAAAACAGGTAAGTGATAATTACCTGAACAGTATATGTACATATAGTACACTCAGTTATATGTTAATATGACAATATGCAGTGTATGTGCATTTAGGATTTCAATAGCACACCTGAATTCAAGGTGAAGTTCAAGTTCAACAGGTGTTCTACACCTAACATACATGCATATACAGCTAAAACTATGCGAACCTCAAGTTCATTGTTCTACGCCTACAGTGTAACATATATACAGTGAAAACTATGCAAAGTTCAAGTTCAACAATGTGTTCCACACCCAACATACAGTATCTCATTTATTGGGACATTCGCCTGTTGAGCACTAGAGACAGCAGCTGTCTGTTTGGAATGAGGGTTAAATTGTATCGTATCTAAACCAACTTGCTTCATTACAGTTCGAAGCTCTCTTGCAATGGTATCTACGGTTACCCGAGCATGGGGTTTATTGTAACTAATAACTGAATGTTTTTCCTTCTATCTACATAGCAAGGTTCTTTTAAGGTATTTCGTTAAGTACGTGTATGTGCAGTCTTCTATCAGGTGGGTAGGCATGGACTTCAAGCGATGTGCCAACATGTCCTGGTTTGCTTTTTTTTAAAAGACTGTTTACTTGGAAAAGAAACTTATTTTGTTTCACTTGCATATCCTCTACATTTAAGGCGCATAAAGTCTGTTGCTGCTGAGCTGTTAAGATTGCTAAAAGCATAGTAGTTTTCAAGTTTAAATCCTTTAGACTGAGATTTCTTGCTGGTGATAGTTCCCTTCAAAAGTTGAAGACAATCTTAACATCCCATACTTGAGTGCATCGAGAAAGAGGTGGCTTCAAATTAAAAACACCTTTAAAAAACCTGATTATAAATGGGTGTGTTCCTATGGATTATCCATCTGTAAGTAACACAAATGACAAAAGTCCTGCCCTCGCAGTGTTGAGAGCACTATAACCCTGAAACTGAAACAACTGTGTAAAGAAATTTAAAATGTGGTTGACAGAAGTTTGCAAAGGACTCATTTTCCATTCACCACAAAATTCCCTCCACCTTTTGACATAGACTGCATACTGCTTCTTAGTGGACGTTTTCCATGTTGCCAAGGTGATGTTAGTAGCCCGTCTTGATATTCCAGCATTTTCCATGGCCTGCCTGACAATCTACAAGCCAAGAGAGATAGGGTTACGTAGTGGGTGTTGTTGCCCAGATATTGGATGATGTAAGAGCTTACTGTCAGTTGGGAGGTGTAATGGATCCCCTACAAGCATATTTAGCAGTAAAGGAAACCAGGGTTAAGTGGGTCAATTTGGAACAATCAAAATCCCTTCAGCTTTATCAAGTTCAAGCTTCCGCAAACATCTCAATATAAGGGAGAAGGGGGGAAAAGCATAGAAAAAATAGTTGTGCCAGTCTACAGTAAATGCATCAACCGCCTGCACCCCTGGGTCAGGTTTCCAAGATATGTTATGCTTTAATAGCAAAAAAATCAATATCTGGGGTACCAATTATTGCACAGATCTGTTCAAAAACATTGGTATTGAGTTTCCATTCCAAGTTATCATTAAATTGTCTACATTTATTATCTGCAATTGTATTTTCACAGCCTTGCAAGTATACTGCTGTAATCAAATATTTTTAGCAACATACCAACTCCACAATGTTTTGGCTATTTGATTGCAAGCCTGGGACATTGTACCTCCCATGTTGTTTATACAGCAGTGGTATTGTCGAGCCTTAAACGCACATGTATCTTTTCCTTTGTTTTACAAAAGGATTGTAAAGCAAAGAAGGCAGCTAACATTTCCAAATAATTTATTCAATTTCTCTCGGCACCAAAGGTTTCCATAGGGTTCCACCTTCCCTATCTGAGAAACCCATCGGTTGCTCCCCAACCGAGTCCTGATGCATCACTTGTAATAGTCATGCTTTGTTTTTCTATTTGTATGTACCTGTAAGGGTTTTCAACATTGTGCATTCACTAAAAGACATCCTGCTAAGCAAACTGATATCATCATTCTATCCAAATGTCCTCGTTGTGATTTCAATGCATAAGTTTTGTCTTTCTCCAGTTCTCTGTAATGCAATTTGCCATATTGAACGGCTGGAAAAGCCGCAACTATTTTTCCTAATGCAGTGACTACAAATCATATTATGTGCTGATTAGGTGCCAATAAGAACTTACCCTAATTTCTTCCTTCTTTTCTTGTGGAAGCCTGACCTGCATTGTTTTTGAGTTAGAATAAACCCCCAAAAAGTGATTTCTTGTGTTGGGCAGCGTTCAACAAATCGCCTGTCCAGACGCCCAGGGCAACTAATATTTATGTCCGGGCAAGTTGATTTACAAGTTGATATGCCCACCAGGCAACCATAAATTGATCCCAACTAATAGAGGTAATTTCTCCTTAAAAACTTAATTCATTACACAAATTATACTTACTACAATATAACTGATGAAGTGCACAGAAAATAACTTCAATCAGATTTATATTCCATTTATTTGGAAGCCAAAAATTTGCGTTATGTTACGAAATGACCTTAAATCTTGCCATAACAACATCATGTATTACACGCACCCATACGTAAGACGTACACACACAAAACATATAATGTTCAGATATGTTTGAACATGTGCAATACATGCTGTTTTACTAACAAGGCTTGCTCCTTTCAACCAATCATATCTCGTGTAAAAAATCTCATGCATATTTATATCCAGTCACTGTTTCTTGCCGTGGTCAGTTCTACTGTGTTAATGCACCACACGCAATGGGTCCATGTACACATACAGTATCGTACAGTTCATACCATACACTGTATATACTGTACTGTTACATGGCGAACTCGACCTGCCTTTGCCATCCACTTGTTTATGCAAAAGTTTATTGAACTTTCATGTTTCTTTTTTGATCTTATGGAGCCTGTTATTGCTTCATATTTGTAGAGGATATACGGATTACAATTTTCACTGTTTTTTGTTAAGTGTAAGTCTTTTATTATTTTATACAGCATTCTCAGTAAATATTGCAGTAAGAAATATTTTACCATAACCTGCATCAATATTATCGTGTTTATTGTCGGACAAGTGGATTTTGCTTCCAGGCAAGCATTTCTGCACATCATGTGTTTGCCGGCGGACAAGTGAAGTTTTGGGCAATTTGTCAAACGCTGGTGTTGGTGTGAGTACCAATTTGTTTGAGTGAATAATGAAGCCCAATTCTGATAAAGTTTTGTTTGTATTTTTTTTACAGCTAAGCAGGATTGTTCTTTGGTTTTTGATATAATCAAGATATCATCAATATAGGCTACCACTGTGATCCCTATTGTTCTAAGAAAAGAAAGTGGTGGTTTCAACAACTTTGTTAAAAGTCTGGGTCCTGATGTCAGCAAACTGATGTTAGCAAACTGTGATAATGAAACTATGATGTGTAAAGCCCTGAATTGCCAAACATTATCTTTGCCAAATAAATATGAGATATTTTCTATCTTCTTCGGCAATTGGAATAGATTAATACGCACCTTTCATATCAATGGATGTCATAAAACAACCATCTGTAATAAGATTGATTGCTGCTTCCAGGGTATCCATTTTAAAATGGTAATAACTGATATTTTCATTAAGGGATGATAAATCCAAGATCATACGAAAACCATCTTTCTTTGGTCGGGTGAAAATGTTTGATACGAAACCATCTTGGTCATGTGCCAGTTCAATGACCTTGTTACAACATACGTCTGTCAATTTCCGTGGATACAGCAGCTGCCTCCTCAGGGCTTGATTTATTAGGAGCATGGTACCCATAATTGAACTGGGGTTAGGCCATTCTCAATTCAAGCTTGTAGCTATTTATTGCTGTTAAAATAAATTGATCATTGGTATATTCTTCCCATACCGTATCATAAGCTTGCACGGTCTACCAGTTTTCTAACTCAAACAGGTTTCACGAAACCAAGGTTTTGGTCCGATTCAAATTTTTATTAAAAAAAACAAAAAAACTGAAGTACCGAAAAAGAAAAAACTCACTGTAAAAAGAAATTCAACTAGAACGGTAAATACCGTCATGGTTCGCATGCCCATGCAAATTGACACCTATATAATATGACCCAGCCAATTTTAAAAATGGCATCTCACACTAAGTCCCACATGGCATCCCATGTACCACATGACATCTCACCCCATGTTCCACATGGCATCCCACATGTCATCCCATATGGCATCCCACCCCATGTCCCACATGTCATCCCATATGGCATCCCATATGGCATCCCATATGGCATCCCACCCCATGTCCCACATGGCATTGCACCATATCTTCAACATGGCATTCCACCATATCTTCCACATGGCATCCCACCCCATGTCCCACATGACATCCCATGTCCCATGTGGCATTCCATCATATGTCCCACATGGCATTCCACCCTATGTCCCACATCCCATGTACCAAATGACATCCCACCTCATGTCCCACATGACATCCCATGCATTGTCCCACATGGCATTCCAGCAGATCTCCCACATGGCAATCCACCATGTCCCACATGGCATCCCATGCTATAACCCACATGGATCCCATCCTACATGTAAGTCCCACATTAATCCAAGCATATGTACCACATGACATCCCTCCCTATGTCCCACATGGCATCCCTCCCTGTGTCCCGCATCAGTGGCTTCCTACCTGATGTTCTACATAGCATCCCACCATATGTTCCACATGGTATCCTTCTTAATGTCCTAATGACATCCTACTTTAGGTCCCACATGGCATCACATCCCATGTCCCCATGGCCTCCTACTCTATGTCCCACATAGCCTCCTACCCTATATCACACATGGCATCCTACCTTATGTCACACATGGCATCCTACCTTATGTCACACATGGCATCCCAACCTATGTCACACTCTGTGTTACTCATGGTATCCCACCATGTCCCATATGGCATTCTACCCTGTTCCACATGGCATCTCACCCCATGTCCCACATGGCATCTCACCCCATGTCCCATTATCCCACATGGCACCCACCCCATGTCCCACATGGCATCCCACCCCATGTCCGACATGGCATCCCACCCCATGTCCGACATGGCATCCCACCCCATGTCCCACATGGCATCCAACCCCACGTCCCACATGGCATCCCACCCCATGTCCCACATGGCATCCCACCCCATGTCCCACATGGCATCCCACCCATGTCCCAATAACATCCCACCCCATGTCCCACATGGCATCCCACCCCCCTTGTTCCACATGGCATCCCACCCCATGTCCCACATGGCAACCCACCCATGTCCCACATGGCATCCCACCCCATGTCCCACATGGCATTCCACCCCATGGCATCCCACCATATGTCCCACATGGCATCCCACCCCATGTCCCATGTGGCATCCCACCCCTTGTTCCACATGGCATCCCACCACATGTCCCACATGGCATCCCACCCCATGTCCCACATGACATCCCATGTCCCACATGGCATTACATCATATGTCCCACATGGCATTACATCATATGTCCAACATGGCATTCCATCATATGTCCCACATGGCATTCCACCATATGTCCCACATGGCATCCCATGCTATGACCCACATGGATCCCATCCTACATGTATGTCCCACATTAATCCAACCATATGTACCACATGACATCTCTCCCTATGTCCCATATGGCATCCCTCCCTGTGTCCTGCATCAGTGACTTCCCACCTGATGTCCCACATGGCATCCCATCATGTGTTCCACATGGTATCCCTTCCAATGTCCCAATGACATCCTACTTTATGTCCCACATGGCATCCTATCCCATCTCGCACACGACATCCCATCCCATGTCCCACATGGCATTCCACCATATCTCCCACATGGCATCCCACCCCATGTCCCACATGACATCCCATGTCCCACATGGCATCCATCATATGTCCCACAGGGCATACACCATATCTCCCACATGGCTTTCCAAAATACAGTGTCTCACATGGCATATTCCACCATATGTCCCACATGGCATTCCACCATATGTCCCACATGGCATCCCATGCTATGACCCACATGGATCCCATCCTACATGTATGTCCCACATTAATAATAGTGCTAATAGTGCCTTCTAAAAGGCCCTCAAGTCTGTCCAATCTTTCGCTACTGTCAGTGACAGTATTAGCAGTATTTATGGTGTTAGTGCCACTACCAGACGGCGATTGAGGTTTACTGCTAGCAGCAGCATTGTTGCTAGCGGTGCTAGACTTAGCTTTCATCTTCTTTCCCTTTTGGGAAGTTTTTGACACTCCTTAAGACATCTTAACACTGAGGCTTCAAAGTAAGTTCTTGCTGCATGTTGTTATTATACCATGTACTGTATGCTCGGTAGCATTAGGCTCCAATCCTGAAATCGTGCTATTTGCAATCTCGCTCAAATCCATCAGAAAAATATTAATCCATAGTGTACAAAAATTATCACAAAATCCTGAACAGGTCTCAAATTGTTATGGGAAAGTGTTTCAATTCTTTTCTGGTACAAATCCATGGCTAACTGCTTGATGCAAGGAATGTACTGACTGCGCATGTGCGAACAGGATCTCACATTACTCTAACGTATTATGAATTAAAATTAAATGGTAAACCTAAAGGTAGTCAACTATATAGAATTTAGGCTAAAGCTTGGTTGCACAGTTCTGAGCAAGAGCATTATTGCAATTATTTGGGAATGCAAATTAAAGTTAAATCTATACTAGAGCCATGAAGGCTCATCAGGACGGTGCTTTATATTCCCGGTTTCCTAGGCATAAGAGGATGGGAGCACATGGCTCCCCTGGACAGGACACCAGTCCATCGCAGGTCAACTCCCCAGCAGTGCTGGAACAAGCAGAACGAAGTGTCATGTTCAAGGTCACAATGCCAGGCTCACGGCGAGAATCAAACCTGGTACCTCCCACATAAGAGCATGACTCCTTAACCACTACACCTCTACCTTCATACAGGTAATTGTGAGGAAAACTAACCAGGCAGGTGACAATAAACTAGTCTTTACGATTCTCCATGAAAATAGAGGTTGTCCTCCATCAGGATAGACTTTGTAGAGTTTGTTTAGTCTTTAAGTTCAATAGCTATTTCCAGGTACAGTACACTTTTTACAATTTGAAATGCTTGTTTTCAAGTTTATATCAAAACAATGGATTTACATAAGATGATGGAAAATTTGTCAAATACGCCTTAAAACAAACTTGCAATGTTTTTTAAATATCAAGTCCCCATAAATTTCAGAAATGCTGTTGGATAACAGATTGCTCTGCTGGATTACGAATCCAAACTATGAAAGGTTATCTATCATTATAAATTAATCAAAAAAACAAATATTTGTTTTTAAGTATGCTACTACTATTCAATCGTTACCTTATTGTCTGTTATCGTCCACTTTCCTTCTTCATTTTCTTTAAAAGTAGCATGTTTCCTGGACAGAATAAGTGGGTTTTTTCTTGACAGTAATTGCACAGTTACAGCAAGGCCCCTGCCAACTGATACCTGTAAATGAAAAAGATGTAACAGGTAAGTTGACAGAAATTAATTCAGACTTTGTCCAAAAGTATGCACAGATGAAATGGAAAACAAATATGCTAAATACTAGAAGTGGTAAAATGCATTCCCCTAATTTACAAATGTAAACACTCAAAAAGCAAATTTATAAAAATTCTTAACATTTGTAAATGTTATTTCCATCAATGTGGAGAGAGGATGGTTACGTGAAGCAATAATTGACACATTTTGGTGCGTTTTGACATTGTTTTTTGAGAGCGTATAAACACACCATGATTGCATGAATGTGCCATCATGCCTCCTGTGTATTACTTCTGTAAAGATAAGTAGTCGACCTAATCAAATTCGAATAAACTACAATTTTGCGCAAAAATGCAATTGTCACATTTTATTGCTAACGCCTAGTGTGAACTTTAATGTTCCTTCTGGTCCCTCACCTTTTCTAGTTGTTCAAGCGTGTCTACAACATAAGTTATCTTGCACAAAATATTAATTTCATTGATAGAGAGATATTTTCCTTTTTGTACTGTTTTTAGGTAAAATTCAAGAAATCCACCGACTTAACTTTTTTTCAGTTTATGTACCTGCATGTTTACATTAGGCAAAAAGGTTGAGGGTGCCGATATTAATTTTGATGTTCTTTTCTCATCACTCTACTGAAAGGGAGTTTGTGTTTGCAATAAGATACTACAATTACGCTGTTGCGCACAATTAGTTTGTTCAAACTTTTAACCTTAATGAAAGTAAGATGTATGATGCACAATTGAGTTATTGTGTAATATAAGACGTTTAAAACAAAATTCAAGTTTTCAGTGTGTCCGTTTTCAACTTAACATATGAGTCTTCATATTGAAAATCAATTTGTGCAAGAATTCTACACAAATGTTTTGAAAACATGTTGAACTTAAAAGCTCATTGACTTTGCTTAAGTAAGTAAATCCATTATGTATTAAAACTGTTCATACTCTAAATAATGATTCAGAGAAGCACACGAGTTGGGAGTATGAAGATTGCACGTTACTTCTGTGCTTGAACTTGATCATTTGATGTCAGTGTATCATTCTGCATCTGTCAGTCTGTGGAAAAAATTTAACTTAAAAGTTAAATTGTTGCTTAAGTTAAACCTGCGACCCCCTGCATCTCAATTGTACGCTTAACCGAATGAGCCACTTGATAGGGCTGCAAATACTAGTACTTAATTACAGACTGTGAGCATTTTAAGTAGGCTAAGCCCTAACATTAGGCCCTAACTAGTAAAAACGCCTCGATTCTAAAAACTGCACTGCTATTCCAAGTTTTTCAGAGGCCGACATCATTCTTAATTTTTGTATTTATACACCGTAAAATTTCAAAACCTTATGTTCACAAGATCAACTCAAATAGTCTGAGAAAACACTTATTCAGTTTACAAAGCCACATTCCTCAGGAAATGAGCCTTTTTCCATTTTCTTTGCTATTTGGTTGTTCACGGCTTCAGAAATGGAACGGTAGTTAGTTATCAGTGCATATTTCATACATGCTCCAGTGAAATCTGTATGCTGTCGCGTGAGCATGCACGAGCGTTCTTGAGTAAAGTCACAAACAAATGCCCAAAGAAGGGCGTAGGCTTATAGGCCTACGCTTGTATTTTAATGCGTTATTGAGTTTAAATCTATTTGAATGACGAGTATCATTTATGGCTCATTTTCTGTTTTTTAAAGGGAAAATTTAATGATTTTACACAAGGTTTTTGATAGTTTATTCATTGCAGAACACGAGTAGACAAGTTTGACTACTGCTTTATCGATCCTTTATTTTTAGAGGAAATGAATTATGTTTTAATATCTAAAACAATTTTGTGACTAGATCTGGTCGCAAAATTTTGTGGACATATGTTGAAGGCCATTAACTTTTTCTTTATTGTGTGACACATGATTTTCAATGTGCATGCTTTCATGCCCTAATCCAGATGATTAGGTCACTACATGATTTTGGCATGAAGATTTGTGCTAGGCCCTAGGCCTAGTGCATAGCGACAACCAAGTGAAGGCTACAATCTTGGACAAAACTTTTTAAGACATCCCCGTTTCCTGTTTAATGAGTGGAAAATGTTGATAACTGCATTCCATGTCTCTGTATTTCTAGTAAAATATTTTGACAACATTGAAAAGGGGAGCAGGAGGGAGGAGGGGGGTTAAAAATAGCTGTACCTAAATATTAAAAATAACATGCAAACTTTCCGGTAAGCTGGTAAGTGTCCCAACAGTTTTGTTTAAGATTGTCTAAGAAATTTCATTGAGTGAAAATATCGTAAATGTCAATGGAAAAAAAACATATTTATGGAAATCATGATAATTTTCGAAAAAACAGACATTAAATTGTTACGAGAATTCAGGACAATACATAACATAACATGATTTCGGGCTAAGAAGGGTTAGTCTCCCCATAAAGTCCCAAACTAACATCACCACCACCACCATACAAAAAATATATAAAAATTCAAAGATGCCCAGAGTTAGTAAAGTACTATCAATATTGACTTTAAAATTGTAAACAGATTTAGAGCTAACTACCCACTCAGGCAAACCATTCCACTTATTAACAACTCTTTGCGAAAAGCTAAAATGCCGAATATCTATCCGTGAGAACTCTTTGGTCAACTTCAATCTGTTACCACTTGTCACATGAGGAATAGTTGAAACATGCAAGAAATAACAGGAAGTCAAAGCATCACTACCAGATAGGAACTTAAAGACCTGAATCATATCGCCACATACTCTTCTCAACTTAAGCGTGGTCAAACCAAGAATTCGCAACCTAGATTCATAAGAGATTCCTTACTTTCGGGAATAAATCTAGTGGCTCTTCGCTGAACTTGCTCCAAAATGAACTAATCCTTCTCATAAAAGGAACTCCAAGCCTGAATACAGTAGCATACTCAAGGTGAGGCCTGTCTAACTGCTTATACAAATTAAGAACAACCTCTACCAAGAAAACAACAATTTCTTCTAATCAAACCAAGCATCCTATTTACCCCTACAGCTGCTAAAGCACACTGTTTAGAAGACTACAGATTGCTAGAAATGACAACACCTAATATAGATCCCTTTCTTCATCAACACAATACAATTAAAAGCATGAACTTCTTTTAGACCGGACTGTGCTATCTTAAGTAGATAGGAAATATGTGCTTTATTCTTTATTTCGGCCAAAAAAACTCTGGTGTTTGCAACCCATCTTTTCAGAATGTCTAGGTGCTTTATTCTTGACTACATTTTGGATTAAAAGGGAAATGATGGCAGTTAGGAGGTGTGGATGGGGCAGTGGGGTGGAGAGAAGTGGCTGAGATAGAGACTGAAATGATGGCAGTTAGGTAAAGAGTATTTCAAAAATAATTTTTTCAGATTCCAGCATGTAAATAAAAAAGAGGTTTCGACATGCTCATATTGCGTTTCTAATCTTATTATGAAAAATACAATACAAGAATAGAGGGAAGCGAGGACAGGACATTGATGAAAGAAAAAAAAGAAGTTATATTTGATGAAATAAAAGAAATATGACACATTTTTGTAAATGAGAAAAACTGTCAAGGTTCCATGTTTAAAGTAAACTAAACGTGCGCCACTCTCACCTTCGCTAATCAATTTACCAAATTTGCAGTCGGTAATTTTGTCTTTTATTTAAACAAAGTAGGCCTAAAGCGAATTTATACGTTCCCCGTGTTGAAGATGTAGTGACTACTGTAGAAATTGACAAAGTGAAAATAGTCTGATAAAGTCTATACATTAATTTCTTAAGATAAAAATGTTGTTAAGCGTTTTACCACAGAAAGTCTCATTAAGTACATTGATCTTTACTCAATTTTCATGGTAAAACATTAGGTGGCACTGTTTGAGTAAAATAATTCAGCTTTTTAGTTCCAGTAACAAAAATCTTACCTTGCTTCCTCCTTATCAACAGACCAAAAATTTATAACATAGTAAAACACTATCCAGATCTAACAGCCCCTCAAATCTTCAGCAAAAATGCATGTTTGCCACATAATTTTTCAGACAATCTTGGACAAAACTTTATGAGACACCCCTGTTCAATGTTTGGTGAAATGAGTGGAAAATGAGTGTTGATAGGCCCTAACGTAAGGCCTGACGTTAATTGCTTTCCATGTCTATGTATTTCTACTCTAGTGAAATATTTTGACAACAATGAAAGGGGGAGAGAACTCAAGAGGGGGAGGGAGGGGGACTCTAGTGAAATATTTTGACAACAATGAAAGGGGGAGAGAACTCAAGAGGGGGAGGGAGGGGGGAGGAGTGAAAAAAGCTGTAGCCTACATAAATATTTGAAATAACATGCACATTTTCTGGTAAACTGATAATCTAAGTGTCCCAACACTTTTTTTTAAAAGATTGTAGGCTAGGCTCTAATAACATTAACAGTGTCAGTAGGCGTAGGACCTTGCTGGTGAGTGTTGCTTAGGCCCTAGGCCATCTCCTAACGTTAGGCCTAATTGTCACGTAACGTTAACGTTAGTCTTGTGACACTGAACTTAAATGGACGCTTTCTTAAATTCGAATTAAAATCATCACCTCTTTTCCACTGACGAGGGGTATCAAAGCATATCGTTTTTTCTTTTCTTTGTACCTCTTCAAGCAAACCATCGACCAGCTAACCTCTGGACATGACATTTTCGCGTTCTTGCTTCGAATTTTACAACGGTCCTTCAATTCAAGTTCAACACTTTCTCAAACTCGTTGCGCTTAGCTAGCTAAAAACTAGATAGCTAGGCTGTATGCCAGGTCTATTAAAATGTATTCCGAACGGTGAGAGTAGGCCTATATCAAATAAGTTTGCCAAAGGTTCTCCATTTTTAGTAGTTCTATATCATCTCTACCCGACTTAATTTTCTTCTTTTTATCAATTGAATTTTGAACTACTATTTGTCTCAATATTATACCCATAGGCGGTGGGACCAGGAATATAGGAGGCACGTGCCAACTCCTCCCCCTCCGTGCCAACTCCTCCCCCTCCGTGCCAACTCCTCCCCTCCGTGCCAACTCCTCCTCCGTGCCAACTCCTCCCCCTTCGTGCCAACTCCTCCCCCTTCGTGCCAACTCCTCCCCCTTCGTGCCAACTCCTCCCCCTCCGTGCCAACTCCTCCCCCTCCGTGCCAACTCCTCCCCCTCCGTGCCAACTCCTCCCCCTCCCAACTCCTCCCCTCCGTGCCAACTCCTCCCCTCCCTCCTCCCCCTCCGTGCCAACTCCTCCCCTCCGTGCCAACTCCTCCCCCCGTGCCAACTCCTCCCCTCCGTGCCAACTCCTCCCCCTCCGTGCCAACTCCTCCCCCTCCGTGCCAACTCCTCCCCCTCCGTGCCAACTCCTCCCCCTTCCGTGCCAACTCCTCCCCTCCGTGCCAACCCTCCCCCTCCGTGCCAACTCCTCCCCCTCCGTGCCAACTCCTCCCCCTTCGTGCCAACTCCTCCCCCTCCGCCAACTCCTCCCCCTTCCGTGCCAACTCCTCCCCCTTCCCCCTCCCCTCCGTGCCAACTCCTCCCCTTCCTCCCTCCGTGCCAACTCCTCCCCCTCCCCCCCTCCCGTGCCAACTCCTCCCCTCCCCCCTCCGTGCCAACTCCTCCCCCTTCCCCCTCCCCCTCCGTGCCAACTCCTCCCCCTTCCCCCTCCGTGCCAACTCCTCCCCCTTCCCCCTCCGTGCCAACTCCTCCCCTCCCCTCCGTGCCAACTCCTCCCCTTCCCCCCCTCCGTGCCAACTCCTCCCCCCGTTCCCCCCTCCGTGCCAACTCCTCCCCCTTCCCCCTCCGTGCCAACTCCTCCCCTCCCCAACTCCGTGCCTCCTCCCCTCCGTGCCCCCTCCCCCTCCGTGCCAACTCCCCCTCCCCAACTCCTCCCCCTCCGTGCCAACTCCTCCCCTCCGTGCCAACCCTCCCCCTCCCTCCGTGCCAACTCCTCCCCTCCCCTCCGTGCCAACTCCTCCCCTCCCCCCCCCCCTCCGTGTGCCAACTCCTCCCCCTCCGTCCCCCTCCCCTCCGTGCCAACTCCCCCTCCCCCTCCCCCCGTGCCAACTCCTCCCCTCCGTGCCAACTCCTCCCCCTTCCCCCTCCGTGCCAACTCCTCCCCTCCGTCCCCCTCCCCTCCGTGCCAACTCCTCCCCCTTCCCCCTCCGTGCCAACTCCCCCCCAACTCCCCCCTCCGTGCCAACTCCTCCCCAACTCCTCCCCCCAACCCCCCTCCGTGCCAACTCCTCCCCCTTCCCCCTCCGTGCCAACTCCTCCCCTCCTTCCCCCTCCGTGCCAACTCCTCCCCTCCCCCCCTCCCCTCCGTGCCAACTCCTCCCCCCCTCCGTTCCCCCCTCCGTGCCAACTCCTCCCCTTCCCCCCCCGTGCCAACTCCTCCCCCTCCCCCTCCGTGCCAACTCCTCCCCTCCTTCCCCCCTCCGTGCCAACTCCTCCCCTCCGTTCCCCCCTCCGTGCCAACTCCTCCCCCTTCCCCCTCCGTGCCAACTCCTCCCCAACTCCTCCCCTCCGTGCCAACTCCTCCCCCCGTCCCCCCCTCCGTGCCAACTCCTCCTCCCCAACTTCCCCTCCGTGCCAACTCCTCCCCTCCGTGCCAACTCCCCCCCGTGCCAACTCCCCCTCCCCAACTCCTCCCTCCGTGCCAACTCCTCCCCCCCTCCGTGCCAACTCCTCCCCTCCGTGCCAACTCCTCCCCCCGTGCCAACCCCCTCCGTGCCAACTCCTCCCCCTTCCCCCTCCGTGCCAACTCCTCCCCTCCGTGCCAACTCCTCCCCTCCCCTCCGTGCCAACTCCTCCCCCTTCCCCCTCCTCCTCCGTGCCAACTCCTCCCCCAACTCCTCCCCTCCGTGCCAACTCCTCCCCTCCCCCTCCCGTGCCAACTCCTCCCCTCCCCCTCCCGTGCCAACTCCTCCCCCCCCCTCCCCTCCGTGCCAACTCCTCCCCCCTCCCCTCCGTGCCAACTCCTCCCCCTCCGTGCCAACTCCTCCCCTCCCCCTCCGTGCCAACTCCTCCTCCCCCTCCGTGCCAACTCCTCCCCCTGCCCCCCCTCCGTGCCAACTCCTCCCCTCCCGTGCCCCCCTCCCCCTCCGTGCCAACTCCTCCCCCCTCCCCAACTCCTCCCCCTCCGTGCCAACTCCTCCCCCTCCGTGCCAACTCCCTTCCCCCTACGTGCCAACTCCTCCCCCTCAACTCCTCCCCCTCCGTGCCAACTCCTCCCCTCCGTGCCAACTCCCTTCCCCTGCCAACTCCCTTCCCCCTCCGTGCCAACTCCCTTCCCCTCCGTGCCAACTCCCTTCCCCTCCGTGCCAACTCCCTTCCCCTCCGTGCCAACTCCCTTCCCCCTCCGTGCCAACTCCCTTCCCCCTCCGTGCCAACTCCCTTCCCCCTCCGTGCCAACTCCTCCCCTTCCCCCTCCGTGCCAACTCCTCCCCTTCCCCCTCCATGCCAACTCCTTTCCCCTCCCCTGCGTGCGAACTTCCCCCTCCGTGCCCACTCCTCCCCTCCCGTGCCAACTCCTCCCCTTCCCCTCCGTGCCAACTTATCCCCTCCCCCCCTCCGTGCCCACTCCTCCCCTCCCGTGCCAACTCCTCCCCTCCCCTCCGTGCCAACTTATCCCCTCCCCCTCCGTGCCAACTTCTCCCTCTCCGTGCCAACTCCCCCTCCGTGCCAACTCCCTCCTCCGTGCCAACTCCTTCCTCCGTGCCAACTCCCCTCCGTGCCAACTCCTCCCCCTCCATGCCAACTATTCCCCTGCCCCCTCCCCACCCCTCTTTTCCCAAAAGTTCAAAAGTGCCTTTTTTTAGAAAGAAACATAAAGTGTTTTTCGAAAAGTGTCTTTCAAAAGAGGACACGTGCCTTTTTAGAGAATGAACATTCCCTTTCAAACATTTACAAACTTTTTCTTTGACGACTGTATATCTAATCATTTCATTCAAGAAAGTAACACAAATATCGCCTTAAAAAGACTAAAGATTTCATGCGTTTCGCACGTATACACTATTCTAAATTTTCCCTAAAGATAAAATTGGGGGCCCAACAGTTCCTATATATTGCACTTTTTCATACTTGAAATGCCTTTGCATCTCTCTAATGCCTTTGTTTTCCCACCTTTCAGCCTTTATCTGCTTATAGATCCTTTCTGTTTGCGAGCCGCCATATACATCATTAGTGCAATGAGGCATTTTTGAAGTGGGTCATACAGGGAAAAACCTAATATTTCGGCCCGTGCCATTGTCATGACATAAACTGCCCTGCTCCATCTTTTTTGTAAAGTTTAAAAGGTGCCCCTTAAAAGGTACTCGTCTACAGAGATAAAAAAAAAAAGGCTTAATTAAAACATTTAAATATGTTTAAGTCCCCTAAGCTATAGGTGGTCGTTTTATTGACAGATTGAAGAAAGTAACACAGACATCAAGCAAAATACCCCAAATTTCACCCCTGCACGCATGGAGCGCCATTAATTTGGGTTCCGGAAAGACACACTGAGATAGTGGGCAGTGGTTCCGGAAATAAAGGGGAAGGGAGGGAAGGGGGGGGGGGCATGTGCCCCAAACCTAAAATTTTCATCAACAATATGGTATTGGTGTATATTTGACATGAATTTTAAGCAATTTCCTGCCACCTCAACCACGACGCTGACAAAACATAGGGTGATCGCTTGCACAGTACAATTATAGGCGGTACACACTTTTATTTATTATTTATTTGGAGGGACGACCTATAGCGTTCGCGTCATATGACATTATTAGCTTATACATGCATATGATTAGAGAGCTGTTACAGTCCCTGATATGATATACACATGAATTTAAAATACCATTGTGGAAATCATTAGGGGGCATTGGCGTAGCCAGAGGGGGGTGTGCCTCCTCCCCCCTCCCCCACCATCAATACCAACAAAATAATAATAATAAAGAAAGAGAACTTGGGCCCATCCAGAGTATTCAAAAGTTGTCTTTGTGCTGAATTAGTCATACACACCTTCGAAGAAGCAAAAATGTGAAAAATCATGTGGTCAAAATGAAGCTAGAAGACTAATCGCTACTAATAAAAGAGCTAAACCAATAATCTTTAAAGAATACTATAATGCAAAGAAAAAACTCAAGATGAATAAAGCAGCTGACTTGAGCGGATGGAAAAATTAATATAATAAAAAAAGTTGGACCTGATCTGGATAAAAGTATATTGATGATGCTAAATAAAGTAGTAAAAACTGGAGAAGTACCTAAAGACTGTGTATACATAAACATTAAATCAATATATTAAAATAAAGGAAGCAGGAAAGAGATGAAAAACCAAAGAGGCTCTTTATTACCAGTATCCTTAGTAAAGTGATGGAAAAAATCCTGCACACAAGGAATAAATATATATTAATGAAATGAATCACTGAGTACCAGTGTGGGAGCATGCAAGAAATAAGAACTATAGACCATTTATTCACCTTACAAGCTATAATTGACTATAATAAATATTTAAATAATAACCTATACATCCTGCTAGCAGATGCAAAGAATTGTTCTGATGGTTGTTAGATGCTTGTAACGAAATATACAAAATTGGAGTACCAACTGAAGAAGTGGAACTTATCTTTGGTATGAACCAAAATGCAAACGTAACGGTAGATAGTCCGTTAGGATTGACAAAACAAATGATCCTGAACCACATTGTAAGATAAGGAGGCACTATTATGGGACCAACTTTATGCACCATAGAAACAGATAGAATAAACCAGATAGGCCAAAGATGCATTACTACTATAAGACCTAACATTAAAATTGGAAATCTAATCTACGTTGACGATGTAGCAGGAATTGGTACTACAGATACGCTAGAAACAACAGGTAGAAACCTGATTTTGATGAAAGAAAGGAAACAAATTTACATTCAATAATGAAAAAACTGCCAACCTTCAGCTAAAAATTAACCAAAAACCTGAACAAGTTCCAAATATACTGTCAGGAGGTTTTACATGTCGCTTTGATCCATGTTTTGTTGGGGCTGGGTGTCCTTAAGACAGGGACGTGTACATGCTGTTATTCTGGGGGGTGTATGGAAGTCAGACAGGAAGTTAGGCAGGAAGTTAGGCAGGAAGTCAGGCAGGAAGTCAGAAGTTAGGCAGGAAGTTAGGCAGGAAGTCAGACAGGAAGTTAGGCAGGAAGTCAGGTAGGAAGTTAAGAGAGGAAGTGGTAAGGACATGAAGGTGTATTTGTTTCAATGTAGAGAAAACATAAGAGAGGAAGTAGTTAGGACAGGAAGGTTTAATTGTTTCAATGTAGAGAAAACATAAGAGTGGATTATTATAAATACCTAAAACAGAGGATGGTAAATTCAGTCTGAAACTAGTCACCAAAGTATATCGAAATCTTGTCAACAACTTTGCGAAGTTTAGAGGGATTTGTTTGTATTCTATTGAGTGAAGTTATACTCTGTGGTTCTCAATCGTATATTGAGATAGAATATTTGGGACAGTTTGACTCCAGGAGTTAGATGATTTACTCCTGTAATATTGTAGTTATTAGACAGTGTAATCATTCATATTGAAGAATAATGAAGTATTTTACTTGCATCTTGTTGTAGGAAATATCGTCTATATACATTTATTTCCTATCTGTTTATTATCGTGAGGAGTATCCAGAATAATATAGTCATAGAACATACAAAGTTGAGTTGGTGTTTTATTGTTGACGGGACTATTCACATTTCTGTGTATACATCACAATTTCTGAAAGTCGAGTGTTCTGGGATTTGATTGGTCAGGACATTCGCTGGTGGCAGCAAATTAAAGCGTATTCAACTAGGACCTCTGGAGAAGAAGCGATAGGCGCCCTGAAGTAAAATCTGGCTAAGAGGCTGGACCAAGGACCCTGAGCATCTCATTGGACCCGGTTGGATCGTGACATATACATATTAAAAAAGGAAAAATTGGTGAAACACAAAACGCGAAGTATCTAGGTGAATGGTTTTTCACCAAAGACCTTAACAAAAACAGGATTGAAAAGAAAGAGGCGCATATTGAGCGTGTGAATAAAACAATAGAAAAGTATGGATAACAAAAGAAAGTTGGAAATGCAGCATTACAAGTAAAAATTGAAATACTACAAGCAGTAGCTGCCTTCACTTATAATATGGAAACTTGGACTAATCTATTAGTAAAGGAAGTACAAGCTCTAGAAATCTGCAAAAAATAATGATTTGCAGCATCTTTAACTTAAATAGCTCAACATCATATTGGGGACTGTTGAAAGAAGCAGGTTTCTGGCCAATATTACAAATTATTCATTACAAGAAACTCATGTTATTACACTATTTACTCAACTCAGACGAAAGTAGAACAGCAAGGAAAATACTTATTGAACAAAAAGATAAAGGCTATCCTGGATGTTGGTATCATGAAATCAAATACATATATGAGGAAAATACGGAACTGATATTGATATGATTAATGTTCGGGAGGAGACAAAAAGCAAATGGAAGAAAGAAGTTAAAAATAAAATTGCTGATGAAATAGGAAAATGGATCAAAGAAAGAAAACTAGCAAACTCAGATTTCAACTAGAACATGGTTTTTAAAGACAGAAATATATTACAGAGTTGAAAACAATGGAGACCCTTACTATAATCAAATTAAGGCTGAATATGACTCAACTTAAGTTAAAGCCAGTTACAAGAACAGCTACCATAATATAAATTATGAATTGTGTGACCATGAAGATACTACTGAACATATTTTTAATTGTTTCTACTTTGAGAACATTATTGAAATGGATATGAGCAAAACAAACCTTTACGGTACGGACATTATGGAAAACCCAAGAAAAATAGCCTGGTACGCAGAGAGAGTAGATGAAATAAAAAACATAACTAGCGATGAACAGATGTTTGTTTTTTTGTACATGATCCTCCCTTACGGGAACCCGGCAAGACTCCTATATGGAGCATAGACGCCAAGCTATAGCCTGCATAGCAGATGCCAGTCTCGTGCGACCGGGACGGACAAGTGTTCAGAGAACCAGGTAGGGTGTGACTGTCCTACCATCGGGACCTACGGCTTAACGTCCCCTCCGAAGGACGGCGAGCACCGTTCAACCATTGCCACTTTTCTCAACAGCTGAATGAAGAGCAGGAGCTGCAAACGACGTACTTCTGCTTTGATGATCGGCGTATCTGGCTGCACAGCTGTGGAAAAACTGGTTAGCCTGTCTGAGGCTTGAACCGCGTCACCTCCAGCATCTCAGTCGTGTGCTCTACCAACTGAGCTATTTGACTCCTTAAAGTCACATAGCTTCCCCGATCTCCGTACAGTTTAATTCAATATATAGTATATTTTGCAAACAGTGTTTTAAGAGTCTTGCACGTCATTATCGAATTCATTCTTTATCGACTGTGCCTGGGTTTTTTCATCAGAGTGGACTCCATGATGAACCACATGAACCATACAAGTGGTCAGAATTAGACCAAGTCTATGGTATTGCAATTCCCTGGTCAGATCTTTGGGGGCGAAAATGGTGCGTGCGCAAAGTTTAACCAAATGCTGATATTGCTTCTATCCTGCCAATGTGATGACCGTACATTGATCTGTGACGTGAATAAGCGTACCGTATGCCTACGTTCATGTCTTGGCAAATTGAGAAGGCGACGTGAACAGTCTGCTTGTTTTAACCTTTACTGTCACTGTGCCAGGAAACCCAGATTTTTGCAATGAATAGACAAAATAAAACGATGCCATTAAGGCGAACATTGATGGGATTACCAGATGATATCATATCAATCATTCTTTCTAATTTTTCTTATGGTGAAATCAGTGATATTCGTTTGGTAGGTTTATCAGCCTAATGTTATGCTAACTGATGCCTGAACAACAGGTACAAGGCTTAGCCTAACACGGGATAGGCCCTAGGCCTTATTAACATTGTGACGAATAATTTGATGCATTGCCTCTGCAGTGCGAGTCTGCCAACGCTGATGTTATTCAGTATAATTAGTATGGGCTGGTCATTCCAATAAATAAGGCTACGTGGGTTTGGGTCGAGGCCGAGTTATTTCATTTTTAGTCAGAAAATACCCCACATGAGATTCTGACACCAAAAAGTGAGGGTGATTTTTGATGGGCAGCCATCACTCAATTTCTGTGTCTTCTGACATTTTTGGCTTGTTTTGTGGAAGGTGTTAATTCAAAATGAATTTCAAAACAAAAGTAACTCAAATGTGTAACTGTTAACACAGAAAGAGAATTATTTCTTTTAACACCCATCAAGCTATGATGATAGTAATAGAATTAAGGAATCTGCAGCACTAGGCCAAACAGTCAGGATGTGTAGCTTCAGACTCAGAAAGAAAATGAATTAAGCCTAATCATACTTATGGGCTCAAACTGCTATGTTGTTTAGTATTTAGTTTTTTTTTATTGTTTTTTTTTTTTTTTTTTTCCACTGCTGTGAGTGTGAGTTCCAAGTCTTGAGGTGGAAGAGGTGATTCCTTTCTCTGTACATTTTAGCCTTAGGCCTAGTTCTATTAATAATTTGTTCTACCTTCTCTATGGTGTGATGTTACTATGGATTTGTTTTAATAGACCTGAACCTTTTTTCATCATTGTTTGCTGTATGCTGCAAGCTTCAGTGTAGGCCCTAGGCCTATTAAGTTGACATATTTGTGACGAAAGTACATGAGTACACCAGAATCATAGCATGAATAACTCTGATTCCATTATTGCGATAACAATGATTTTTGCAGTATTTATTTCAATTTTGTCATAGAGTTTTGTGTGTTTTTTTTGCCATAAGGGACAACTTTTATATTTTCTTTTTCTTTAATGGGTTGTCAAATTCTGGATCCTGTATGACTTTCTGGTCTGTTATGACACTGTACCACAATATAGTTTTGGAAATGCAGAAGTGAGATTGATTTAACTGTTCGTTTTCAATTGATTTAGATGTCCAATTGCCCATCGTACTCCTGTAGCGTGTAGAATTTGATGAAGTGTAAGACTTAAAGTGTCGGGTGTATTGATGCAAAAAATTAGTTACATGTAACTTGATTGAAAATACATCATGAATATAGTTAAATGGTTCATTACAAATAAGTACATGTTTTAATTTAAAAACATGATTTATTTGCAAATTTCTGATGTATGACTAGGCAGATTTCCTTTGTGGTAATTTTTTAGTTTATCAGCCACAGTTCTTGAGGAAGTGCCGGGAAGAAGAAATATTTAATCTTACATGTACTTTCAATGAAGCTTCTTGCCTTAAAAGAATTTAAAACTACTGTATGTGTCTTGGACCTAAACAGAAATATAAACAATAAGTGCTGGCCTAATTAGAGATGAAACAAAAGAAATGGTTATCTCTAAATGAATCTGCAATGAGCCTCTCACTCTCAAAAGAATTTAAAATTAAGTGTCTTGGGCATGAAAAGAAATGTAAACAATAAGTGCTGGCTTGAATGGAAAGGAAACAATAGACTTTGATTTAGTAGAAAGCCTTAATTTAATTTCTATGGAACAAATATAAAGTTGAATATATTTATAAGGGGAGTAATCCAGGTCATGGGCTTTAGGGGTGAAGGTGAGGGGTATGGGTGATGGTGATATTCTTAATTAAATACAATGGAAATCAAAAGACATTTCTTTTAATTTTAAGGAAGAGTGGTTTAAAGATTAGATGTTGGCAAATAGCACAAATTGTTTAATTAAATTGACACAAAATAATTGCATTGCAATGATGCAATGTAATATTCCAAACTTACACTGACATGGATATTTCAGGGGACCCTACTTTTTGTGGTAAAATTGATAGATTTAAAAAAAGGCTTTTCATAAATAAAGAGTTGTACTATTCCATGAAGATATTTTAAGACTTGTAGTTACTTGTTGTGAAAAAAGCCTTAAATGAGTGTGGACCCTGTATGTGAGACTGGACCCCTGATATTATTATGCTGGCTAGCTACCTCACTGTTCTAGATATTTGTAAATATGCCCTATTTGTATTGTATATCCTCTACTGTGTAGTGTATGTTTACTTTGTCAATGGCCCATAACTGTGTCAAGTGCGCTAGTGCCAAAAAAGTTCTAGTCTGGTGTCACATTTGAATGAGTAAACTGGCAAAGACATTACTTTATTTTCAAAGGGAAAATGCAGCATTTCAGTGGTTGAAAAAAAAGGGAACTTCTCTTGTGAAATCCATAGACCTGCCTCTTCTAACACACATGATGTCCCGAAGTTTCATGTGAAACTTAATGGGGGGTTTCTGGCTCTCCTAAATTTCTGGCTCTCCTAAATTTCTTGCAAACTTGTCTTTATCCTCTTGTTAAATAAATTATGTTTTACCACTCTCATGTCATGTCATCTATGCTCAATTTGATGGAGATGGATGTAAGTCAGGCTATTATGTTTATAATGGGGCTATGATCCATTATTGAAATTACATAGTTATTGAAGTACTCCAAATTCTTGTTTATTGGAAATTTAATTACCACCGATTGTCATTTCCAATGATAATTGTTTTTATTATATTTCAGTGAAAATTGATATTCATCCTTACAAAATTAACTTTATTAGGTATCAACCTCAACTATTTCAGATTTTCAATTGTGGTTGTTAGTATGAAACATAGAAATAAAAAAATTGACTTTAGAGCATTTCATGAAAATAATGTGCTGTTGCCCGGCAAATTCATTACCACTATGTGTGATTTGTCATGCCCAAGTATAAAATATGAATTCATGAAAGAGAACATAAAAAGTGATTAGAAAGTGGTTGCTTTTTATCAATGGCAAAACAGGATGTGGGGCCTGTGTGGAATTTGGCATCAATGTTATTGCTCCCCCCCCCCCCTCCAAGATCTAGATTTTGTAAAGGACATATGGGGTTTGCCAAACATTTTGGTGTGTCCCTGCCTCATATGTAAGTGCATGTTATCATAAAACTCAAGCCATGTTTTTCCTTGTTCGTTGTCTGTAAAGTTGGGACAATATCAATATTTTTTGCCCAAAACCATCTAAATATGAGTAGAGGGCTATGTACCCGTTTCCAGCGACAATGGGCAGGAGCCTAATGAAAATCCATTAATTCAAATTTGTCTGTGTTTCTGCGCCTATGATGTGGAGCTCTTAGTGGGCTACGATGCCTACTGGAGCTCTGATGCCCATTAGAGCTCGTAGTGGTCTATGATGCCCACTGGAGCTCTTAGTGGTGTGCGATGCCCACTGGAGCTCTTAGTGGGCTACGATGCCCATTGGAGCTCTTAGTGGGCTACTATGCCCACTGGAGCTCTTAGTGGTGTACGATGCCCACTGGAGCTCTTAGTGGGCTATGATGCCCACTGAAGCTCTTAGTGGGTTACGATGCTTACTGGAGCTCTTAGTGGTGTACGATGCCCACTGGAGCTCTTAGTGGGCTATGATGCCCACTGGAGCTCTTAGTGGGTAATGATGCCCACTGGAGCTCTTAGTTGGCTATGATGCCCGCCCACAGAGCTCTTATTGGGCTACGATGCCTACTGGAGCTCTTAGTGGACTATGATGCCTACTGGAGATCTTAGTGGGCTACGATGCCCACTGGAGCTTTCGTGGGCTACGATGCCCACTGGAGCTCTAAGTGGGCTACGATGCCCACAGGAGCTCTTAGTGGGCTCTGATGCCCACTGGAGCTCTTAGTTGGCTATGATGCCCGCCCACAGAGCTCTTATTGGGCTACGATGCCTACTGGAGTTCTTAGTGGACTATGATGCCTACTGGAGCTCTTAGTGGGCTACTATGCCCACTGGAGCTCTTAGTGGTGTACGATGCCCACTGGAGCTCTTAGTGGGCTATGATGCCCACTGAAGCTCTTAGTGGGTTACGATGCTTACTGGAGCTCTTAGTGGTGTACGATGCCCACTGGAGCTCTTAGTGGGCTATGATGCCCACTGGAGCTCTTAGTGGGTTATGATGCCCACTGGAGCTCTTAGTTGGCTATGATGCCCGCCCACAGAGCTCTTATTGGGCTACGATGCCTACTGGAGCTCTTAGTGGACTATGATGCCTACTGGAGATCTTAGTGGGCTATGATGCCCACTGGAGCTTTCGTGGGCTACGATGCCCACTGGAGCTCTAAGTGGGCTACAATGCCCACAGGAGCTCTTAGTGGGCTACGATGCCCACTGGAGCTCTTAGTGGGCTACGATGCCCACTGGAGCTCTTAGTGGTGTGCGAAGCCCACTGGAGCTCTTAGTTGGCTATTATGCCAGCTGGAGCTCTTAGTGAGCTAGGAGCTCTTAGTGGGCTACGATGCCTACTGGAGCTCTTAGTGGGCTACGATGCCCATGGAGCTCTTAGTGGGCTACGATGCCCACTAGAGCTCTTAGTGGGCTTCGATGTCCTCTGGAGCTCTTAGTGAGCTACGATGTCCATTGAAGCACTAGAAATGTATATACTTTAGGACAAAAATAAAGGATGTCCCAAGTGCATTTGCAAAGGATTGGTATAGAATGTCAAATTTATGGAAGTCACGTACGGTCTCTTGACAATTTTTAAATATATGTGACTGAAAGTTGACTGAAATTTCCCAAGTAAAAAGCATTTTCAATCTCGGCTGCATTACTGCAATACATGGACATAGCCAGAAATTTGAAAGTGGGGGAGCATAACTCAAGGAATAACTAAAGAGGCGCTGTCGTCTCAAAACAAATCTCAATGATGTCAGTAAGTACATGGCATGTACTTGCATGTCATCAACCAGTCAACGTATTACAAGAGAAGCGTATAGTATACTGTGTGTATGGAGATTAGGTACATGGACGTACGTACAGTATGTATATGTGATAAGCTGTACAAATTGGCATTAGTTTAAAAATGGGGCTATTAACTCAGTCAATAGCTCCATGTTTTATTTTAAATGAGGGAAAAAGACAAAAAAATGTTACCTTGTCAAGATTCGAACTACTTACTCGTCAAGTTTGGCAAAACAACAAATTGCCTGAAGCCCATCGCCCTATTCATTTGGCCACATCAATGTTTCATCAGAAAGGTTACTGTATTATTAATATAGTGCGACATGATCAAAAGTGGAGCATTTTGCACTTGGCTGAAATTTCAACCAATAAAAAAAAAAATAGAATTGAATGTCCTTATAGTGATACCGCACCTTTAAGCGAACGTCTGTCTATAGACCCAAGAGTTTTCCGTGGTACGATATATGAACAGAAACTTGATTTTTTTACTTCTTCCAAAGCTTTTATGAAGATGTGTGTGTGAAGGGGGAGGGGGTGGTTGGACAAGCAATGGCACCCCTATATGCCCATGCTGAATGTGGCCTTATTAATCAGCTAACGTAATATGCCCAATGGTTTCAAGCCAGAAATTCTTAAACCAACCTCGATAAGAAAACCTGCGGAATGTGAGGCTGTGATGTCCCTCACAATCTGATTTCAGTCCCTTTTATCCCATCTGATAGATGTTTAATATGGCCATTTAGTAGAGAGAGTCAGGAAGAGATATTTAAATACATTCTGCATCATTTGGTTCTTTTTAATGTCTCTTCAGTCTGTTACCAATCCAAACTATCAGGGACGATAAGGAGGGGAGGGGGGGGGGGGGCTTTATAGTCGCCCCACTCTTTTGCTAGGCCAAAAATTAATGATAATAATAAGGGCTGAGAGGATTTCAGGTTTCTGCTTTTCCTGTTTGTGAGCTAAAATTGGGAAATTATTAACATAGAATTGAAACAATTGATAAAAAGTATTTGAAAGCGGTCAAATTTGTAAATAAATATTCGGATAATTGACAACTTATTCCGTAAAATTGAAGAAAATTGCCTTCAAATGAACAAAAACGAACTAAATTTTCCTAATATGGACAAACATTAGTTCTCCAAATTGTTAAGGAAAGTGCATTAAATGAATGAAATTTTCCTAAATTCAAAGAAAATTTCCCAAAAATAAAATAGAAGGAAAAAAAATTGGTAATAATTATTTAAAATTCTGGTCGAATTTGTCTACAAATTCCCGAAAATTGACAAATATTTTCTCAAAATCCAAACAAAAATTGTCTAAAAATGAAGAAAATTTCCTGAAATTGAAGACTGGCCCCAAAATGAAGAATATTGAGGAAAATGTAGGAAACATCCCCAAATTGATTGAAATTTCCACAAAATAAATGATATTGCATGGGCTGCGGAGTAGAGGGGCAGGGGGAATGTAAACTGTAAACCCCTTCCCTCCCCCACCCCCCACATTTTTGCAAATCATAAGAAAGATGACCTTCAATTTTGTAACAATTACTAATATTGCAAAAGATGAACCAACAGATCATGTCCACTAAAAACTGACATTTAGAAAATATCCCATCTGGGCGTGATTATTTCTAAAAAAAGTGAATGCCATGAGAACTAAAAACATGAATAACGTTGCCAAAATATTTCGTTTAATTACTACAATTCAACGTCATTTTAAGCTCTATAACTAACAAAGAAAGTAAAGCGTTCCCCCTTCCCCACCTCTCCATAATTTTATTTGGAGGCAGGTACAATTTTGGCCCCCCACCTCCATAATTTTATTTGGAGGCAGGTACAATTTGCCCCCACCTCTTCATAATTTTATTTGGAGGCAGGTACAATTTGCCCCCACCTCTTCATAATTTTATTTGGAGGCAGGTACAATTTTGCCCCCCCACCTCTTCATAATTTTATTTGGAGGCAGGTACAATTTTGGCCACCCAAAAATAAAGGTCTTGACAGATTTGATTGTGAAGAGTTCATTCCTTGCTTGGTATTTTTCTTTTAGAAATCTTCAAATTTTCGGGAAATCTTCAATTTTCGTAAAAGAAATTCTTCATTTTCATGAAATTTGTTTCAATTTTCATGAGATACGCTTCTCTTTTTTAGGAAATGGTCTTTCAATTTTCAGGAAATATTGCCAAATTCTTCCAAACTTCCAAACATTTTACGAACTCTCCCTCTTTACAAATAGTTTTTGGACCTGCTAAGACCCTGTGTGACATTTCAATTCTCGTAAAATTTCCTTCTATTTTAGCGAGATTTGCTTCATTTGTCATAAAATTTCCTTTATTTTTGGAAAATTTCCTTCAATTTTCAGAATATGTTGCCAAAATTTTGAATCATGTTAGGAATCCTCCATCCCCTTTACAATGATAGGTTTTGGACCATGATAAGAGATTCATACATTTAAAAAAGTTTTGGGACAAAAATCAAGTCTGGCCTCCCAATGTCAACTATCTTCCTACGCCGTTGACGTAGTCACATGTATTTGCTTTTCATGTTTCATGACAACTGAACAATATAAACATTTGTAGCAATATTACGTCAAATCCATCTTCTTCATTTTTTGATGGGGGTGGGGGAGAGCTTAAGTTAGGGAAGGAACTGAAGAGATTAATGATTTATCAATTCACTCATTTTGCATTTCCGTGTTTCAGATGAGTCGTTTCTAACGTGCATGTCCCTCCACGTGAAATACTGCTCCGTGGCCCATGAATTGTCCTAAAATTGTCAATACATTCTAAGGAAAGTGCCCAAGATTTCCTTAAAAATTGACAAACAATTCACCGAAATATTAAGAAAATTTCCCGGAAATGAAGGAAATTTACCAAAAATTAAAGATTTTTCGATTAGCAGCAACATCGGTGATGAAACTTATTTGACCCCCCTCCCTTCCTCCCCTCTTCTTCTCGAGAGGTGACCTTCCTATGCTCATGTCTACCAAGATGATTGGGAGTGAGTGTTTATGAATATAATGATGCTTTTTTGTTTTTGACCTTAAAAAATTGCTCCGTGGTCCCTGAATATGAAGTAAAAGATCAGCCGCCTGCATGGTAGTAGGAGCCTTGTTTGTTTGGAGGGCAAAAGTCTGCCCACAATATACCATTTGGGGGGAAATTATTTCCTCTGCACCCTGTAACTATGGCTGCCTGAGGGTCCCTTAAAAGCTTCATAATGACCTTGTACACTTATTAATTAACCAAATATTTAAGTTTGGCAAAGGTGGTCAAATGAAGATGCTATCGACCTCTTGGTGCCCAATGATAGTTACATGACCAGATTGGGGAGGCAGGACATTAGAGAATTATCATCCACATTGAAAAGGTTTTGAAAATTATATCAGGATGCACTTTACTTGACGCATTAAGGGTAAACAATTAAAATCATTGCCATTTTATGAACGGTAAATGGCTGACTTTGAAAAATTGTGGAGATAGACCTTGCTTTTCAGATTTGCCAGCTCACTTGTGATCTCTAGTTCTTCCTCTCCTACTAATTCACTCCTCTACATGTACATTCCCAGTTGATACCCAGCTTTATCAAAGGTCCAAAAATTGTGGTTGACATGTGAATTGGTTGCAAGGGTAAATGGCTATGGTGAATTAAAAGACAATTGCAATTTCAAAGTGGAGGCAGAGGCCTGGAAGTTGAGTGCAGGTGTAAAATTGCCTCCATGAGATGATTGTACCTTGTCAGGTGTATGTTTTCTTCCGGTTGGGAGGTAAAATTAGGGAATTACTCAAATATAATGAATCGGCAAACTATAAGTCTATAGCTAAAGTTTATGCCTAAACAGTAACTCTGTTAACGGGGAATTTTCGATGAGATGCAACGTTTGATGAAGACAATTAACCAGTACAAATTTTCCGCTTGTAACTGGAAAATTACGAAGTTCTTGTCCCGAGAGGTGACCCTTTTTTTGCCCATCAATGGATAATGGGGATATTAAGAGAATATTTAAACCTCATGCATCTATAAGCAAGGTGGTGCCAGGATTTTGGTCATGGAGGGCAAGAGGGGCAATTTTGTCTCAAGAGACTGGGGAAAAAGCCTATAAATCGTACAAAATCTGTCGTTTTACAAAATTTTCTGGGGTTACTTGGGGGGGGGGGGTGGTGGCAAAGCGATCTCCTGGAGGCAAATGCCCTACAGTGCCTCCACTGAAGCCAAGTCACTAAAAATTCAATGGACATTTAGAACATTGAGGCAAAATTATTCCAGAAAATATGGAAATCTATGATGTATATGTAGATTACATATTCTCATGTAAATCATCCGATTCATTCTTTGTCACAATAGAAAGGATGCAGCTGATTCTGAATGAGAGGTAGTTTGAACAGTGGTGATACTCCAATTTACCTATCAAGGAGAAAAGGTCGATGTGCAGCAGTTTCTGCATTTTGGAGCATTGATCAGCTATGATTTCAATTACCAAAACAGCATTTTTGTTTCAAAATTTCTTATCTATATTTGATGCTCTATCAAGTCCTGGATGTTAGGAAGAAACTTTAGGGAGAAGCACAGATAATACCAGCTCTCAGATGGCCATATAAAAAGATATAATTGTGATAGGAACGTTGAAAATAAAATCTACTCTTCCGCCGGGCAGGAGTCTCTGAATTGATGGTCGTCCTGAAAGTAAATAAGGCAGCCCATATAAATTTGTTTCTTTACATGCAGTGTAGATTTTGCTCGAAACAAAAGTTGTCTGTACGGGCAGGTCAAATAAATGTCATGCTTGCTCGGATAAGATCTTTGGTTGTCCCGGGCATATGATTTGTTGACCGCTGATATATGATTTTCTTCACATGTATGAAAATAAGTTAAATAGTGAGATGAAGAATGAAATGAGAGGAGAACAGTATAATTCCTTCATGATGTCGGGCTTGTTAGAATGGTGGAGGATGGATGGGATGGTTGTTCAGCCTTAACTAGTGTTTTAGTGAATGGGCCCTCCTTGCTAATGAGAAGATAAATGTGGATCTTCAATTCACTGATGTACATGAAATGACCAAAACTGCTGTGGTATTTATAGGTCTCCCATACTTTTGCCCTTTGAATTGTTTGGAAACATGTTTGCTTGTGATTAAAAATGATCACAAAGAATGTGAAATTTACATATTTAGGGTCATGTGACCATCTCTTACCTACTTAGCTATAAAGATTGGATAATGGTGTGTGACTTGTGTTCCCACAAATCCCAACCTTACTTAGAGGCATGGACAACTGATATTTGTAGCGTCAAATCTGCAAAAATGTAGTGGTAAATTGTTGCGAGATGAAATTGTGTTTGACGACACTGATAAAAAGTAACCACCAGAGAGGAGCTTGAGAAAAGTTAAATATAGATATATATATAAGAACAAGTAGCAACAACTTAAGTATAAATGGAAGAAATTTGCTATAAACCAAAACTTAATAACAAACGTTTCTTAAAATGGACCATTTTACAACTTTTTGAATTGTAATGTCTTATTGTAATAAATTATGTAAATTTGTGACAGAAAGAGAAAACCTGTAAATTATTGTAAGTTAACATATTGTTTTACCTTATCCTTTACTAACATTTTTTGGATAGTAGCAGTTAAATAATCTCAAGAAGTCATAAAATCTTCATCCTACACTCTATCAAAGTTTAGCAGGGGAGAACTGATGATTTTCAGTTTTAAAGTAGTGAAGCCATCTCTTTCATACATTAAAACTGATATCAAATACTAATATTATTGTCTTCCGGCTATTTTTCTGGGGTGTGTATGTGGCGGCCAGCTCGTAAACTCGATATCTCAAGAACCGATACACTGAATTCATGTCATATGTGGTGCACAGATAGCCTATGGTCCGTAGATGTACTCTATTGTTTTTGTAAGTGATATGCATATTAATGAGTAGGCGAGCCTTTCTGTCAAAATCTTGAAATGTTCATATTTTAAGAACCACATGTCTGTTTCGTTTCATATTTGGTATAATTGTGATGTTAGCTGGTGTGTACATGTTCACGATGTAAAAACATTGAATTTCATTAATATGCATAGAGGGTGGGGCTTGGTATGATATTGCTGAAAGGGGCTTGTAAACACAGTATCTCAAGAATGGTAAACTGGATTCATGTCATATTTGGTGCACAGATTGCCTGTGGTCTGTAAATGTGTCATACTGTTTTTGGGGGCGATATTATTCATATTAATGTGCAGGCGGGGCTTAATATAAAAATATTGAAATACTCTTATTTTGACAATCATATCTGTTTTGTTTCATATTTGTTATAATGATGTTAACTAGTGTGTATGTGTTCATTGTATCAAAAGTTTGACTCATTAATATGCATAGTGGGTGGGACCTAATATGATTTTGTAAACAAAAATCTTGTAAACACGATAACTCAACTATGAACTGGATTTACATTATATGTGGTACACAGATAGCTCATGGTCTGCAGATGTGCTGTCTTTGGTGGTGATTCATGCATATTGATAAGTGGGCAGGGCCTAAGTATAATAGATAATAAAAAAAAGTGATAAATGGGCAAGTATGTCCGTTTTGCGTCATATTGGGCATGATAATATTGTTGGTTATTGTGTACATGTTTGTTATCAACAGATGTCATTAATATGTACGATAGGTGTGGCTTCATGTAAAAGTGCTAAAGGATTGTAAACATACTGTATCTAATGAATGGTATATCGGATTTATGCCATATGTCGTACACAGATGAGTCATGGTCTGTACATGTATATGTTCTAATGTTGTGGTAGTGATGTCATGAATATTAATGAGTAGGTGTGGCTTACTGACAAATTCTTGAAATAGGATAAATGAGCAAGTGTTTTTTGCATCATACTTGCTATGATAATGTTCTTAATATTGTGCAAATGCTATTAATTTTTTTATTGATCTACATGGTGGTTGTGGCTTATGAATAAATATCTTGGGACAAATATTTCATGATATGAAATGACATAACAGTTAATACAAATCAATCAGCTTATGAAAAAGAGCATCAGAACCACAAAACTATTTGGTTCTGTTTATATTTGAAGTGCTCAATTCATACCAGGTTTGCTCGCAAGCACACTACAATGACAATTAAACAGAAATACTACAGGTGCTTTTGTCATTATTTGAAGACTTCTGTTCAGAATTTAAAGCTGTTTCTTATGAATATAAAATCTTACTGTCCAAAAACTTCTTGTAAAAGGAATGTTCTTATTTCTGTGTGAAATGGATGTTAGATGTTTGAAAAGGAGCTCATAATTTTGCTTTCTATTTCTTTATCTGCAGGTTTGTCATAGGTTTAACCGCGTTTGCCAAAGACTTTTAAACCAAGGAATCCAAATGGTGGAGCGCTACCATTCTACATGTTTGCGATCACTGAAAGCACAGCTTCCAAGACGAGAATCAGAGAGGAGAGTTCATCCATTGTCTAAGCATTGTGATATATTGTCGGCTGTGGAGACGAGACTGTCTTTGTTAGCAATGACATATTCCAAGTACATCGATTTGAAGATGAGTTGTTTCATTCCTGGCAAGGTACGGTGTTGTGAAAACAATAGCTTTTTTGTCTTTGACCTAATCTCTTATGATATTTCAGATTTGTATTATATAACTCTGGCTAAACTGCTCTAAGCTCTATTAAAAACCATGAAAGTAACAAAAACTTCCACCAGAGCTGAGCAGGAATATATGAATTTAGGGTTGTCCTGAAATTAAATAAGATTGCCCATGAACATATACATGCAATGCAAATTTTGCTGAAAAACAAGTTTTGTGGTTGTCCTGAGCAGCAAGGTGTATGATTTGTACTATGTTCATAATGATCGTTTTAGAACTAATTATTTATTAACTTTTTATTTGATGATTTATTGGATGGGAAGCAATGGATGGTTTGTTTACGTAGTGTTTTTATACAAAATTTATAAATGGCCTGAACTGCAGCTCTCTCTGCAGCTCTATGCCTCTCATATTTTCCCACATGATACATGATATCAGTTATCTTCATTGGTTGCATTCTAGGTAATAGATGAGGCTTTTCGAGTTCTGAGACTGGTCATGAATAGTAAAGAAGCCCCTAAGATCCATGAATTGCTTCAGGAGCTGAGAGACATATCTTCTATGGCCATGGAGCACTTTGATGAAAGGATTGCACCTGCTCTGAAGAAGAAAATTGGAGATTCACGAAATTCCTTATTAGCATCTTCAGGTCCCCCAGGTACTGTAGTTAACTTATTCTGGGCTTTCTTTTGGTTCAACAATATAATACATTGTATGTTATATCATATTTAAAGTTTTATTCCAAGAACCACAAAGGTAAATGTGAATGCTTTATTTGTTTTCAGTTATTAGTATTTAGCCACGTTTTGTTAGTGATTCAGTCTGTAAAACTTACGAGTATTCAGATTGAATTGACTAAGCTCAACATGCACACACTAATTGGTCTCCTTTTTGAAAGGTAATGATTCCTATTTTTGAAAATGCTGTACACAAAGTGAAAAGAGTGTGTAAAATTTGTGGGCCATGATCAAAAGAACAGATACATAAGTTGAAAATGTTTTGTTTTCATTTGTCAATGTACTGATGCAAATTGATATCCTTTCCTAAAAGGTATGGGTGGCTTCCCCAGAAATTTGGGTAAGGGGGTGGGGCATATCATTCGATAAAAAAGGGCTCATATGTTTAACCTCTGCCAAACATGGGGTCCAGGAGACTGATCTGGACCCCTGGTGGGGTTTAAGGTGAAGCCCTGGTAGGGGTCCAAGATTTTCTGAAAGGGGGGCTCTAACACTTCAAACCAAAGAAGTCTGTGAGGTTTTTGATGCCGGTTTTTTATTTGAAAGGGGGACACAGCAAATGTTAGGAGGCACGTGCATCCCCTGATTAATGCCACTAACTTATCAAGGAAGAGAAGCTAATTGTTATATTTCTTTTTCTCACTGCAGTTCAAATTCCAGATATCCCTAAAACATCTCCAAATCTTCAATCCTCATCAATACGTCACATTAGTAAACTGCAAGGTCAGCTTCGAGCTACAGTTCTTAACCTCAATCAAATTCGCCGAGATATGATGTCTGTCAAATCCCAACTGCAAGAAAGTCGTAAGGTATCAGAGGAGCAACGCAGAAAGCTTGTCCACCAGCAACAAGTCATTTCGGAGCTGACAAGTAAAGTTACTGTTCAGAATGAACGTATAACACAACAAAACCACAGAATAGTCCTCATTGAACACAGGCTCTTAGGGATGCCTGGCCCCACTAATTATAACTACAGTACTGATCCCTCTGGGAGCCAGCAAAAAGCTAAAGAAGACAGAGATATGCCACCTAGTCCACAAGAAGAAGGAGAAATAGAGGAAGAGAGCAGTGGCATTGATGAGAGGCAGCAGTCATTGGAGGATGACAATCTTGCATTTGACTTGGAGCATGCATCCTCGCAGAGCTTTAGCGACATTAACAAGGTTTTGAAAGATGTCGCCTTTAAAACTGACACAAATGCCAGTTTTACTGAACGTACAGTTTCTCAAGATATGCTACCTGATGAAAATGATAGCTTAGATGGTGATCTAATTGTTCAAGAAGATAGCGAAGGTGACTTCGAAAATCTAGAAGAAGAGATTTTTGCAAAGAAAAGTGATAGTGAGGATGAAGGTCTTAAAATCGTGGATGATAATGCAGAATCTGGTAGTAGCGGAGGGCAGAAGAGGAAGATTAAGGACGGAGAGGATACAAATACACAAGAATCACCTATCAAAAAAATTAAACGACAAAAGAGAGGGCGGGGCAAAGGTCAAAGAAGAAAGTAAGCCATGTGATGAAAATAAAATTGCTGCTTAACTTGGAAATTCTTCTCATGTGCCTAATGAAGCAGTTTTATATTTCTTCAGTGTGAAAAAGCCAGTTTATTCTAGAAATTTCATAGCGAGTAAATTCTGCTGTGATGTGTTGTGTGGTGAAGGAAGATTGCCATGGATAGTGTTTTATTGTGTCTTCATGAAAGGACTTGAATACATTAAAAGCCGTCATACTCAACATGTTATATTACTGTATGAATATTATGTACCAATAAGTGAGTTTGAAAGAGTAAAAACTTCTTACTCGTTTGGTACAATTCTAATGGCTTTGGGAAAGTAAAGAATTTTTAAAAAATGATGATACAACACTTACAGTAGATCGCTAAAAGTTTTAAGCATTTGTTTGTTGAAATGGGGAATTTTTTCAACCCTGTGGCCCCAAAACATCTTCCACTGTTGAAGTACACTGCAGTGGGTTTATATTATTTTCATGATCAAAAGTGAGAGTATAGTTTTTGATATCTTAACATATGCAGTATAACATCAATGAAAACTTTGCTGAAAAGGGGTACACTGCTGAGAGGTACACTGCTGAGAGATTTCAAATTTGTGTAAGCAAAATGTTGCTTTGAGTTGTGAAGCATGGTTGATTACTGTAACACTCATGGCTGGTGATTTTATTTCTTGTGCAGATTGTGTGTTAACATTGTAATAAAAATGTGTAAGTAGCTTCTATTGAAGAATTTGTAGGAGCTTCCAATTTACTCTTAAGTGTAGTGAAAGAAGAAGAAAAAAAAGATGGTCAAATCCCAATTTTGTTTTCTAGTCAGATGTATTTTATTGCATTTGCGGTATAAGCCCATTCATGTTAGTTCTCAAATATTCACTTATTGTAGTCAGTTGGTGTCTGCTCATTACTCTGACTGCTGCTTCAAAGTTTATGTATACATTAACAATGTAATTATACATAATTTTTGAAGAAAACTTGCCATAATTTGCATAAATGACTGTTCCTTGGTAAGGTCTGTTAGTGGCCTACATGTTGTCTTATACGAGTCAGTGGAGAGGGGGTAGATAGCTGGAGGGCAGCGGGTAGGTGAGTGGAGACAAGGTGAATTGAGTCAACTTCAAAATTGAGCTGTATTAAATGAAAATTGAAGAATTTTTAATATATGTAAAAGTTATAAAGTTAAACCCATACTCGAGCAATGAAGGCCCATCAGACTGGTGCTTACCTCTGGTTTTCTTGGTGTAAACAAGTAGTGTCTTTCTTAAGGACAAAACGCAGTGCTCGAGATGCGAGTCAAACCCAGGACCTTTCGCATACGAGCATGACTTCTCAACCACTGCACCTCGTAGTAGTCTAACACATTTCTTAAATATTGGTTGATAAAATTGAAAACTTCTTGATCATATTTAATTGATCTCATTTAAAGAGCATTAGTGAAGGATTGAAAAACAGGAAAATACATAGGATTTCTCTTTATGCTGTCACTATGTTGAATACAAATTTGTAATTTATTATAAGGCTTTAAAATTCCAAACATAAAAGAGTCAATTTGAAACTAATCCTAAATGAGTGTTTTGCCATTTTTTATAGTTTAGAGCATTATAAAACTCAAATTGTTGCTACCTATACCAAAAACTTAAACCACAATTAAGGATAATGCAAGTCTTCATGTAATTTGTAGTTGTTTGAAAGTAATTAAAAAATTCAGTTGATTTCAACTAAAAATTCATTGAAAGTAAAAGTGTCTCTTACATGATCTTTTATGTTATTCATTATGCTCTTGTATTGTTGAGAGAAACTTCTGTTTAAGGATAAATAAGTGGTAAAAGCACTTGTTTGAACTAAAAAATATGAGGTAGTGAAATATGCTACTTGTTTTAGCAATAAAATTCTTGCCATTGCATTATGGACTTGCATACCATAAGGATTTTTATGTGTGTAAGATTTGTTTCTGTTGCACCTCATTGTAATGGTCATTCCCGCTGTTTATTGCGTTATAGCATTTTTCTTCATATCTTGGGAGCCAATTTCATCAACTTTTATAAAGCTTAAAATATGTACTTATGAGAGTTGCATTGTCTTACATTCAGTTGAAAATAAAGTTTCAAAAACTTACGTCAGAGGGGTTTATTTCCTATTTGATATTATCAAGTTTGCAAAAAGAATCTCACTCCTTTACACTTACCAGTGCCTCAATCTGGGATAACTTAACAATCCGTGCCATGGAAACTCACGAATGAACCATTTTTAGATTTACTAATAAAGGACCTCATGGAGTATGTGCACCAACATCCTTCTCACACAGTGCAAGAAATCATCCAATCACTGGTCAAGGAATAGTAAACGAACAGAGCGCACAGCAAAATATGCTCTTGGTTTGCCTCCTCGTGTTGGCATCTTTCATATCAAAACTGTGAGCATTCTTGAAATGAAAAACACTTGTGGTTATTTTGCTTCTTTTTTTTCCTTCAAGTACTTACTGGAAGTGTCTGCCTGCTTCCCACATGGGTCAATAAGCGTGATTTGTGTACAGTGCATTACATAAAAACTTACTTTCACTACCACAAGTGTGTTTGACGTCACATGCATATACTCTATTGTAGAGACGACAACTTACATGCTCTTGACATAAATTTTTAATATGAAATTTATATTTGTCCAAATGCACAAATATATAACCATCTTCATGCAGGGTTGGAAAAATACAAAAAAGTCACTCGCCAAACTTGGTGAGGCTTGCGTGTCGCGAGTACCACACATAATATTCCTAATCGCCACATTTAGTGGGTAGTTTTCCAACCCTTTCTTCATGTCATCTAAATTCTAAAAGATAGACAGGTGGAAGTGCATATCCTGCATAAGTCTGTTTTGATGGCTTTCCTTTCTCATTTTCCAAGATCAGAAGCCTTACCATTGACAGCATATATAGCCATGGTGTAAGATTTTGAAAAATATAATTTGGCAACCCAATGATATTTATGGCAGGTTTTCAATTAAATGGTATTCGATAATTTTATAAAAACAAATACCCTTTTTTTAAATATATTGATGAGTTTGTATTTCAAACCAAAAGAACTTTTTTTACCGTCAACACAGATTTACATATATCTTCAATTAAAAGGTTGACTTGTACATCTGTTGATCATCTGAAGGTGACCAGTTTAGTCTGAATCTCGAATGTTCCTCAAGGAGTCTATGGCTGGACAAGACATTTCAATTGTTTAATGACATCAATTCTCCAATGCGTTTATTGCAAATCCTGCATACTAATTTCAAGAATTGTTTTCAGAATTCAAAACTTTTGTTATACTATGTGCAATTTTTATAGGACAATTGATCCTTTTGTAGTTGAACCTGTATATCATACACATATGACGGGTATCAAACTCTTTGCAACAGACTATACGTCATTTTATGAACAAGTACCTCTCCGTTCAACACCTAAAATGTTGGCAAATCAAAACACTATTTCCTGGGTAGAAGAAAGTACTATCAGTCAACAGTTTAGGTCTTGTGTAATAAAGGTCAATCAGTAAGTGCTCCTTAACAAAGTTGAACCAAATTGAGTGCAAACCATTTCCCTGCCTTTAATGCTTGGATTGCTTTAATTCAGGGGGAACTTAACTGAATTTTATGGAAGATACTGGATACAGATGGTTACTAATTTAAAAGGAAGGCCCGTAAAATGCTGTTTACACCAACAACAGAAAACATGTACAGAAAATACATTGAGTTAAATATTTAACTGTATTTACAAGTATTTTTAAATAAATGCATTCAGTATTGTAGTTTAAAAAAAAATCTTGCTCAAATTCCTCAAAATCCTCCACATGAAATTTAAAAAATGTAATATTAAATGTATAAGAAAATTATATGCACAGATTTAACATATTAGGTACAATATCAACATCGTATCTAAAATAGTAAATCTGAACAAAGACTTTCTGCAATGTATTTTTGAAATTATATATAATTGTACCAGAGAAATTAGTTAAGCTATTAACAAATAACATGTTTCCTCTCGGTAAATCAAATTCATTTTTGATTTGAAATTTTAGGGTTAGAGAAAAAAATACCAGAGGAACTTGGTCTCTTTAAAAAAAACATTAGCTTCATTACTCAATAAATAAGTATTGAGATGCTATATCCATTGCAATGGGGCACAGATGTTTATCAATTTAATCTGGAAACTTACTAACATGGTTTACGAAAATCAGGTTTGTGTGTCAATTTTTAAACTAAACTTCTGAACTGAATTCTCTGATTCAGCATGGTACAATTGGAAATTTTTACCCATGTACTGATAATCTATAAATCTGACAATTGATTTTTCAGTGTTCAACTTTCAAAAAATTTTATTATTTGAAAGGAAAGAACTTGTGATTGGAATCATTGCCAATTTGGAATACCGGTACCTTTTTTTTATGAACAGTGGAGGGATGCCTGACAGTCACACATTGCACAGAATACAGAAGCGCACAAACTAATTGTTGATAGGAAAACCAAACTTATGCAAGCTGTTTTTACTGCACAAACTATTGAAACAAAAAGGTTCCATAATAAAATAATTATTTACAGGAAATTTCTACTTTTTCTGGGAAAAGACAAGAGCTGAAAAATTTATTTTATAACTTCTAGCAATATAGCATCACAAAAGTACTGTTAATTTCTTGCCGTTTTGAGCAAGCAATGCTGCAACACTATTCCATTTGAAACATCGCTTTCCTTATGCTGTATAAGGTATATGCACAGGTGTGCAGGTTACATAGCTTGAAGTGCTTAAGAATCAACGATACATATGGGACAAAATGATCTGCCGTTTCACATTTTTTTTTTTTTAATGTTAATATGCAATTTGTGATGCATAATTGGACAGATGTCTCTACTTATATATAAATGCATTGTTTATTCAATCTTTTGCCACATGTTTCTGAAAGGTATTAGCATATTCTGTACCCTATCCTTAATCCAAGTAGATAAAATATTTTGAGCACTTTAAAGACCAAAATTAATGAAAGAAATGTAAAGAATTACATAAAGGTCTTCAGCTGTCTGCTCTTCATACATCAAAGTTTAAACATATAGAGGCATCCTCAAATAAAACTCTCAATCTAAATATATTATTTGAATTTTTGTAAAGATAACTAGGCAAACTAATTTTAGTAATTTTACTGAAAATATTGTACCTGTCCCTAGGCATTGAAATGATTAAAACCATAATACTGAAGTGATGACAGTCCATTTCAGAATGTCTCATGTGGGCCTTGCTGCCTTAGGCTGCCTGAGGCTCATATGATGCTTCACCAGGTTTGCTTCCTTCAGCCTCTTCCGAGCAAGAGCTTCCTGCCGTTTCCTCTCAATCTCCTCCTGACTGCAAGTTCTCCTTAAGGTTTCTGAGGAAATATATTGAACATTGTTTGTGAATTCTCTGATTTGACATTTCAATATGACGGTACCATTTGTATAATTCACTATAGGTTATAAGATAGCAGTGGCCAGCATGATACTAAAACACATTAAATTTCCATTGCCATCTACATGTATCTGCTCTAAAAGGCAATTCAAAATTCTATTCATCTTTAATTTGGGGAAAATAACATATGATATTAAATGAGTATTTTTAATACCATAATCAACGTAATAAGCGCCTACCCAATATTTTCTTTGACTTTCAGCAGACCAAAGGGAGAATTTAGTTGTTAACTTGAGTGGACATAAGTAGCCATGAATCCCAAACACAGTGCCCTAGTCTAAATTTTCATACATAAGTAATATAACTATATCAAAAGAAAGGTATCGAGCCAGAGATTTATACAGCATGGTAATTATTCTTCCCATCTTCCACGAGGAAATACGGTTTAGCATGGGCGCTTATTGAAAAGAAAATTAAGGTAGTAAAAAGTGGTTCACTTTTGTTTTCATACGTCAAATATAGTATAATGTATGAATGGGAAGACAACTCAGAATCATGTGTTATTCTTTCCAATACTTAAAAGGATTAGTTCAGTGGTCAAGCAAGTCCTATATGAAAGAGGACTCAAAAGAAATAAAATGGTAAAGAAAGCATTCAAAAATCTTATTCCATTTAGAAGATAAATTATTTAAGCTTAACGTTTGGTATCATTTGTGTAGAAACAACTGAAATCAGACTAGTTGTGATGTCAGTCTCAGATATTTTGTCCTGCGATTTTTTCTTCAAAGCCGTTGTATGTCAGGAAGTGGTAAAACAGAATCTAGTAAGGGCAATTATAATTTACCACCTGAAGATAGTTTGAGGAAAAGTGATTCAAAATTTCAAATAGTAAAAAAGTTGGATCAATAATTCAAAATTTTAAACAATAAAATGGTTCAATTAATTTTCTTTAAAATACATTAATAATTGTTAAGAATGTGAGGATGAGGGTGCCAACCTTCCTTAATAGAATTACTACACCAGTCATTTCTACATAGATAACACAGAGCTTTAATCTGAAATATCTCCTTATTGGAACAACATTTATGAATGCTTTCTCTTTCAGATGAACTTGCTTGACACCTGAACTAATCTTTTAAGTCACTGAGGTGAAGACCCACAACTTCTTGTTTAAAATTTCCTGTTCTTCTTGAAAGAAGTTTGGCAACATATTACAGTAAAAAACCCATAAAATGTCCATCAGAAAGTAGAGAGGTCTGGCCATTGAAACCTCAAAAAATTTACATATTAAAACATTTAAAATTCCACAGCTGTGGAATTTCCCCTAACTAACCATTTTTAAGGGAATATTTTTAATAAAAATCTAGCTAATGGTGACTTTACTTGTCCTTAAAACATTTCAATTTCAAATATGACAAGAAAGCTGGAGTACATAACTTGGAAGCAATGTCAATTTAACTAAGGAACCCGTTTTCATAGATTCTATTTTATTGTTTCTCGATTTTCACTGTTTTTCTGCCTTGCAAGGGCAGCCATAATTTGTGTCAATTTGTTTTCTTGACAAAAGTAATAATCATTAAAATATGAAACTGTCTTATTGTGTAAATCTGTGCATTGAAAATGTTAATGACTATGTGCAGTTTCTGTACATGAATGAACCAATGACAATTATTATCCTTATTTACTGGTTCAGTTACATCACATATGCTGAGTTTTCTTAGGATTTCATTGTTTTATAGGAATCTGAGAGGTTTTTGTTTCTGTGTCAGGTTTTGATGTCCACAATAAAACTTATCTGTGAATTAATTGGCTAAACTTCAAACACAAAGGTCAACTGTAAAGTGGAATTCTAACCTTGTGACAGACTTTCAGTTGCAGTGTTGATCTTGACTGTTTCTCTGCTACCTACAACGACATGTCTGTCACCAGTTGGTACCAACACACGGTCGTCTTTTCTAAGCACACCTTTTGACATAAATGATGGGCAAGGTGGTAGTCCCTGCTTTTTCTGAAGAAAATGAGACTGGCATGAACTGTCTCTTTGGTGAGATGAGCCCTGCAGGTTCAACATTGCAGATGCTTTCAGTGGTACTTTATTATTACCACCATTTGTCTTTGCTTTTCCGACCAAAACCTCATGTGCTTCTTTCCTACCTTTTCCAAATTGTGATGAACCGCTTGTTTTACAAAATTGTGATGACTGAGAATTTGTGTGCATCGGTTTAGAGAACTGAGGGTGATGACTCTTTGCATTCTTTGGGTAGTCAGATTCGATTTTCTTTGCAGAAAATACAGGACTTGGTGTTGGCTGGATGGAGTTGGAAAGATTTTTAAATTGGGAATTAGCAAACTGGCTTGAGGACTGTGATGACGTTGAACTCAACAAAGTGCTAGAAAGTAACGTGTTACAATGACTACCAGGTAAATGTTTGACTGTAGGAAATGGGACTGTTGAGCTGCTTTGGGTCATACCTTTTGTCCCCATGAAAGATGAACTTCCATCATTATGTAATTTTCCATGACTGGTAAGTTGTGTTGGTTGTTTGTTCGATAACTGGAAACTGTGCCGACATCCTCTCTCCAAAGTTTTGAGCATTTGACCATTGTCTACACAAGATGATGTCTTTGTTTTGTTCAAATAAAGAGATACTGATGGCTTTGTAAATGATGTAGCTTTACCTGTGACGTCATCAAATACAGCTTGCCCTGAAGAAACGGCCGCATTCAGAGGACATTTCTTTGTATCTGATCTGGTTCCAAATTGGGAGTTGTTCATTCCACTTTGAGAGAATTTGAATGTCAACCTTGACTTTGTATTTCCTGAGGTTACAGAGGAATGATTAGATTCTTTAAGTTGTAACATGTTTGATGGTTCTGTCTCCCCTTTCTGAAGCTTTGATTGATCAAATCCCTCTTGTAATTTTGGCCTTGATGACATGTTCTCTGATTGAACTTGCTGAGAACATAATTTTTCCCACTCTTGTTCTTCTTTCTCCACAAGAGCAATTAACTCATCGTCAGCCAAGCTGGAATCGGAGAAGAGATCATTGTCTTCCAAATCATTTTCAACTTTACCTGTTGCACCTGAGTAGAATCGTAAAGGGGAGCTTTTTGAAACAGCAGAAAATGCTTCGGGAGGTACAGGTGTCACTGTTTTCATTTGTAAGGATGATTTGTTAAAAGAAGTTCCTTTATTTATTGCTTCACAAGTACCATGGGTTAGCAGTGATTCTCCTTGTTTTCTTTGGCATACGCTCCCTGAGATTCCTGGCTTGAATTGGGTTGTTTTTATTGCATTTCCAGCTTGAGGGTTTGCAATAGCACTGTTTACAGAAGGTTTAAAAGGTTTAACAAATTGATGGGCTTGTGCCAATTTCTCAATTTGTCTGGTTGTTGATGCATTTTTATTGAAGTTACTTTCACCCTGATGAAACTTTGAATTGACCGAAGATGCAGCATTTGTTACTTTTGTGTGTGAATGTAAAGATGAAGGAGGTTTTAATGTTTTTGTGGGCTTCACCGCTGATACTGAATGGCCAGCACTTGGTGAAGTTCTTGAAAATTTCTCTGAATTCTTATCAGAATGTAATCTGGATTGAGTTTTACAGCTCTGATAAAGTGGTTGCATTTTTGGAGCTGTAAACTGACTCTTCATAGCTGTTTTGGTAAATGCTTTAGAAAAATCGGAAGCTTGTTGGAAGTTACTGTCTTGACATTGTTTCAGGTTATGCGACTGAATAACAAGTCTTTGAGGAACTGGGGGAGAAAGGCTCTTTCTGTTATCAATTTCTGATGCTCTGACGTTGGGTGACTGAGAGAGGGCTTCAGCTTCCAGCTGAGTAGCAATTTTTATGAAGGAGTCATTCTCATACCAACTGTCATCCTCCCACAAAGCATTCACACTCAAGTCCTTTACTGCTGCTCTCCTTGAGGAGTTTGCATCAGATGCGGGAGACACGAAAAGCTGACTAGGGCTTTCTGGAAGTTTAGAGCAGAGTCTTGGACTATCATGAGTATAGGAATCATCGGTATTAACTGTTGCTGAAACCCTCTGTAGTTCATTCGTCAGGGCAATGAAATCTTCTGGAGAGAGTTTGTTCCCATTTTTACGAGGATGCCTGTTTATAAAAAAAAAAAATCTGAATAATTAATATCTAATCACATTTATTCTAGTTAATGGGTTAGTTCAGGCGTCAGGCAAGTCCATGTTATATGAAAAAAGACTTCAAAAGAAACAAAATGGTGTAAAAGCATTCACAAATCTCATTCCATTAAGGAGATATTTAAGTTGATTTTTGGTATCATTTATGTAAAACGACTGAAGTCAGACTAGTTGTGATGTCACTGGCTCAGATTCCTCAAATTCTTGATGTATTCTATCATATTTTGTCCTACAATTTTGTGACTTAAAAACCATTGGATATAGAAGGCAAATAGTCAAACAGAATTTTGTAACAATAATTATAACTTGCCACCTGAAGAAAGTAGAAGGAGAGTAATTGAAATAAGAAGAAAGTGAAATACATTTTCTTTAAAATACATTAACAATTGTTAAGATTGTGAGGATAAGAGAAGTAGACTTAGAATTACTACACCAGTCATTTCTACAAAGATAACACAGAGTTTTAAACTTGGATATCTCCTTAACAGAATAATATTTTTTTGAACGGTTTCTTCACCATTTTGTTTCTTTTAAAGTCCTCTTTAATATAAGATAAGACTTGCTTGACCATTGAACAAATCATTTAAACTTTTTCAGTGATCATTATTTTCTAATAAATTTAGCTGTTTTTTAAATACAAAAAAAGTCATAGATTTCACAAATATATCACCAAGTGTGTAGTTCCAAAATGTATTTTGCATTGAAATAGAATATGACATTTAGAAACAGCAAAAGCTAGGATATTTGAAAATTGATTCAAAATCAAAAACTGAAAATTGAACTTGTTAATGAATTTACATCATCACTGGACTTTGTCCAGATTTGTTTTTCTTAAATGACAGGTCAATGGTTTGCCCAGAGAGGCTGCTTCATTTCAGCACTCAGTCCCTAATCCCACTGAACTCTTGTTCTTGAAGATTTTTGGTCCAAGTAGTAGATTTAGTCCTACTTTGGCATGAATAGTTCACAGTACTATGAAATACCTTTGTGATATCAACCTATAATCTGTATCTACAGACATCTTGAATGGTGTTAAGAGATTTTCTTCAGCAATAGCATCAAGCTTTGAATATGCACCCCATTATAGCATTGATACAATAAAGCGGATTTCTATCAACCTTACAAATAGATCCATATAATAGCATTGCTGCTTTAGTTATGAATCTATGTTTGGATCATCTGTCACTGCCACTGTTTGCAAGAATTGTTGTCATAGTGAACTTCAATTTCATTTTTCAAACACTGGAGGTATTACAACTGACTCAAGAGACAGAAAACATTTCTTTAATCTTGCATATTATAACATGATGGCACGTTTAGTATTTGCCACAATTTATGCTGGAACGGTAAAATGAAATGACAAGTAATTGTAAGATTACCTTGTGGTATGGTTGGGGTTTCTACCAGTTAATAGGGGGGTGAGGTTTCCTTCTCCCCTCCCTTGCATCCACAGATCAAGGAGGGGTGGTGTTGAGCTCACAATTTCTTGCTAATAACAAAAATCAAATCAAGTATTATTTGTATTTTTATTGTTCAGAACCTATGGTAGCCCGTTGGGCATAAAATGATAATGCTATTGTAGGTGCCCGAGTGAAATTCTTGGTAGCACTCGGAACATAGGAATTTGTGAGCACTGATTGTTTTGATGCCATTTCATATCCGCACAAATTACTGTGTATATCACTAGACATACAGTACAATTGTGGTCTCAGATATGCCATTAATGAAAACACCTCATTACAAACATGATTTAAAAGTAAATGGTTGAAAACACTAATTCTGCACAAAAGTAACTATTGTATACAGAAATTTAAAGTCAAATTCGTGAATGCAGAAAATGCAACACAATTGAGCCTATTTACACAAATCCTTGACCTGTACTAGTTAATTTGTTATAGTAAAAGCAGTGTTACCAATATCAACCAATGCCTTCTCTTGTGCCATGAATCCCTAAGTACGCAAATGCTCTTTAATCATACTAGTTGTGACATCCCATCTTCACGTTCCTAAAAGTCTTAATCTTGTTTTAATTTATTAATGAGATTTTGTAGCTTACTACCATTGGAAACCAAGAACTATTTAACAAAATCTATCAAAGTAACAATGATTTACCACATGAACAAATTTGGAGAAAAAATAATTAAATTACTTAAATTTTTTATAATTAATTTGAATATAAATACATGAAAACCAACCAAGCTATACTAGACTTTCCACACCAGTCATTTGCAATCAAATTTGTTACAAATTAAATTTTCTGAAAGGAACAAGATATTGAGTTCAGTTTTGTTTTGTCTTTTTGTTCTCTATCATACACAACAGAATATTTACCCCACTAAGCGTAGCGGAGATATTTACGAGAGTTATACTACTCTATAAATATGCAATCTGATCCAATGACCTGATTCTAAAGCACTTCAAACCGACCTTAAAAACATAGTTACCAGCCCAGCCCTGACCTCCATAATACCTCTACTAACCCTCACTTACCATTCCACCAAGGCCTGAATGAGAGGGGAGGCGGGCCGGGATGCATGGAAGGTAAGTATAACTCTTCTAAATATCCCCACTACGCTTAGCGGGGTAAATTTACTTCAAATTATGCCTTACCTTCCATGCTATAAATATGCAATCAGATTGCAACCAAGGATCGAAAAGAAGGAAGTTCAGGTCGAAGCTCAATTTTTTAAAAGCTGGTACCCAAAACTCATATATTTATCCTACTTAGGGGACTAGATTCTTTATCCTCTTAAGGATGAAAACCTTTTGAGTGGGAAGTACTAAAAAATAGTAAACCACTCCTAGTTACAGTCAAACCGAATAAGGCACTATTCGTTAATAGTAACTGAGGCAAACGTCGCATGAACCTGAGTTAGAAACTCGGAAAAGATGCCAATCAGAAGAGCGTTCGGACACGGTATGAAGAACATAGTAGTGTCTACAATAACGCCACAAAATATTGTCTACAATATCGTCCACGAGACGCAACTAGCTAGTAAAACACGATTGGGAATGAAGCGTGTGCTAGCTAAAACGAATTGAAGAATTTCCAAACCGAGGAAAAAATTCGTTAGCACGTAACTTCATGAGAGCAAAAGTTAGTGGAGTAACACAAACTTCGTAAAGTAAGTCAGAGAAAAACAAAGGGAAAAAAACGCGGTATGCGTTTTCCTGAAAGGCGGCACAAAAACCCCGAGAAAAGGGCCATGCCTTGAACCCGAATGCATACCCCGGCCATTCTATGAACAGTGCCGACTACTTTAAGAAATTGCTTCTAGAAGATCCATCAGAGGAAAATGTCTCGTGACACAGTACGATGAGATCTCCGTGTATCTTCCCAGTGGTCGTGAATCAATGACCGTGGACCCAACTGGAAAACCTCAGTGGATGGCTGCAAACTATCCTAGAGCGCGTGACTGAACCGAGTCTGAGTGAGGTACCCCCAAAACGGATGGGGAGGAGGGAGGGGGGGGGGGGAGGGATGAACAACTCCTCAGAAAAGCCTTGCTACGCCAAGGATTGGCAGAAAAAGGCCACACAGTCAAATGAAGTGCTCTGGGACTGTGGTGCACTTTGCCGGAGCCCAGGAAAGAGACAAAAGTTGTCCCTGACCAGAGGCTCGTACGGGAAGCCTACAAAGTCTTGAGCAGCTGAGAGAACCACAATTGGCCAGACCAAGTGGGCGCTATCTGTCGTACATCGCCTTGCTTAGCACTCTCGGTACCAACGTAAAAGGCAGAAAACATAACTCACATAGAGAGTCTCTTTGAAAAGTAAATGTGTTGACCCCAAAACCCATGGGTCAGGAGATAGGATGCAAAAAATCGATAGCTTGCGATCATCCATGGATCAGGACAGACCTACCTCCAGGAGACTGAATAAGGTCTTGATCGCTCTGGTGACCCATGGGAAGCATGCCCATCCTGTGGGGTTCCACTGAAGGGAGACGATTGATCCGTGATCATGTTCTTGTAGTCTGAGGTGAGCGGCCTTAAGGCTGGCACAGTTCGTCCTGCGCCGAGACGAGAGGAAGGATTCCGAAACACTTGGGAGTCCGTTCTTCTCTGTCTGAAATAGAGAGACCACAACAGTGGTGTAAAGTCGGCACGAATCTAAACTGCTTTGCTGAGCACTAGCGGTAAAAGGTGAAAAATGCCCGGCATACTGCCTGTGAAATAAGCCAAGGACCTGCCCAAGTTCCTGTCATTGTGAAATGTGCCCCCTACCTCGACCAAGAAGCATCCGTCAGCACTGACGGTGAAAGTCTGACGGGTGGAAACTTCGTTCCTCACAACAGGTGGGTGCTTCCGAACCTCCACCAAACAGGGGTGGCCACCGACTAGCGTGTAAAGCGGAGGTACTGGGGCATCCTGGAAAAGACAGCCGAAGGTCTAGCAGAAGGGGCGTAGGTTCCTCGGGTGACATTTGCATATGGGAACTAAGTGGGCTATGAGGCCTCAGCCAGTCTCTCACCAGAGGTGTTCGCTGTGAGAGGAGGAAAGCGCTAACACCCTTACGGCCAGTACTCTCTCCTCTGTCCAGGATGGTCAAGGTCTCCGTGAGACCATCTTCAGCCCGAAGGTATAATTCAACGACGTCCTCTCCATGACTCACCAAGTCTGGAAGTGTCGAAAGTACGCATCGGTCGCTGATGGCCGGTGGTGCGTGAGAGGCAACAGCCTCTCCTCCACGGCCTGTGTGATCCAAGACGGAAGTTTGGATATAAAGAAGTCCATGAAGGAAGGAAACATCCTTCTATAGATTAAACTATAATTCTTTCCATTAGAGCTTCCTGCTTCTTTCTCTGTCCCTACTCCGGGACCTGCTCCGTTGTGGAGAGGACAGGGAGAGAGAAGTGAACGAAATGCCGAACGTAGGCGAAATGCATAGGGTGAAGTGCTGTTGAGCAGGAAAAATCTTTCAGGCTGATAGCACTGATAAGTTATTTCTAACTTAGGGTTAACATATGTTGTATACTCTACGGGCCGTTAACTCTGTAAAACTGTAAAACTCGTACAAGAGCGGAGCTGTTGAGCCCCGATGATCGAGGAGCAGCATGGCAGATAAGACTGCTGGCTCTGAGCAAAGTTTGTTTAAACTTTACTGATCTAAACACTGAGTAAAACCCGGCTGGTCAAAAAGACTTGCCTGGTTGAAAAAGTACAGACAACACCACGTTGTGGGTCTGACTGGTACCATAAACTCTGGTTGGGGAATTGAAAGGCAGGCCATTAATATAAGTCTTATACAAAACGGGCTGCCAAGCGTGTAAGGCTATGTAGCTGCAAGATGGTTTAGGGTCATACGACCGTTGAGCTGTAAGCAGTTGGCTACAGCTCCAAAGTGGTGTTAAAACATGCAACGTAAGCAATACGGGCCGCTATGCAGAATAGGTTCTAGCAACCATGGTGGCTGCCACCTGACTGGAAAACCACCTAATCAAGGTGTCTGAAAAACACGTTAATATAACTTAAAGAAGCTACAATTGTTCCAGTAAAGTGCTAATGTGCGGAGTGACCGAGACTGTAGCAGTTGTGGAACCATGTAGCTCTAGGCTACTCCTATCAACAACGAAACTTGTATGAAGTTGATTGGATAAGGTGTTAACGTATGGTGTATTGTTACAACCTTGGAACTGCGGAGCCGATGGCTACGGATGTAGAGAAAACTAATACCATATATCTGTATGGGTAGTTAACTAACAGGTTGGAAGCCGCAAGCCGCGTTGAACTGCTTGAAGAAGGTGTTAAAGTATAGTATGAACTATGTTTTTTAATAGCTACCCTGATCATGGGACTGTCTATCAAATGGCCACCTATGTCAAAAAAGTATCTTTCTTGGAGTTAATTTTGACAGGAAGGGACGGGGGGGGGGGAGGTTAACGTACTACATCAACTGTATGAGTCGTTAACCCAAACACTGGGGTAATAAGCACAAAAGAGTTGACGTCCTGTGCAAACTACAGAGGCCGTTAATTCCGTTAAACACCCTTCACCACAGAGCTAAAAAGCTAGTGGATTACCGCCGTACTAAGTACGCGTCCCCATTATGTACTTTCTACGAAGGCGTCAACATGCCAGGTATGTTCTACCAGCCGTCCGCCCAGTTCGCCTCTGTTCACCACGGAGCAGTGAAGCTAGTGGCTACGTGAGGGGAACTACCAACGCACTTGGTACATGTCCCTAACGTAATATCTATCAGTACAAAAGAACCGCCTGGATCTACGATAGCATTAACGTACTACATCTGTTACATGAGCCGCTACCTCAGTATACTTCCATTCACCACAGGGCCACTGAGTAGGTGGCCACACATGATGGACTTAAGCCTTACTCAGTACGCGTTCCTGTTGAAATAGCTCAAATTATACTGGAGCCGTATGAAATACGGTGGAGTTCACGTACGTGTGCTACGTCAGCTATAGGAGCTGTTAACTCTGTTTCACTACGGAGCTACGAAGCTTGTAACTGCGTGTTGGGGACTACCGTCGTACTCAGTACATGGCCGCAGAACTCTGTAGCTCCTGGCTATTGGTCGTTTACCATGCAGCTGCGCTGCTGGTGTGTGCCATTAACTCTGTTTGTATTAACTCCGTTTGTATCTATTCATCATAAAGCAGCGTAGCCAGTGACTACGTGTAGGGGACTGCCGTCGTACTCTGTACCTGTCCCAGTAAAAGTGACGACCGCGGAACTCTGTAGCACACGGCTACTGGTCGCATAACCCTGCAGTTGTGTTACTGGTGGGTAGACTTCCAGGTTTACCGTACGTTGTACGTTATCCCGTGTAGGTCCTTTGGGGGCCATAACCGCCCGTTCACCGGAGTCGTGTATGGTTAGGCTACGATAGTATAAGGGCCTGTACGGGACCGCACAACAGAACTGTAAGGGCCTGTAGAGTTAGCTATGGCCCGTATAGACCCGCACGGGTCCGAATCATGGACCCGCATGGGTTCATATCGTAGACCCGTACAGGTCCGTTCCGTGAACCAGCATGGGTCCGTTCCGTGGACCCGCAAGGGTCCGTTCTGTGGACCTGTAAAGCCGTGGCCCGGACTTGTGAACTCATGTCTTGGAGCCGTAGGGACCGGTATGGAGCCATTCAGAGGACCTGTACAGCTGTGGTACTCCAGGGGTTACCGTACGTTGTACGGACAACCGTGCCAATCTCTTTATAGTTTTAGCGGAATGTCACGTTCAACGCAAAAATTATATCCAGGGTAGTTCAGACAGTCGTGGAACTATGTAACATGGAGAAAATATATCTCGTGATGCTATGCCTCTCGTGGAGATGGTTTTCTTATCACCCGACCATCGAGCTTCGTAACCTAAAGAAGCGCTTACACGTGACACATCACGGGGCATCTTGGGTGCGTAAAGCACTGACACTCGGGGACCTGTCCTCCGTGTCCATGATGCCGGTGAAAATTTTGGAGCCGAGCCGATTACGGAACCTGTCCTCCGTGTCCATGATACTGGTGAAAAATATTGCGGAACTGTAACGTTCAACGCGGAAAATCTTACTGAGGCAGTTCACACTGCCGCATAGCTAATGGCTACAGATGCAAGAAAAAAATAGCTCTCGTGATGCTATACTTGTCACTTATCACCTGACCACGTAGCTTTGTAGCTAGCGGGTCTATTTTTGGGTTTATCATACGGTGTACGTTATCCCGTTACAAAACTCTGGAGCCGTACCATTCACCAGAGCCATATGGACCCGTAAAGCCGTTGGCCATGGAGCCGTACGAAGCCGTCCAATGGACCTGTACGGAGCCGTCACGGACCCGTGAACATGGGCCTAGAGCCAATCACCGGAGCCGTGCGGACCCGTGAAAATAATGTAATGGCTCAACAGCAAGCCGTATGATTACTTATAACCCACTCATTACCTCGTTGGGCGCCGCCAAATAGATATAAAATATTTGCCTTACCGACTCAGTAGCGTCCAGAAGGGGGCGCTAGTGGTTTATTCTAAGTTACGTCTACGACGCCTTTGAGCTGATCAAAATAGACTCGGGTAGCTTACGTCCAACGGACCGCACCTGTGGTCATGCCAACTCAGTAGCGTCGAGTCAGAGACCTCCAGGGGGTGAATCAGGTAAAAGTTAACAAAGTAATTAGCTGACCAAAATAGACTCGGGTAACTTACGTCCGATAGACCACACCCGTGGTCATGCCAACTCAGTAGCGTCCAATCAGAAACCTTTAGGGGGTGAATCAGGTAAAAGTTAACAAAGTAAACTACTAACACAAACCTCCACGGCCCAGTAGCGTCGAGTCGGTGGTCATGGTGTACGCAGAAAACTCTGCGACCATAATGATTTATATCGCCTCTTGGGGTTTTAAAGGAAGAAAAAAAATATGTATATATTTATATATGTATATATATATATATATATATATATACATATATATATATATATATATATATATATATATATATATATATATATATATATATATATATGCATGCATACATACATACATACATACATACATACATACATACATACATACATACATACATACATACATACATACATACATACATACATACATACATACATACTTACACCAGAAGTCCCCTACGGGATATGTACCTGCAACCCTTACGCGGGCAAGACAGGTCTGCGGGAGATTTCAAACATAGTGAATAGCCACAGCTATTTAGTACATCAAAAAAAATTATCAGAAAAATCACTATCTGAAAATTTTCAAAACCCAAGAAAACGCACAAAATGTAAATTCTTTAAAAGCATAGGAGTAGCGCAGAAAACATGAACCACTGTGTAACTTGGTGTCTGTGGAGATAAAAAGAAAAGATGAATTCTCCTGAAAAGAGGACGCCACAGAGACCCCTTTAAGGTTTTTTATCACCCCAAAAATCAAGCTTATAAATTAAAAACTATGTCTTAATTATATGCAAGAGAAACAAACACACAACATGTACTGGTCATGACACGTGACGTTGACCCAATACAGATGCGCCAATATTAAAAGAAGTCGGCCTAATGCATACGAAAACCTGTACTGAAGATATCCTAACATTTTAATACAATGCATAGTATAACACTAGGCTCTCCTTGAGGAAGGGCAGGGTCGATGGTAAAAAACATTCAAACCCAGGAGCAAAAGGTCCATTAAACAGGCACACTGGGTGCTCTAGGGACTAAAAAGTGGGACTCTCTCGAACTAGCCACCCATTTTGTACGGATGGAAGCAAAAACACTCTATCCTAAGTGTAGGCTTAATGGGAAAGTCCTGCGAGTCGGATCAAAGAATTCCCGGTCCGATGGCTACCTTGTCTTACCTCAGAAGACTTGAAAAGGATAGCAGAAAAAACCAGAACGGCATAAAAACCTGCCTAGTAGAAGCTGTAAAGGAGAAAATTGTTAGAAAAGGTTAAAATTTGTATAAAGAAAATCTTAGAACAGTTCCAGCGATGTTGTGATAACAACGCGCTGAAAAGAAGTGAGGGTTAGTAGAGGTATTATGGAGGTCAGGATTGGGCTGGTAAGTATGATTTTAAGGTCGGATTGAAGTATGTTAGAATCAGGTCAATGGACTGACTATTGACCTAGTGCTTAAATGTTATTCTGCCAGCCCCAAATTTAGATCAAAGTATAGACATGTTCCTTGATGAGAGACAAAAACATATTTCAATTATGCCCAGAATGTTTTGATTCCTCTTTATATATTTGTGTCACTATCACTGGCTTTAAAACATAATCAAAATACAATTTTAAAGATAGTTTGACAGAAAAATACCTTTGACGTGACTCGGTGAAGTATTCAACATATATACATTTTTAGATCTCTTGTGGTGATTTGTCAAAAAAATTTAGAGTGATTTTGATAGTTGTTTGACTTGTAAATTTATTCAAAGCCATTTTAGTAATATTTTCTTTTAGGCATATATTGAGAAGCAAACCTAAAAACATTCAATGTTCTGTATAATTCAATACTTATTTGACTAGAGATAAGGGTGGATACTGTTTTTGCTTATCAACTAATTTGTCCCACCAAGTATAAATTTCCAGATCAACCCTGTTTTTCTTTCACTCACCGAGCTATTCCTGTTTGGCAAATATTCCATCATTTCTGCAATTTCTTTGCTGTTTAAGTCACTCCTCCTTCTGGTTTGAGGGCCTATAATATAAACAAAAATAAAATTGAAATTGTTGTTGTTGGTGGTGGTGGTAGGGTTGGCCTGGGAAAAGGGGCGGGTCTTGGCATTAAGCTGGTTTGAGGTTTTAGAATCGAGACACTTTCTGGGTTTGGAGTAGGAGACGTTTTGGAGTGTTTTTATTTTGGAGACCTCCTTTTCCCTGAGCCACTTGGGGGCAGAAGTAGGAGGAGGCAGGCTGGTTTTTGAAACAATTAATGCAATTGGGTTTGTTTTGACAGTTTGTAAGGTCAAGAGAGGGGGAGCCACAGGTGGCACAGCGGGCTTGGGAGCTGCAGTTGTTTTTCCTGTTGCTGAATTTTTCACGGTTGTGGCATTTGAGAGGGTTATGTATGTAACGGGAGACAGGGACGTTGAGGTAACTAATGTGGATGAAGGTAGAGGAGGGGGGGGGGGTAGTATGTGAGAGAGTAGGTGGTGGTTTGGATGGTGGTATTGTTGCAGGAGAGGGAAAGTTGGCAGACATCAGTGACGCCTTGTGACTCCTAATTCAGATTTTATTTCCTCGAGGGGGTCTCCCGAAGATAGTGGCACTTGATGACCCCCTGGAGGAATTGAGGTAGCGGTGAGGGGAGAGGATGATATTTACACCGGTGTTGGCAAGAATTGTGGAGGCTAGGAAGAGTTTAGATTGGGTGGAGGTAGAGCATTCGACCAGGAGGTCTTTGGACTTTTAAGCGTTTTACATGGTTGGTAGTACAAATGAGACCCTGCAGGGCCTTGGTGAGGGCAGCTGGGGAGAGGTTGTGGGTCCTGGATCACCGGGGGAGAAGAGACAATGATGAATTTTGGCCATGGTAGGGAGGGGTGAGGTGGTGGGGAGTTGTAAGGAGAGGAGAGGGAGAGTGGGAATTGGAGGGAAAAAGAAGCTGAGGGAGGAAGGCCTTTTAAAGCTTTTCTGGGCATGCCCAGAGGGTTGAAGAAACAACCTGAGGTCTCATGTTTCCATGATGGAAACAAAAATAAATAAGTAGGAGAAGAGAGCTTGGAAGGAGCCAGCAAGAGCCCCAGTGGCAGGGAAGGGCGGCAGGAGGAAGAATGGGGTGAGGTCCAATGAGGAAAAAACACACAAAATGGGTAGTAGAGAGATATGGGGAGAAGTCTGAGAGCTGCCCACACTGGGCAACAGGCCCCAGTGCGATGTGTGTGTTAGGCTAAGCGAAAGTTGTATGTAGGTGTGGAGACAAAAAATTGTCGAAGGTCTTACCCGAATCCAAAGGAAAAGAGTTAGAAAATCCAAGAACAAATGCAGGAGAAGTCCTCAGAAACACACATATACAAAAAAAGGACTGAAATTGGTTAGAAAGAAAGTTAGGATAAAAGGGCTGAAATTGGTTGGGATTTGAGAAAATGGGAAGAAACATTGTGCTACATGATAAGTCGTCTTGTCTTGTTGAGGTGCAACACAAAAATGTTCTACCGTACATTCACTATAGTACCATTTAAGCTTTAAATAAGCTTTTAAAGATTGATTTCACACTTCAAAGAGCATTTCTCACAATTAGAACAAAGAAATGATACACAATTAGGTATAATCTTCTACAGGACTTCCTTTTGAGTCTTAGATTAACTGTATGGTTTCTGTTTCTAATTTGTAAAATTCTATTTAAAGGAGACACAAAAGTCTGACATAATCCTTATTTCATATGATAGAATTAAAAATAGCAAATTTTTCTGACCAAGTTTCATACCTTTTTAAGCAATCTTACACAATTTTTATAATTATTAAAAACAATAATTCTACTTCTAAATAGTACTATGGGAGCTGCCATTTTGATTTCAAAACATGCATATTATGATGTAATCAGTCCACCAGGAAGTTGGAATGCTTTGTATTCTTTATAATCTACCTCAATATTTCTAGTTTATGATAATATAACAAATTCTTATGTAAGGGTCAAGGAATTTTTTGGGTACACATGAAATAACCAAAACATTCTGTTAGAACTGTGTCACACCATTTTGAAATAAAAACTTTAATCACATTTATTAAGAAATACATTAAATTTCTAATGTCCCTACTGGGGAAATTATGTCATCATGCACAATATTTCAATACAGAATTAAACAAAATGGTAGCCTCCATGTGTCAAACTCAAACATGAATAACTTGAGATAAAAATAAGATTTTGACTTGCTGTTTTTGGTAGTTGGTAAGATTTGTATCCTCTATCATATAAAACAATGATTGTATCAGACCTTGTCTCCTTTAACAATTATTCCGCTTATTTGTTGATTGGTGCTGTTGATAGCTGCCGCTTGTGTGTTTTCTTTCCTCATAAAACCTTAGTTTTTTACATTTTAGCACTGTCTGTTTTTGGCCTACCCATGACATATATTTGTTGATTCAGTTACATGAATATTTGTGTTTAACTTTTGGATCAAATGTTTGCGTTATTTCTGTTAAGTTTTATCCTAATGTTTTTTACACAGTCAATATAACTATTTATTCAGCATAAATCCCTTTCCGCAATTTATTTCCACTGGATATTCATGCTACTAACTGCAAACTGAACCCTTTTCACTTGAAATGATATGCTTGAGGTAGTGAATGCATTGCTCATTCAACCTGCTCTACTAATCCAATCAACTATGCCTGCATACGGTAAGGCTCAGCCTTTGCATTATCGTACTATCGGTCGTTCATTTTCTAAACAACTTTTGAGTGATGCTACGTTATATAGTCCGAAAGTGAATCATTATACTGTTTTCAAGGAAAACACAGAGGAACTTATTAAAACGTTTATTCTCATTCATCAAATGGTGGTATTAGACATGCAAATCTCATCTACACTGGACGTTACAACCCACCCTCTTTTGCTGGTTTTTCAATGCAACTTCTGAATGTGAGATCAATAAAAAACAAAAAGAGCAGCAATTTATGATAAAGTTGTTGAACATGACCTAGACCTTCTTGCGATAACTGAAACTTGGCTAAAAATTGATCAGGATTTGCCTATTATTAGTAGGTTAACACCGCATGCTTATAAGTTTCATAGCGTACCCGTCCGTGCGGTGCAAGAGGTGGTGGAGTTGGACTGCTCTATAAATCTAATATCGATTGAAATTTCATAACTTTAAAGCGGCAACGTTTGAGAACATTAATTGTACTATGTTCCACAGAGATAAATACTGTTATTGGTAATCTACCGCCCTCAACAAAATTAAAATACAATTATTCAATTCATCAGCAACTTATCTGCTTGTCTTGCAAATATGTCATCATCATCCAAAGAATTTCTGATTATGGGGGGATCTTAATTTACATCTTGAAGATACGCTCGCTCTCTCTCTCCTGACACTATGATGTTTGATAATCTCCTCATATCTCTCAATCTAGTCATTGGTATTTGAATCAACACATATATCTCGCCATTGTCATAACTAGATCCATATCAGGAATGAATGTCACTACTTTAGTTGTTCCATCATATGTTTCTGATCATCATTTCATCAGCATGTCTATTAACATCCATAAGCCTGAAAGGATTTAAGAGTCAGTAGCCTTGAGTAATTTAAGAGCAATTGACATCGACTCCTTCAAACAGGACATTTCTGCTCCACGTTTGCAAGATAACATCTCAGACTGTGTCACAAATTCAATTGGATGTTACATTTCAAGCTTAGCTTCTGTTTTGGATAAACATGTTCCACTTACTACAATAACAGTAACTATATGTCCTTACACTGCCTGGTACAACCCGATCATACAAAAGTGAAAGTGTTACGAAGAAGACTAGAAAGCAAGAAGGATATATCCGATAAGCACACAGATCATTTGGCTGTTAAACTTCAGTCAAAATACCTGAACAGTCTCTGCAGCAAAGCTAAAACCGAGTATCACAAGAAAGAGAAAGTTATTTAACACTGCAAAATCTCTCATTGTCGGAAAAGCTGTTTCTGTCTACCCATCTAACACTACACCCGCTACTCTGCCAACCAATTTTGCTGAGTTCTTTAAACACAAAGTAATGAAAATACATGTCAGTATCCAAAATGCTTTAGAAAATGAAATATCAAATGATTTTCCAAATCCAGTTTGTGGTGATACTGCTAAACTCTGTGAATTTATGGATGCGACTGAAGAAGAGGTCCAAAAACTTGTCTCTAATTCCACGTCCGCATATTGTAAGATTGATCCGCTGCCTGCTAACCTCATTAAATCATGCAATTCTGACTTAGGTCCTGCTATGACTAAAATGGTCAACTTGTCTCTTCAAAGTGTCACTGCACCTACTGCAATGAAGGAAGCTGTTGTGAAACCTTTGCTCAAAAAATCGGGCTTAGATCCAGATGTGTATAACTATATCGACCAGTGTCAAATTTAAGCTTTGTATCAAAACTCTGTGAAAAGTAGTTGCCACGCGACTCAAAAAACGCATTTCAAACCACCACCTTGTGCAAGGATTCCAGTCAGCGTATTGCCGCTTCCAATCAATGGAAACTTTTCTTCTTAGAGAACATGATGACATATTGGCTGCTATGCACAAAAGAAAATGATCGCTCTTGTATTATTGGACCTTAGTGCCGCTTTCGACACTTTGGATCATGGTTTTCTTTTAAACCGGCTCTCCTCGCGTTTTGGAATCAAGGAAAAGGCCCTTTAATGGATACAATCTTATTTAGAGAACAGATCAAATTTGTTTGTTTGTTTGATGAGGTCTTAACGGCACCACGACAACGAAGGTCAAATTATGCCTGAGAGGTCAGATCATTTTAGAGGTAGTAAGGAAAGAGACCAGGGGAAGAATGAGAGAAATTCAAGAACAAAAGCCAGAAAGCTGTGATCGAGAGAGGAGGTGCATGGGTAAAACAAAAACAAAGTAGAGAGGGGGTGGAAGAGGAGAATTAAATATGGTTGTAGAGGGATGCATGCTGAAGGAAGGAGACTATTTTATCTGGAGGATTTTTTTGGAAGAACTCAGCAATTGAGTTGTGGGGAGCGAGGGAAGCTCTGGGAAGGTTGTACAGGGGGCAAGCAAGGAGAACGTGTTGGATTGTGAGTATGCAGTGGCAATTGTTACAGAGGGGTTGGGGGGAACCAATAAGGAGGTGGGAGTGAGTGAGGTGGGTGTGACCAATTCTAAGACGGGTAATATGAACGTTGTCGATACGAGAAAGGTTGTTGATGGTGGATTTGATCGGGATAGTGGGCTGGATAACATGGAGTTTGTTATCAATTTGGAAGTTCCATAAGGTTTGCCAGCGGTCACGAACAAGAGAAGCGATAAGCGGTTTGATGTCAGAGAGGGTTTTGGGAAAAGGGGAAGATGGGAGGTTAAGGGCAAGCTTAGCGGCTGTATCAGCCCTGTCATTGCCAGGGATGCCAACATGGCTGGGTATCCAGAAGAAAAGAACACTTTTCCTGCAGAGGGTGGGAGAAAAGAGTTTCCGGAGGAGGAGGTGGCAGGTGAGGTTATTCCATTTAAGATTGAGTAATGAAGTAAGAACAGCCTTTGAGTCAGAGAAAATGGCAAAGTGACTAAGAGGTGAGTACTCAATAAAGTTGAGGGCGAGGAGAATGGCCTTAGCCTCGGCTGAAAAGATGGATGAGTAGTCAGGAAGTCTGCTACTGAGGGTGATGTCTTGGATGATGGCAGCAGCAGCTGTCTTGTTGCCTTCCTTGGAGCCATCAGTATAGATGGAGGTGTAATTTGAGAGTTGGTCTTTGATTTGCTTGTGGAGATTGATGAAGAGGTTAGGGTGAGTTTGAGTTTTGTTATAAGTGGAGAGGTCTAGGTGGACAGAAGGAAGGGGGGTGGCCCAAGGAGGAAAAGTGGGCCAGGAGTAGGTGCCGAGAGTGGCGGGGTTGATGCCAAGTTGAAAGAGGTCTGATTTAATGCGTAAGCTGAAGGGAGGCGATAGGGTTTTAGTCCTATCAAAGAGGGAGGAAAAATTGGGGTACCTAATGAGGTTGTAAACAGGGTTCTGGGTGTTGGTGAGGACTCTAAAAGCATAGGAGAGGCTAAGCTTTTACATCTAAGTAGAAAGGGGGTTCGTTGGCTTCAACATGAAGGCTAGTGATTGGGGAGGTCCTGTAGGCTCCTAGACAAAGCCTGAGGGCTTCATTTTGGATGGTGTTAATGTGGTTGAGGTATGAGTTGTGAGCGACACAGTAAACAATATTGCCATAGTCAAGCTTGCACGAATGGTGAGCCTGAAAATTTTGAGGAGAGCATAGCGATTCGCTCCCCAAGTAGTGTTGGAGAGCAGTCGGAGGATGTTGAGGGAGCTATTGCATTTTAGTTTCAGGTTGGTGATGTGTGGCTTGTAGGTGAGCTTGGGGTCTAGAGTTAGACCAAGGAACTTTGTGTTTTCAACTTTAGGGATGCGATTCCCATTGAGCACAAAGTTCGGGTTGGGGTGGAGGTTGTTGAAATGACAAAAGTGCATGCAGACTGTCTTGTCTTTGAAGAATTTAAAACCGTTATTGTTGCTCCAGACTTGCAGCTGATTGAGGCTGGTTTGGAGCCTATTTTCAACAATAGGAAAGCTAGGGGAGGAGTAGAAGATGGTGAAGTCATCCACGAGAGGTACGTTGATGCTGGGGCCAAGGTTATTCCCGATGTCATTAATGCTCAGGTTGAAGAGAGTGGGGAGAGGATGCTGCCTTGGGGGCGCCCTCTTCTTGGGGGTGCGGGTTGGAGAGGGTGTGGCCAATACGAACTTGGAACTGCCTGGGTGAGAGGAGGTTTTGAATAAAGATGGGGAGGTGGCCTCTGAGGCCAATGGTGTGAAGTTTTCGGGTAATGCCGTATTTTCAAGTAGTGTCGAAAGCTTTCTCGAGGTCAAAAAATATGGCAATGAGGTGTTCCTTTTTGCAAAGGATTCCCGGATAGCGGTGTCGGCGTAATTAACTGGTCTAGGTATTGCGACGTTTTGGAAGCCGCTTTGGTGAGGAGAGAGGATTCTGTTGGTCTCGAGGAACCAGTTTAGTCTCTGATTAATGATCTTTTCCATAATTTTACAGAGACAGCAAGTAAGGGCGATGGGTCGGTAGCTGGTGGGGTCGGTACCATCCTTCCCCGGTTTAAGGACGGGGATGACAATAGCTGTCCTCCAGATAAGGGGAAAGGAGTGTGAGGACCAAATGTGGTTGAAGATGGTGAGTAGGGTAGTGGTGGCCTTGATGGGGAGGTGTTTCAAAAACTGATAGGGGATGTTATCTGGGCCCTTGGAGGTGCAGCCAGCATCGTTGATGGCTTGGTTTAATTCAGAAAGGGTGAGAGGGGTGTTGTAGCTTTCGGAGTTGTCAGAGGGAAAAGTGATTCTTCGGGCTTCATCGCAAGCTTTTTTGATTTTGAAAGCATTGGAGTAGTTGGTCGAGGACGAAATGTTGCTGAAAGAGGCGGCGAGGTGGTCAACGATGTCCTTTTTTGCGGTAAGAAGGTCTCCATTCCAAGAGAGATGGGAGATGGAAGATTTGCCTACTCTGCCGTGGAAGCTGTTAACCATTCTCCAAATCTTCTTAGTGGGGGTGTTGGTGGTGAGAGAAGAGATAAAGTTGTTCCAAGTGTTGGTTTTACTGTCCTTGATAGTGCGTCTGGCCTTGGTACGGCTGATGCGAAAGAGGTTGAGGTTATGGGTGGTCGGGTTAGTTTTAAAGTTCCTGAGGGCTTTTTTCCTGTTCTTGATGGCGGTTTTGCAGTCATCCGAGAACCAGGGGTTGGGGGGATGATTTAGGGGTTTGGAGGTTTTGGGAATTGAGCAGGTGGCGATCTTGATAAGGATATTACTGAAGTTAGACATGGGATCCTCATCCTCGAGAAGATGGGGGGAGAGATGTGAGTCACAGAGGGTTTCAAAAAGGGACCAGTCAGCCTTGTCGAGGTTCCAATTGAGGGTGTGCTCAGTGGGGATTTGAAGATTGGAGTGTATAAGAAGAGGGTAATGATCACTACCACAGAGGTCAGCAGTGACTCTCCAAGTGACAGATCAAAGCGTGTAACAGTAAATGGAATTGACCCAGATGCATTTTTCGTTGGATAAAGATGTTCCAAAAGAATCCATATTAGGTCCTCTACTTTTTACCTTGTACACTGCACCCCTTACCGACATCATAAAGTGTTACTCCATTGGTTATCATTCTATATGCTGACGACGCCCAACTTTACATTTCTTTTGATAATTCGGATATTGGTGACCAAGTGACTTCTCTTGAAAAGTGTTTAAAAGACATAAAAAAGTGGATGATGTTTGTTTGATGAGGGCTTAACGGCACCGTGACATGACAGTGAGTGTCAAAATGTGCCTGAGAGGTTAGATCATTCCAGAGGTAGGAAGAAAATAAATAGGAGTCTGAGAAAAGTATGGGGGCTAAGGGCCAGGAAGCTGGAATCAAAAGAGGAAGTGCGAGGGTGCGACGACGAGTGAACACATAATTACAATGACGGGATCGTCGCCTGCGTATTCGGTTATGATAGTAACAATGCTATCACGAAACGCTTAATACGACCCGGATGAGAAGACAGGTACGACGTACGGACAGACATAACATCGACAACCAAGTCAATGTCCACGGCCTTTGATAACCAGTTGGGGTACACTGGCGTGTCTACCCAACCCAGGCTTGAACCCAGGGCCTCGTGGTCTGTAGACAGGTATGATAACCGCTACACCACAGTAGGTAGAAAAAAAAGGGGTATAAGTAGGTAGAGGGGGGGGGGTGGGAGAGGAGCACTAAATTAAATATAGTTGTAGAGGGAGGCATGGTGAAAGAGATCATTTGATCCGGTTTATTCTTTCCGGAAAGAGCTCAGCTACGGGATGAGGGAAGCTCTGGGGAGGTTGTAAATGTGCCAGCAAGGAGGATGTGGTGGACGGTGAGGGGGCAATGACAATTGTTGCAGAGGGGTGGGGAGAGCAAGTAAGGAAGTGGGAGTGAGTGAGGTGGGTGTGACCTATTCTAAGGTGGGTAATGTGGACGTTGTATATACGGGAGAAAATTGTGGATGGTGGGTTTGGTCGGAATGGTGGGCTGGATGTTGTGGAGATGGTTATCAATTTGGGAGTCCCATGAGGTTTGCCAACGGTCACAAACAAGGCAAGCGATAAGCGGTTTGATGTCAGAAAGGGTTTTGGAAAGGGGATAAGGGGCGGTTGAGGGCAACATTAGTGGCTGAATCAAGTCTGTCATTGCCAGGGATGCCAAGATGGCTGGGTATAAAGAAGAAAAGAATACATTTCTTCCAGAGGGGGGAAGGGGGGGGGAAAAGAGGGTGAAAGGAGTTTACGGAGGAGGTGAGACGTGGGGTTATCTCCCTTAAGGTTGAGTAAAGAAGTAAGGACAGACTTGGAGTCTGAGAAGATGGCAAAGTGGATGAGCGGGGAGCATTCAATATAGTTGAGGGCAAAGAGGATGGCTTTGGCCTAGAACAAGAAGGTGGACGATTAGTTGGGAATCCTGTTACCGAAGGTGATGTCTGGGATGATGGCAGCAGCAGCTGTCTTGTCGCCTTCCTTGGAGCCATCAGTAGAGATGGGGGTGTAGTTGGAGAGTTGGTCTTTTATTTGGTTGTGGAGGTTGAGGTGGGTTTTGTAATGAGATCCAGGTAGATGGAAGGGAGGGGGTAGCTTAGGGAGGACAAGTGGCCAGGAGAAGGTGCCAAGAGTAGCAGGGTTGATGCTGAGATGGTGGAGGTTGGGTTTGATGGGTAAGCTGAAGGAAGGGAATAGGGTTTTAGCCCTATCAAAGAAGGTGGAGAAATTGGGATAACTAATGAGCTTGTAGACAGGGTTTTGGATGTTGGTGAGGGCTCTAAAAGCATAGGAAAGGCATAGCTTTCTACAACTTAGCAGGAAGGAGGGTTTGTTGGCTTCAATGTGAAGCCTGGTGATGAGGAAGGTCCTGTAGGCACCCAGGCAAAGCCTGAAGACTTCACTTTGGATGGTGTTGATGTGATTGAGGTAAGAGTTGTGAGCAGCACAGTAGACAATATTGCCGTAGTAGAGCTTGGCATGAATGGTGAGCTTGAAGATTTTGAGGAGAGCATGCTGGTTCGCACCCCAAGTGGTGTTGGAGAGGAGGAGAATGTTGGGGGAGCTGTTGCAATTCTGTTTCAGGTTGGTTATGTGTTGTTTGTAGGAGAGCTTGTGGTCTTGAGTTAAACCCAGGAACTTAGTGTGGTCAACTTTAGGGATGCGACTGCCATTAAGCACGAGGTTTGGGTTGGGGTGGAGGTTGTTGAAATGACAGAAGTGCATGCAGACTGTCTTGTCTTTGGAGAATTTAAAACCGTTCTGGTTGCACCAGGCTTGCAGCCAGTTGAGGTTGAGTTGAAGCCTATTTTCAACAATAGAAAAGCTTGGGGAGGAGTAGAAGATGGTGAAGTCGTCATGTAGAGGGCATGTTTGATGTTGGGGCCAAGGTTGTCCGCTATGTCGTTAATGCTCAGGTTGAAGGGAATGGGAAAGAATGCTGCCTTGGGGGACGCCCTCTTCTTGGGGATAGGGGTTGGAGATGGTGTGGCCAATATAAACTTGGAACCTCCTGGGTGAGAGAAGGTTTTGAATAAAGGTGGGGAGGTAGCCTCTGAGGCCGATGGTGTGAAGTTTGCGGATAATGCCGTGTTTCCAAGTAGTGTCAAAAGCTTTCTCAAGGTCGAAAAAGATGGCAATGAGGTGTTTCTTTTTTGCAAAGGATTCCCGGATAGCAGTGTCGAGCGTAATTAACTGGTCCAGAGTATTGCGACGTTTCCAGAAGCCGCTTTGGTGAGGGGAGAGGATTCTATTGGTCTCAAGGAACCAGTTTAGTCTCTGGTTAATGATCCTTTCCATAATTTTACAGAGACGGCAGGTGAGGGCAATTAGGCGGTAGCTGGAGGGGTCGGTACTGTCCTTTCCCGGTTTAGTGACGATAGCTGTCCTCCAGATAGGGGGAAAGGAGTGCGAGGACCAAATGTGGTTGAGGATGGTGAGTAGGGTAGTGGTGGCCTTGTTGGGAAGGTGTTTTAGGAATTAGTAGGGAATGTTGTCTGGGCCCTTGGAGGTGCAGCCAGCATCATGGATGGCTTGATACAATTCAAAAAGGGTGATAGGTGGTGTTGTAACTCTCGATGTTGTCGAAGGGAAAGGTGATACTCTGGGTTTCATCGTGAGCTTTTTTGGCTTTGAAAGCATTGGGGTAGTTGGCCGAGGACGAAATGTTGCTGAAATAGGCAGCGAGGTGGTTAACGATTTCCTTTTTTGTGGTAAAAAGGTTACCATTCCAGGAGAAATGGGAGATAGGAGACTTGCTCAACCTGCCATAGAAGCTCTTAACCATTCTCCAAATCTTCTTAGTGGGGGTGTTGGTGGTGAGAGATGAAATTGTTCCAAGTGTTGTTTCACTGTCCTTGATAGTGCGCCTGGCTTTGGCTCGCTGATGCGAAAGAGGCTGAGGTTGTGGGTGGTTGGGTTAGTTTTGAAGTTCCTTAGGGCTCTTTTCCTGTTCTTGATGGCGGTTTAGCAGTCATTAGTAAACCAGGGGTTAGGGAGGGGGTGATTAAGGGGTTTGGAGGTTTGGAAATGGAGCAGGTAGCGATGTTGATAAGGATGTTACTGAAAACTGGCAAGGGATCATCATCCTCGAGGAGATGGGGGGAGAGATGTGAGTCGCAAAGGGTTTCCAAAAGGGGCCAGTTGGCCTTCTCGAGGTTCCAATTGGGGGTGTGTTTGGTGGGGGTTTGAAGGTTGGAGTGAATAAGAAGTGGGTAATGGTCACTACCACAGAGATCAGCAGTGACCTTCCAGATAAAATCAAGGAGGTTAGGGGAACAAATAGACAGGTCAATACAGGTGAGGGAGCCTGTGGCAGGATGAAGGTAGGCCGGGGAGTTAGTGTTGAGCAAGGACAGGCTGTGCTGTCGAAGAGTGTTTTCGACGAGCTTGCCTCTAGGGGTGATGGTATTGGAGCCCCACAGGGGGTTGTGGGGGAAGCTGAGAGATGAGGTTGTTAAGGCTGGTTGGTTGAACGTTGGCATTGGGGGGAGATAGATATTGCTAAGAGTGATGGTTTTGTGGAAGGAGATAAATATACAGATGGCCTAAAGGTCGGTGTTCACATGAACTGGGCTGTGTGCGATATCGTATCTAACGAGAATGGAGACGCCCCCACAGGTCCTGTCAGCGTCCACTTGATGTTTATGGTAACAAGTGAAGTTATTGAGAGAGTTATGGTCAGTGGCTTTTAAGAAGGTTTCTTGTCAGCAGAAGATGACTGGGTTGAAGGTGGTGGCCAGTAGGTCGACTTCTTCCAAATTGGCCATAAGGCTTCTGATGTTCCATTGTATAATGTTGTGAGTGTTATTGTATTTGTTTGTGGTGCACGCCATAAGGAGGCAGGGGGTTATCTGGAGGAAGATCTGTTGGGTCTGAGTTTGCTTGTTTTTTCTTTGGATCTTTTTCTTTGAGAGCGATTGTTTTTAAAAGTTGGACGAGAAGTATGATTGGTGTGTTCAGTAATCGAACAATCCATATTCTCTTCAGTGTCATGCATGTGGGTTTGGGTGGTGGGCTGTTTTTGATTGGTTGTTTGTTGATTGGTTGTTTGTTGGTTTGTTGTTTGGTTGTTTGTTGGTTGGTTTGTTGATTGTTAGCCTGGTTGGTTTTAGTTTAATACAATACAATACAATACAATACAATTTATTACAGTGCTCTAGGCCATCTGGCTTTTGTCACAAACATTAACGATAAAATTAAATGGTACATGATTGAGGTTCTTACAACAAACAATAATCAAAGAGAAAGAAACAAACGTCTTGCTTCCATTATGTAAAATAAAGTGTGATAACTGCAAAAATAAGTATTTAGAACTAGCTGCTAATAAAATATTACATTTTGTTCTAGTTGCAGTCTGAAAGAAATATTTTGGGATAAATTTACAGCGGATTTCAGAAAGGGATGGACAAATTAGGAGAAAATGATATTCATCTCCAACTTCTTTCAAATTGCAAACCTGACAGAACCTCTGTTCATAGGTTATATTACAATAACGGCCTTCGTTGACTTCAATTTCAAGGCAAGCACATCTGATTTTGGAGACCAACTTTTAAACTTAAAAACATTATTGAATAATAGGTATGGCTCTGCATAGCTTTCTGTTTTAAATTGTGCATAACAACGCAAAGAACTTCTAGATTTAATATCACTCAACCAGTTCTGTCTATCTATATCAAAACTCGCTGCTTAAAATTTTCATAGAAATGTGTAGTAATCCCTTCTCCCTGCCCTTCCCAAACATTACCAAACCCAGTTTCATACAAAATATTTTTAACACACAGTCCCCATGATAGCACTCCTTTGTTTGCCAATATTCTTTGTTCTACATAACAATGAGTCTGATACCTGTCTTTATCAAGAATAAGAAGTCTTAACCAATATGTTATTTGTTTTAGTATTGTTTGACTTTTAAAGGAAAAGCGACCCAGCTCTCCTAGAGCTATAATATTTATGGCATTTGGTGGTAAACCTAAAACATATTTATGAAACGAATTGTAAACTCGTATTGTACTTTCATGGGGGGTAATACCCCATAACTCAGAACCGTATGTTAAAATAGGCATTATCTTTTGATCAAAAATTTGAAGGATATTACTTACAGGTAAATCAATAGTTCTAGACAAAATTTTCTTAAAATTGAATAAAGCAACCTTAGACTTTGAACTCTGTTGAACTTGGGATTTTGACAATACTCCTTTTGGCGTAAAATTTAATCCTAAGTAATTATAGTTATTTACAGTCTCAATAATTTTGCCTTTGAAATAAAAAAAAAAACGCGTTCACTTCTTGCAATGTGTCCACCCTTTCTAAAAACCATTACCTTCGTTTATCTGAGTTTACAGTCAAATCATTCTCTTCACAATAATCTTGGAAAACATTTAGTAAACTTTGCAAGGAATAAACATTTTCAGAGAAGATAACGAGGTCATCTGCATAAAGAAGACAACATATATTATTGTTATTTATAAGAATTCCTCGGTGTTTGTGGACTTCAATCGCTCTTCAATATCATTGATATAAAGTAAAAATAAGTACGGGATAGATTACAACCTTGTCTTAGACCTTTTGCACAATCAAATTTGGGGTAAGACCGTCCTTTGTCTTCACACATGACTCAATATTACTATACATTGATATAAGTATCTCATAGAATTTACCCCTCATTCCCATATTATAAAGTTTCTTGAATAAAATACTGCGATTGATGTTATCAAATGCAGCCTTAAAATCAACAAACGTGGCGTAAAGTTTTCCGCGTGGTTTACTCAATGCTTTAGAAATGACAGTGTGAAGTACAAAGGAATTATCAATCGTAGAGAACCCTGCTCAAAACCTGCCTGAGCAAGAGAAAGGATATTATGATCCGAGAGCCAATCACATAGTCTACTACATAAAACTTTTGTAAATACTTTGCCTAAAGCACACAATAGTGTAATAGGCCGATAACTACTTGGTAAATCTTTATCCCCTTTCTTGAAAATGGGACTAATTATTCCAACTTGCCAAGCACTGGGAAATTTGCCAGTACAAAGAATTATGTCAAACAATGCATGTATAGCACGCCTCAGCGCCTTTAGGTGAATTTTTGATGATTTCAATTGAACACCATCGATACATAAGCTTTGCCTTGTTTTTGTGAATTGATTGCTTTCTCAACTTCATTAATTGTAATGTTGACATCCAAAATATCATCAGAAACTTCCAATGAGGAATATGAAATATCAAAATATACTGTAGAATCGTTAAATTCAAAACAGACGTAAAGTATTTAAACCATTCAATAGCTGGAATATCATTTGTATTCTTGTTTGTGGAGCTTTAAAGAAAGCCCAAAACTTCTTATTGTCTTTTGTTTTGCTAAAGTAAGAAGCTCCTTTGTTTTATTTTCCATGAATTGTGTTTTCTTGTATGTAATGAATTTATTGTAACTTTTCTTTATATCACAAAAACGTTCCCGACTTTCATTGCTACGTTGTATTTTATGTTCTTTAAGCGCTTTCCTAACCCTTGATTTAAATTCAAAACAATCTTGATCAAACCAATTTTGCGGTTTCGAAGAATTATGTTTCCCTTAATACATCTCACAGCATAGATTCTTTTAGTAAATCATTTATTTGTGTCACCGCTACTTCAGGATTGTTATTTTCCAAAAAGCCCATGATTTCCTCTATTGTGTCCAATGTATCATTATTCCCCCACTTTTCAGAATATTCATTTTGTCTTTCTTTGTACCAGACTGTTTTCATTAGAGGAACACAATCAATAGACTGTGATCGTTCACCACTAACATTGGTATGGTGAACACTATTTACGTAATTAATATCAAAAGTTAATGGTAATGTATGATGGTATTAGAGGTGTTGGTGTAGGGGACGGCGGAGGCTTTAGGGAAGGAAGGGAGGTTGAGGAGAGAAGTGGTGGTGGAGGTGGTTTGGGTATTGGGTGTGGTTGGCTTGTTGGCAATGGTGATGGGCTTAGGACTAGGTGAGAAGAGCCAGGTGAGGTCGGTTTGGGCATGTGAGTCAGTTTTAGTTGTGTTAAGAGGGGGGAGGGCAGTATTGGTGTTAGAGGAGACTGCGCTCGAGTAGGAAGGCTTGGTGTGTAGGGAAGCGAGGAATTGTTTCCTGGCCTCTGGGTAAGTTATGTTGGGATTAAGGGTTTTAAGTTTAGTTATTTGTTTTCCCTGAAGCCAAGTGGGGCAGTCTTTCGAGAAGAAGGGATGGTTGGCTGGGTGATTACCATCGCAATTTGTGCAGGGTGGGGTGTTGGTGCAGGAGTGTTGTCATGGTCTGGGGCTCCGCAGTTACCACAGCACCCTTGGCTGCAGCAGGAGTTTTTCCCATGGCCATACCTCTGGCAATTATGACAACGTAGAGGGTTGGGAATGTAAGGGGCAACTTGGATTCTTAGGTAGCCGGCAATGATGTGGGAGGGGAAAGTGTGGCTAAAGTAAGGAAGTTGGTGGGTGTTTCGGCTCCGTCCCTCTTGAGAACGAGACAACGGGCTTCAGTGACGTGTTGGCCCTCTACGAGGTCATCATCGGTCAAGTAAGCTAGGTCTCTGGTTCTTATGACGCCTTTGCTGGAGCTCAGGGAACAGTGGGGGGGGTGACTGTAATGTCAATACCAGTGTTTGCTAGGGTTTTGGTGGAGAGAAGGGTGGTGACTTGAGTGTCCCTGGCGCAGTGCACCAGGAGATCGCCGGATCTGAGGGTCAAGACCTTGGGGAGAGTACCGACATGGCCGTAGAGTGCTTTGTGTATGAGGAAGGGGGAAACTTTTTTAAAGCTTATTTGTTTGTTAGTGGCATGTATGATTAAGATTTTGGGGATTGGGCTGAAGAATGGTCAATGGAGGTAGCAGGTGGGTCACGGGTAGGGGAGGGAGGGTCAAGGTCAAGGCACAAATGTTTCGTCATAAGAAGAAGAAAAAAAAACAAGGGCCGAGAGACCCAAAGCAACGAGAGAACATTTTTTGCGGAACTACTATAGGAGGACCACTGTATAGTATCGATAAGGGCTTGAAGGTCTGCACAAAATGGGAGGGAAAAACAAAAGAAACGATCTTACCGAAAGCAGGTGCCCATGCATAGAAAGAAAATCACGAAAAAAAGAAGAATGAAACAAAATTTAAGGTGAAAAAGCGGAAGTAAAATGTAAATGAAAAGGTTTAGAGAAGATACAGAATTCACGTTGCTCTCAATGCACGTAACGCCAATACATTTTTTTGTTCGTTTGTTTTGTTTAGGTGGAAAACTGCGTGGTAGTATATTCAGAATAGAAAGTTTGAGAGAACAGACAGGAAATCATGTTGCTCTCAACACGTCGTAAGCTGCAAATTAAAAGTGGATGATGAAGAACTTTCTAAAGTTAAATGATGATAAAACTGAATTTCTATTGACTGATAGTAAGCTTTTTTTTTTAAAGAATGTCCAACTTTATCATTGAATGTTAATGGCGTATCTGAAACAAATTCATCTAAAGTAAAAAATCTTGGTGTTAATTTTTGATTTGAATATGTCTATGGATAATTTCATAACTGCCAAATGTCAAAGTGTAATGTACAATTCATGTACAATTGCTCAAATTCGTAATTTTTTAGATGCAACTAGGACTCTAATGCAGGCTCTAATGATTTCCAGGATTGATTATGCAAACAGTATCTTAATTAGTGTTGATAAATCTCACATTCATCATTTGCAAATTGTCTAGAATGCTGCAGCTGAACTAATCATGAGATCTAGCTTAAGAGATCATATCACACATATTCTTTTTACTCTGCGCTGATTACCCGTATAATGTCGTGTTTGTTTTAAAGTGTTAGTTTTTTGTTTTAATTATTTGCAAGGTACAGCCCCTAGTTATTTGATGGATGTCCTCAAACTAAGGTTGCTCAACCGACATGCTCGCTTAGATCCTCAAACCAAAATTACTTCAAATGCCCAAAACACACAATAGACCTGGTGACCGCTGCTTCCATATTACTGCACCTAAGAATTGAATCACCTCCCAGTCATACCTCACTGTGTTGTTTTAAGCATGATTTGAAAACTGATCTTTTAAGCTGCATTTTAATAGCTTATGTAAACTTTGATTTGATCTTAATTTTTACATTTCATATGTAGACTCTTCTTTTAGTGCACTTTTCTATCTTGTTTTTAAACCTGATGGTTATGTGCTTTATAATTAATGCAGGTTTTAATGACTTTTTAACATCTGCATCTATTTTCATCTTTTTAAGCAGCATTCTAATAGCTGATGTTAACTTTGATTTGATCTTCATTTTTACATTTTATAGGTAGACTCTTATTTTAGTGCAACGTTTTATCCCGATTTTAAACCTGATGGTTATATGCTTTATACTTAATGCAGGTTTTGGAGACTTTCTAACATCTGTATCTATTTTTATCTGATTGCTGATGTTTTTTAATTCTCATGTCTTCCTTTCTTAATTGTGATATAACTGTCTTATTCTTGAGCAGTAATTAACTTTAAATGTTTTTTGTCCATCATCTCAACTTACTTTTATCTTGTACTTAATTCTGTTTAGAACTTTTATATTGTTGTAAAGCACTTAGAGCTTAATTTTAGAAAAAGTGCTATGTAAAAATAATTTAATAATAATATTAATAATGATAATACCAATATTTATAATTCCTCATAAACTGTGTTCCTCTTTTTAAATTGCAAATAATAAGGAATATCTGAAACAAAAAGATCCCACCACATTAAAATGGGATTGTATTCTTGATATCAATTTACATCCAGCTGGTACTATATATGTATGTCAGCATTAATTTAAGGTTTGCTCCTTTGGTGGCTTTTGTTTCCAAAGCCCAGTGGCGCCACAAGTAGTTAGAACACATTAAGGGGGGAAAACGGTGACCAAAGAATCATGTACCCAGTGCCCACACTTTTCAATCTGGATTTGAACTCCACATTTTTTGAGGTCAAAATCATTATACATTCAAACAAAACCTGATGAAAGATATTAAGATAAGAAAACACTTTTTCTGGGGAAATCATTTTATAGGACCGATGTTCAAACTTAAAGAGAATATTACTTACAGGCACATGCCAGGGAGGGCACATGTAAATCACTTTTGATTTGTTATGTTTTTACCTCAGTTTGTTTCTTTGTCTGTCTGTCCGTCTGTTTGTTTGTCATCAAGATAGCTCAAGAAAAGATGATTGGATTTGGATCAAATTTGGTGTGGGGTTTTGTTACTTCTTAAGGAAGAAGAAAGTGATTAAAATTTGAGACATATTGGAATAGGGGAAGGGAAGAAATGGTGGGGTGGGGACACTTTAAGGTTTGTCTGTCATAAGAATATCAAGAACTGATCATTGGAATTGGATTAAATTTGATAGGTGGTTTTATTATTACTACAGAAACAAGTGATTTAAATTTAGGACGTATTGATACAAGGGATGGGCAGAAATTGAGGGATGGGGATGTTTCGGGTAGGTCTGTGAAGACACAGTTGAAACTTCCTAATGGAATGTGATGAACAATGAATGCATGCCATGAAAAGAATCCAACAATAAATTTTCTAAACTCATTGAAAATTAAATCAAGTGGCCTCTATCAATGTAATAAGAACAATTGGTTCCTGCCATGAATGGAAAATGATGGAATGTGAATCCTAATTGAATGGAACTCAAACAATGAATGCTTAGCCTGAATGAAACTGAAAACAATGATATGGCCTTGGAAATCATTCAAAAGATAATCATCAAGTGTTCAGAATGCAAATGATCCTTACAGATCAAAACTTGGGGATGAATCTTGGTGGACCTACATGAGGTAGATTATAGTGGGTATGAGGATTGAATGAACTCTAAAACTTTTCTAGGCATAGTGGAATTGCAACGGGGGCGAAGGTATGCACTCTACAAAGTGCTGATATTCTAGTTTTTCAGTGTGGACCCAAGGAATTTGCCAGGACGGGAACATCGGGAAGTACACTGTAGATGAACACCAGGTGAACACTCTGCTCTTTTCGAAAGGTGCTCAGCTCTGAGAACCAAGCTGGGGTGAAACTCCTACCATCGGGACTGACAGCTTTACATCCCCTCCAAAGGACAGTTGGCGTCTACCACCCAACCATCGGCCAGTTTTCCCAAATGTTCGATGGGGGTGAAGGTGTAATGCAGAAGACAAATCTCTGCACTTGATGTCAGGGTATCATAAAAATTGCTGTTGAACTTTAAACCTGGGGCCTCCAGCATCTCAGTCCTACACTCAGCAGACTGAGCTACCTGCCCCACTGTTATACAAGAAGCCCATTTCAAGGTTTTACAATTGAGAATACATCCTTACCAGGGGTACTGCACAGCTTAAAATCAAATGCTGGAGGTGAGTGTCCCCACACAATCTCTGCCTCGTCTGCAATGGAGGAGTCATTTGTCACATCTAGATTTGTTATTCCATTGTCTGCACAAGAATAATCAATTTATGTTAATAATATTACAAGAAATGAAAATAGAATCACATTATAATAATATTTGTTCACTCATTATAAATACATGGTATGAAACCAACAATATGCTAAACTGAATCGTATCACCCTGTAGCCTCCTCTCCTCTAAAGATGACAAATCAAATATTCTGAGATGCTTAGAATAACTTGAAGATCGCAGTTCCCAAATCAGCTTTGTTGCTCTCCTTTGAACACCTAATAAATTAGTGTCAATTCTCAAATAGAGATTCAAAAACTGGACATAATACTTCAAATGAGGACAAACCAAAGATGTGTAAAGTTTCATTTGGGAGAAAATACAGTAGTCGTGTAAAATAAATTTTAAGAGGAAATTGACCACAGACTTTCTAACAAGTCTCCAAAAATGAGATAAAATAATCCACAATGTTAAATACTTCAAAATGTCCACAAATATTATTTTACAAAGACTGCTGTAGTATAAAGTGATTTCCTACTTTGTAACCATTCTGCTTGTGGTCTCCACACTAAAATAAGGACATATATTTCAAATACTCTACATGACCACCTTCACTTTCATTATATATTTTTCTTTTCACACCTCAAGCAAAGAAAATCTAAAATAAATGAAATGGGTTAAAAATGATATTCTGAACAGTATGTGTTCATTTACTCTTTAGTTGTAAATCCACCATAAACAGTGTTCGGCAAATCATATGTCCGGCTGCCTGGGACAACTAAAAATCTTCTTGACCTGCATGGATGTACAACATGGAATTAGCCAAATTTGCATTGCATGTGTACAAAAAATGTCCACGGGCGACCTTGTTTACTTTCAGGACAACACAGGCGACCTTGTTTACTTTCAGGACAACACGGGCGACCTTGTTTACTTTCAGGACAACCACAAGTTCAGATACACCTGCCCGGTGGGCTGACTTTTTAATCCCTGTAAGATGCAAACATTACTTAAGGGTCCTTCCAAAACTACTTTTACAATAACACAAAAGACTTGCAAAATCTTTTTCCACCTACAATACATATATTTTGTTTGCTTTACTGTGTCATACAAGACATTATGTAAAAACACAATAATGTGCAATTTGCAGACTGACACTCTTTTTTTTTTCGAATGCTCCAAACCTAAATTAACATCTCCTTGCTCTACTTTTAACTCTTTCTGCAATACAGAATGTTGCACAACCTTTCAATTGCATGTGTGACAGCTGAAAGCCAGAACTAAAGTCAAAATTATTTTTGTTTTTGATTAGTTAAACTTACAGCAAAAAATTATAAAAACAAAAAACTATAAACTTTGTCTTTATTAACATACCTTGGTTATTTAAAATCCTTTTCCCTCCACCACTACAAAATGGTGATGAAGACCCATCAGTCGAACGTTGTCTCTTCCCCATGAACCCGTTTTCAGCAACTGACCTCACAATTCACAATCCGTGACTGAAAAGACACAACCAATCAAACACTTAATTTTCTCATTTCTTGTTTGAATATTAACATAACAGTTATTTTTCATTATTTAATTAAGCCCTAACCCACTCCCCAACCCACCCCCTCCTAAACTCACCCATCCCCTCCTAAACTCACCCATCCCAAACTTGTACCCTCCCCAACCCATACACATTCCCATAACTGCATCCTGGATTGTAATCCAGCTTCCAATTTAAGATAATATGTGTGTCAAGCAGCATGAAAAATGAGCAAGTGTAAAGCAACATTAGGTAACATAATGCGAAACAATATTGCTCAATGTATGACAAACTAAACTTTCCAAACAATTTAAATCCCTTCACCGCCCAAAATTTACCTTCCAGCCTGTCCCATATGCCATTCCAACCTCTATTCCAATGCTATCCCGTGCCCTATGTACTACATGCAATCACACCTGAAAACCAGGTCTGTTATTCCACCACATGCATGACATACATGCCATCATAACTGAAATCCAGATGACACCCCACCACATGTCCTGACTCCCACATGCCATTCCAACTTGTCCAACATGTCAACCCACCCTGTCCAACATGCTAGGGATACACCAGATATGCAGTCCGGCCAGACAGACTATACAGACGGATAGTGAGCAAAAATCCAGTTCTGGTTCCAACCGGATCTGCACAAAAATCTGGCCAAATCATTAAACAAATTTGGCCTGAATTATCTCTCAAGGAGATAAAATGTTTTAATTTTTTTTAAACATATTTATTCAACTTCCCAAAACAATAACAATCAACAGCTCAAGAAATATACAAAAAGTGACACTTTTTACAAAGCAAACAATTTCAAAGAAAATATAGAAAAAAGGGAAATTATGAATTACTGTTACTTTCAAAAAATTCATTTTTAAACAATGAAAAATAATCAGAACTTCTTTTTTTAACATAAAAGTTTCTTTCCATCTCGAGCATCATCTTCATGGCTGTTTTAAATCTATAATAATAATAATAATAATAATAAATGTTATTTAAATACGCCATTCACCAAAGTACCATGGCGCTTACAAAGTAAAATAAAAACAAAATGAAAATATCAAAATAAGTGGGTCTTTAAGAGTTTTTTTAATACTGTGGTGGATGGAGAAGTTCTCATGTGGGTGGGTAAAGTGTTCCAGGATCTAGATGCAAGTATTTCAAATCTTTTGTCACCTATGGCAGAATTGGATATGGGTATGTGAAGTCGGGTGGAGTCATTACTAGATCGGAGTTCACGTGCGGGTTTTCTTATCTTGATTAAATCCTTTAAATACCAGGGCGCCTCACCATTCAGGATTTTGTAGATGAAGAGAAGTGTTTTGTAGGTGACCCGTTTTGATATTGGTAGCCAATGTAGCTTGCTGATCAGTGGACCTGGATCAGTTTGTCTACCAGCACCGAATATCAGACGCGCTGCTCTATTCTGGAGACGCTGCAATCTTGTCAAGTCTCTATGAGACATAACAGTAAAGAGTGAGTTGCAGTAGTCCAGCCTGGATGTGATTAAAGCACGAACTAGGTGGTGACATGTGTTTGTGTCGATAAATCTTCGAATACGCCAGAGGTTTCTGATGTGGTAAATTATTGACCGACGTAGAGCGTCAACATGGCTGGATAAGGAAAGCGAAGAACTGAAAGTGACACCAAGGTTACGGATTGATTTGGATGGTTTGATACTGCTTGACCCAACAGTGATCTCCAACTCAGGTAGTATTTTAAGAAGATGAGGTGAACCAGTTATGAAAAATTCAGTTTTAGTATCATTTAATTTCAAATAATTGACTTTCATCCATATCCTCATTTCATCAATACAGGAGGATAACTTTGTCATAGCATTATTTACGTCGCTGGTGTTGCGAGGGTTGCAAATCTATAAAGAGTAGGCATAGTATTGGTATATTTACATGTGAAAATAAAATATTTAGAGTGAAAAATAATGTAATTGTATTCAAAATAGTTTTCATCAGTATAACCAAGAGCAATAACTTTATAATTCAAACTTGAAATTACATGTACATCACTTAAAGTATCAACAAAAACGTCATTCCAAAACTTAGATGAAATATTACATGACCAAAAAAAATGCTCGAGGGTTTCACTGTTATTACCACAAAAGAAACAAAGGTCATTATCTAGTATTTTTAAGTTGTGGAGGTAGCTATTTACAGAAAGTATTTTGTGAATGAATTTAAATTAGAAATAATGGATTTTTGTTTCGCGGACTGCTATAAAAGAATTAGCAAAAATAACCTGCCATTCTTTGTCCTTTATATCAAAAAAACGATCCCAGTAATATTTAGTAATACGTGTCGCCCTGTTTAAATGACATAAATGATTATAACTCCACTTTGTGACTTTATTAACCCGTACAATATTACTTTAAACATTTTCTTGATAAGAAGATATTTTCCTCTGAAAGGTACAAATATCAGATTTCCATTGCTTAGGAATGGCAGAGATCAACCCATAGAAAATGTAAAATTCTTAGAATTTATATCATAAACATCAATAAAAGATTTAAAATTATAGATATGACCAGCGCCGGAGTATAGATCTGAAATATATTTAATACCCTTTGAGACATAATTATTGCTAAAAACTGTAGAATTGCCAATACGAATAGAACGATTGTTTTAAATAATTTCGGAGTTAAAATTACAGGTAGGTTTGACATGACTTAATTTACTCCATGAGATACACACATCTCTCACAAATTGATTAGGAATCTTAACAACATCAAATTCACTGAAATTATGAAGCATTTCTAAAACAGCTTTTAAAAAAGATATGTTGTCATTTAAAATCAAAGTTGTATCATCCGCATATTGAGTTAACTTAAGTTCAGTATTGTAAACATGTATACCAATAAAATCATCGTTATAACGTAATACAATAGACATAATCTCTATACAAAGGATAAACAAGTGTGGACTCAATGGACACCCTTGCCTTACACCACGAGTTATTTTAAAGAAACCTGAGGAATGTCCATTGTTCAAAGCACAAGAAGTAGGAATAGAATAAAGGGTTTTGATCCAGCTTTTAATGTCATTACCAAAGTGAAAATAATCCAGAGTTTTAAACAAGAATGGCCATTCCAGGGTATCAAAAGTTTTACGAAAGTCTAAAAAAAGAAGAAAGGCTGGAATATTATTTTCATTGGTAAAATCTATAATGTCAAGAATGATACGAATGTTTTCCCCTATATACCGGTTTTTAAAAAAACCGGTTTGATCATAATTCACTATAACATCCAAAACATTTTTCATACGCTCAGCGATGCACTTGGCTGCGAATTTGTAATCCACATTAAGCAGTGAGATAGGTCTCCAATTCTCTTGTTTCGTTGAATCTTTATCGGGTTTGGAAATTAATGAAATAACACTTCTACCTTGCTCATGAGTTAAATGACCACAGAAAAAAAGCAAAATTTAGCGACTGTACTACCATACCACCAATATCATCCCCAAAAGTTTTATAAAAATCAATTCGTAGCCCATCGGTACCAGGGATTTATTTAGTTTCATCGAAAAAAACGCTTTTTACATTCCTCATATGTAAAAAAGCCTTTACAAGAGTCACGCTCGTTATCACTTAGTTTACGGAGGGCGGTAAATCATCAAAATAAGAAGATAAAGACACATATTTTGAATTGTCCACAAAAGAAGACTTGTAAATATTACTGAAATAATCTTTCTCTAGTTTTAATATATCCTTAGTACTGGTAATGAATTGGCCATCACCACGATCTAATTTATGAACAACATTATACTTTCAATTACGATTTTCTAGGTTCAAGAAATAACTAGTATTCCGCTCACCTTCTTCCAACCACCTTGCTCGAGAACGGATTATGATACCCTTGATTTTCCTGTCATATATATCTTTGAGTTCCTGTTTTGCTTTATCAAGATTTGCTTTGGTATCAGGGATAGGATTTTGGAAATAATTTTCCTCTATAAGAACAATATTACTCATTAGATTTTTTTCATCAATTCTATGTTGACGGGCTTTTACGCTTGAATAACTCATTGTCTCAGACCTTACTCTATATTTGATTAACTCAAAACAGCATTGGGAATAAGGTGTCTGTAAGTATGCAAAGTATGCTGAATGACATTTTTGATCATCGTCACATAGCTTGCGTCAATTAGAAGCGAAACATTAAATTTCCGATACCCCCTTCCACAAGACTCATTATTCGGACTAAAGCAGAGGATGACGGCTGAATGATCAGAATTGAGGCTAGGAAGGGTAAAAATATTGTTAGTCATGCAAAAGATATTGCGACTGGTAAGGAAAAAATCTAAACGACAATGTATATTACTTACTGCTGTTTGAAAACCAAGTAAAAGACTTCTTATAAGGAGAACGTTCCCTAAAAATATCAACAAGGTCAAGATCAAACATTATATCTAACAGTACTTTACAAGCAATAAAATGAGCAGCAGCATTACCCCCTGATTTGTCAAGTTCTAAATCAAAAACCAAATTAAATCACCACCAACAATTATATAATCATTGTGACACTTATTTAAAGTTATACAAACATTGTGAAACAAATTCGGATCATCATTATTGGGGGCATAGATGTTTAAAAAAGTGAAACGTACAGTAGTTCATCAAACCCAATATTGAGAATTAGAACTCTACCATCAATACCTGTGTACTGGTTGTGCAAATTAAATGCACGCTTGGGGTTGCACAAAATGCAAACACCACAACTTGAGGTGGTACCATGGAAAAGAAGACAGGTCCTCCCCATTCACTTCGCCAATATTTCTCACAGCTTACAGAGCTGTAAGTTTCTTGTAGAAATATAAAATCGAATTTATTATTATGGGGCCAGGCAAAGCATTGTCTTCTCTTAATTTTGTTCTGGATGCCCTCAACATTTAGGGTACAGATCTTAATATCATTATTCATCAAGCCCATGCAAAAAATAGTATAAATATATAAAAAACTTTACTACAACTGTATAAAGCATTATACACATACAATTGGTAAGCTTTGAATTTTCGTTATAAAAATCTTCATAGATGATATAAATACAATTTTTTTTTTTGAACTGTTGCATAAAAAAAAATTGTATTTTAAAAATGGAAGTAATGTTTTTACGAATAGTTGCAAACGCTTGATAGCGCAACCAATCATGGTAAGGTACTATACACTGTATGAATGGTGCGTCATCTGAACTGCATCAAATTTCAACAAGTTGAACAAAAAATCATCTGTGTATGGACTTTTCATGTCAGTATGAGTAAAAAGAAAAAGAAAAAGTGGTAAAGGACGTATAGACAAATCTAGTCAAACTTTATGAATGCAAATGAGGATTCGGATTTCATTGAATCATCAATTATCGCGAGAATTTTTTTTGCTTCTGTCTACCGTCGTCACGAACCGCCATGATGCAAGGGGGGATTCTGAGTGGGACATAGGCATTCACCCTGGCCTGGGAAGTTTTTTTTTTTTTTTTTGCTTTGGGGTGAGAGGGGTGGTAGAGGGCATGTATATCCAACGTTTCTAGGGTTAACTATTTCTTGCTCATTTAATTTATACTTAGAGTAATTACTTATCTTTCACATCATTTGTATTGTATTATATTGTATATATCATATTATGTCTTCCTCAAACTTCTACCAAAGCTTGTTATCTGTCATTCTGTTGTACATATGTTAATGTTGTGAAGAAACAAAATAAATGAAATGAAATGAAATGAAGTAACAATCTCATCTTCCTCTCATCCCGCACCACGGCTGAGACGTCATCACTTATAAACAATTTATTATCTTGGAGGAGTTTATCTTTCAGCATCTTCGGCGCTAGTCTTAAAACCATTTCACGATCCTTGTAATCTCTGAACATGACGTGAATAGGGCGTGGTTTTTTATGGTTGGAGGCAGTTCTGCCGGCAGTAAGAATTCTCGAACTACGGTGGGCCCTTACAATGGCTATATTCTCACCATTTTTAATTTTCAAGAGGCTTTTGAAAATTTCTTTTACAAAATTTTCACAGTTATTCCAGCCTGTGCCTTCACTGTTCTCTCACCGCATTATTTCTTCTCGAACGGTTCTCTAGGTCATCTATCTTATTGTCATATTTCAATGACAATTGCTCAAATTATGTTTTCAGTTGTGAAAATTCATCTGTGTTAGCTTTGTGCTTAAGTTCATCTTTGTAAACCTCTACTTTGTAATTTAACATGTCTACAGAATTTTCAATGTCCATTATTTTAAAATTAACAGTCTTAACTTACTTTTAGCGAGTTCAGTTGAGTAGGGATTGTACATTAAAGCATTCACTTGCTTTTTGATTTCCATCTGTTCTTTAGACATTTTTTACTGCTGTGAAATAATCAGGTTAAGCTTCTCCTCTATCTTCTGCTCCAATGAATTCGAACAATCTGCCCTAGCTTTTGGTATGTCTTCTGCATTGGAACCTGGATGTGTTCATAGGGCGTATCTTATATCGGCTTGCATTGCGTCGTTGGTGTGATTAAGAATTTTTCTTAATTTGTTCTTCTTTGATGGTCACATATTAACACATTTATGTCCAATGTATGGTCCTCATATCAACCACAACATTTGCATAGTCCCGCAATGAAATTTATTATTCCATACACAGAAAAAAAGACAGAACATACGGAGCGACTTTCAGTTGCTTCTTACATGTTGTTATTCTTACCTACCCCTCTCTAGATAAAATGTTGGTAATAGCTCAAATTTGAATAACAGAACTAAAAATTAATAAAAACTCTCAAAGTAAAGAAAGATACAGTTAAATGATTTTTTATTTAATCTCTTGAAAGGTTCAAGCTACTGTTATAATAATAAATAAATCAAATTGATACTACTATTATAATGAAACAAAGTTTTTTCAAAGTATACAAACATCTGAACTATATAATACAAGATAAAATACAGGTAGTCTCTTTTTCAGAAACAGTAGAAATGTTTTTATAATGGGGTCAGTTATTTACATTGAATTAGTGTCTAATGATCATATACAAAAGCATTCTGATCATCAGCATAATAGTTTAAATACTGAAATGTTTCTTTCTAACAAATCTACAATAAGTTTAGGACTTCTAGCGAATTTTAAACACTATTACAGTATTAGCACATCAAAATTCATGAATTTTCCATTTCTTTCAAAAAAAAAATTTATTTCTAGAATGGTATACACTGTGCACAATAGTAGTTTTTTATTCTAAGAAAAATATTGTAGTATAAACATTTTTGACCAAATGATGTATAATCAAGTAAATTGTAAATAGTTTATTTCTTTACAACCCATTTATTTGCTTTCTTTCTTAACATAGGAGCTTTTTTTTTAAGTTGGCAATCAGTTTAAGAACAAACTTCAAGGAAAATGTACACCATTTTTCCAACAAACACATCTACATCATTCAAAAACTATCTGTTGCACTTATTACTTAATTTTTACATAAAGTAGTTATACACCAGTAAAATGCATTACTTCACCTAAGATATTCTCCCTTTCCATAATTCCATTCTGTTAATGATTTCTTTTTTGCAATGTAAAAATCCGATCCAGCCGGATTTTATCTATCATCTACGATCCGCCAAATCCAGTTCCAGCCGGATCATGCCATTAATCTTTCTGTCCCTTATGCCATCTCACCCTGCCCTACATACAATTCCACCCTGTCCAGAGGTTGCGTTATAATTTTTTGCCTGGCATATTTGGTTACAACAAGCCCATGATTTTAGGCGTATTTGTAAATTTTCCATTTTATGTACAGGGCACTGCGTAATGTACAGGGCACTGCGTAATGTACAAGGCACTGTACGCTAGCGAAGCTCGCAACATTTGCTGCGCTCCAGGCTTGCTTTTACACATACAACGCAATACAGGAGGAAAGTAGAATCCTAGCTAATGATATCATTGACAATTAACAGCCTGCATTTGAAACAACATCAAACCTTTTACGTACAGTGTACATGTATATACTGACTATGTATACTAGCATAAATGTGTTTATGTACAGTACTTGTACAGACATGTTGAATCAATCGGCCGTAAGTCTCATAGTTGTGTCATTTTTTTTTTATTTCTGAGTAATTCAAAATCATTTTTGTGTGAAATAAAACTTTTCAATCGCATTAGTGGTAAGATTTTTATGATTTTCATTTAAATTAATAAAAAAATATGTCGTAAAATTTCACATTATATCTCAATTTTAAAATGCAGGTACAACACGTGTCGTAAGAAATTTCAGCCAAAGCGTAATATACAACAAAATTGTCATTAACGCAAATGCTGACCCTGTCCCACATGAAATCCTACCCTCATCCCAATTCCTACATCTACTTATCATTATGTCAACTTCTACCAAACATTCCACTTAATGTTTAAATTTCTTTTTATATCAAGACAATTAATTTTAAATTCTTTTACGCAAGATATCTTAAGATCGATTTTTCTTTCATGCCAAGACAAATATTTCAATTGCGACAATAATTATGTCAGGAATGTCATTATCATAACAAACAAACTCCTCCAAAAACCTTGTTAATATTTCTTTTCATAACCAACACACTAAATTTCAAATTCTCTTGAGGCAAGGAATCTTTGTTTGAATTTTTCTTTCATGTCAAGACTAATATTTTATTGCAATTCATGTCATGCTATTTCATGTCATTATCCTACCAAACTCCTTTAAATAGTTTAACCAACAGCTTTAACCAAACAAAGAAACTCTACCTACTGTGGTGTAGCGGTTATCATACCTGTCTACAGACCACGAGGCCCCGGTTCAATCCTGGGGTGGGTAGACACGCCAGTGCACCACAACTGGTTATCAAAGGCCGTGGACATTGACTTGGTTGTCGATGTTATGTCTGTCCGTCGTCGACCTGTGTTCTCGTCCGGTCGATTAAGCGTTTAGTGATAGTATTTGTACTATCATAACCGAATCGCAGGCGACGACCCAAAACTTTAAAAAGACAAAAGTCTGACATAATCCTTATTTCATATAGTAGAATTAAACATAACAAATTTTTCTGACCAAGTTTCATACTCCCTGAAGCAATCTAACACAATTTATATAATTAATCAAAACTTTATTTCTACTACTAAATAGTGCTATGAGAGCAGCCATTTTGATTTAAAAAGGTGCAGATTATGATGTCATCAGCCTAGCAGGATGTTGGAATGCTTGTATTTCTTTATAATCTACCTCAAGTTTTCTACCTGAAAAGAAATTATTTTTCTTTTGTAAGGTAAAGGACATTTTTGTGTTACATATAAAATTAATAAAACATTTTGTTAAAACTTTGTGTCACGTCATTTTGGCACGTCATTTTGGAATAAAAACTTTAATCACATTTATAAAAAAATACATTAAATTCCTTATGTCTCTATTAGGGAAATTATGTCATCATGTACAATATTTTAATACAGAATTAAACAAAATGGCAGCCTCCATGTGTCTGTTTCAAACATGGAAAACCTCAGGTAGGAATAAGATTTTGACTTGCTGTTTTTGGTAGTTGGTAAAGATTTTCATCCTCTATCATAGGATATAATGATTGTCTCAGACTTTATGACTCTTTTAACCTGATGCCAATGCTGACATCAATGCCAGGGGTAGTAGATTAGATCTCACTATTCTTCGAAAAGCAGACTTAAAAAGAAGGTACAACCAGAAAAAAGCCATGACGTCCTATCAGGCCAGTGCTTATACCTGGTTTTCTTTAAGTACTGTAAGCAGATGAGAGCACATGACTCCCCCTGGACAGGAAGCCAGTTCATCACAGGTCAACTCCCCAGCAGTGCTGGTGCTCATTTTGCTGAGTGAAGAGAGGCAAACAGAGTGAATTGTCTTGCTCAATGACACAATGCAGAGCTCGCGGCAGGATCTCTCACATACCAGCATGACTTCTGAACCACTGCACCTCCGTAATAAATATGCCTAATAATTCAGCAGGTCATGTACATATAGAATTGGTCTTCAACTCTTCATCACTCAGCATAGTCAACTGATCGTGGGTGCTTTTTCCTCAGATTGTAACGATTCAGTGGAAAAGTAGGTAATGCTGCCACCAGTTGTTCCCATGCCATTGCAGCGTCCCTCAGTTGGTTCATGCTTTTTGCACTCCACACATTCGCAACTCAGTGAAACTTGGGCTGCCATCTCCCATGTTGTGCTGGAGGACCATCAATTACTTAGGCATCCAGCAAGCCGCCTTGTCTGATCACGTTGGCCACACCTCTGCTTCCTCTGTAATGCCTCATCACCAGAAAGGCACCATCAACCACCTATCATTTCCACCAAGCTATCATTGGTGACAAAATCTGACCATATAATGCCCAACAGCATTCTCCAAATTGTTCTGCCAAACGCATCATATCGTTTGATATCTGCATAATTGAGTATCAGTGTTGTGGAGCTGTAAAGTGTTTTGGTTAGAATCAGCAAAAGAACAAGTTTATTTTTGGTGTCCAGTGAAACCCATGGAGAGGACTAATATTTGCATTCCTGTACTGCAGCCTTGCCCATTCCAATACGTAAGCGCACCTCCAGACTGTCTTTAAGATTATGTGTAATGATAGTACCAAGATACCAAAACTTGCTAACAAGAGGAATTGAAACACAATTGTAAGTGTTAGTGTTAGCCGGTATAGTAGGTTGAATGACCATGTACCCTCTTGTCTTATCGGGGTGAATGAAGAAACCGTAATCCACAGATATGATGCCTAGAATGGAGAGCATATCCTCAGCATCTTCCCGACTGAGGCTCAGCAACACAAGACCATCAACAGAGTGGATCTTCTTGAGGGGCTTACCCTCTCCTTGAGGGGCTTACCCTCCACATCTGGTGCACCGATGTGTCTTGTGAGTTGTGAGTTCATACCACTCCTGCATCAGAGACTCTGTGTACAAGCTGAGTAAAGTTGGTGACATTTGGCAGCCTTGCCGCACACCAACTTGGTGTCTCAAACTCATCTGTGTGTTGACCCTTCCATCTCAACTAGCCGTTAGCATTTGCGTAAAGGCTCTCGATCAGTCGCAGAACGTCCTGTTTAACACCAAGGATACGTAACTTCTCCAAAATAAGCTTGTAATAAACACTTGTCAAATGCCTTCTTGTAATCAACAAAGACAAGGTTAGGAGGCCTCTTTACTACATGATATGCTTCTGAAATATCCTTGAGGAGGAATATTGCATCGGCAACCTATATACTTACTACATATATATATAAAAAGGTAGGTCACTTTCTAACACAACTTTGAACCGTACATATGAAAATTCCTTTTTTTGATCACTCTTGAATCTTAATTACATTTTTTGACTCAACTCACATTTGCTGAGACTCCTTTCTTCGTTTATAAGCCACAGTATTTGTTCTTTTTTTCTGATGAGATGTAAAAACAATGGATTTTTTACCGACATTGCAGTCATGACAGTGTAAAAGCCCAACAATGTGCTGCAAACCAATTGAAGTGCTGCTTCTTCATGACGTCATCGCAACGTTTCTTTGGTTTGCAGCAAATTGTTGGGCTTTCACACTGTCATGACTGTAACGTCGGTAGAAAATCTATCTTTTGTACATCTCATCAGAAAAAAAGAACAAATACTGTGGCTTACAAACAAACAAGGGAGTCTCCAGCAAATGTGAGTTGAGTCAAAAAATGTAATTAAGATTCGTGAGTGGTCAAAAAAAGGAATTTTCATTTACAGTTTGAAAGTCTTGTTAGAAAGTGACCTACCTTTTTTATATATATGTATTAGCCTAAGTATATAGATTGCCATAACGCTAGGAACACCTGTGGTTAGGCCAAGCCAAAATCACTCATCTCTGTTAAATTTACAGAGTCAATGGGTCTAAAGTAAATTGACTCTGAATTTGAATCGGTTAGGTCAGCAAAATCCTTCAAGAGGACATAAACGCCAACCGAGCGTAAAAAGTATGATTAAAAAATATATACAAAAAACTAGTTAGCAATACAAGTGTTAGTAAGTTTAAGTTTGAAACAGTTGAGACTTGGTGCATGTACAATGTCTGACGGTAAAGCATTCCAACCCTTTAGTGTGTGAGGGAAGAAAGAGTGTTTATATACATTCTTTTTAGCATAGGGAACCTGGAAATTAAGGTCATGATTATTTCTTGTATTAGTTCTGACGGTGGGGATAAGTTCATCTTTATTGATGGCTACAAGATTGTTATTGATTTTATATAGCATATGTAGCCGGGTGTTGTATCTTCTTGTTTTTAGCAGGTGCCAATCTAATTTATGAAGCATGTTTTTACACTAGATTTATAAGAGTAGTTTGCCATACAGATTTACTGAGGTGACTGACAATTTGGTACAATGATGCACATGTGAGTCAGTTTCATGTCAATGACCCACCTAAGTTTGTTTAATTGTTTGTACATGATCATCTCTTACGGACACTCGGCAAGACTCCTATATGGAGCATAGACGCCAAGCTATAGCCTGCATAGCAGATGCCAGTCTCATGCGACCAAGACGGAAGTGAATGAACACCGGGTTTTGACTGTAGGGTGTGACTGTCCTACCATCGGGACCGACGGCTTAAAGTCCTCTCCGTAGGACGGCGAGCACCATTCAACCATTGCCACTTTTCTTAACAGCTAAATGAGGAGCAGGAGCTGCAAACGACGTACTTCTGCTTTGATGATCAGCGTATCTGTCTGCACAGCTGTGAAAAAACTGGTTAGACCTGTCCAGGCTTGAACCAGGTACCTCCAGCATCTCAGTCGTGTGCTCTACTAACTGAGCTACCTGATTCCTCAAGTTTGACTCACATTGCCGGGGTTGAGTCATTACAACTGACATGACAAGTCAAGTACACAGCAAGTTGTTCATATAGTTTTCGCTAAACTACCAAGTGCACTTTTCACACTAACATTCACATTACAGTAACGTTTCACAAACCAGTTCGTCAACATCTCAAATTCTAAATTTAGGCAATGTCAGCAACATATTTTCTTTACGGAAAAGCAATAAATTTACAAAGGCACTTACTAATCAAGATTTTGTATTATTTACAGCTCACTACGTTCTGTTTAAGAAGGAAATTGTACTTCCAAATTTCAATCTTCGCGGTGAAGGGAATTTGCAGCGAAGAATCGTGATACGCATTCAATTGGCTTGTTTAGTCATGTGATCCACAGCTTGCGAACGTCACCAGTCAATGATATTTAGAGCTGGTAGTTTGTTTGTTGGTATATGATCCTCCCTTACGGAAACTCGGCAAGAATCATATATGGAGCATAGACGCCAAGCTATAGCCTGCATAGCAGATGCCAGTCTCGTGCGACCGGGACGGAAGTGGATGAACACCGGTTTTTCACCCTACTCTTTTGGAGAAGTGTTTTTGAAGAGGTAAATGGTGAAAATTAAAGGCGACATCACATTCCTATTAAACCCTGTAAACTCCTCGAGTCCCAACCATATTATTAGTACATAGTGTTGGGCAGGGGCCGTATAAGAAGGGTTATCTCTAAAGAAGGTGGGGCAAGAACCCCAACAATTTCCTGGTTACAGGTGGAAAAATTACACTAGTTAATTAAGTTCCATCACTGACTTTACTGCTAATTTTTGCTGTTTGTCAATTTAATAGTAATTGTAATTATTTTATATTGCGCCCTTTCTATACAAGTATATTCAAGAGAGCTTTACAATTATTGGAGCTTTTTAGAACGAGAGAGCTGCTCAAACAGCGCATCATCTATCCATTAACTCAGGGAAGGAAATGAACACCGCGTTTTCACACTTCTCTTCTCGATAGTGTTCAGAGAACCAGGTATGGTGTGACTGTCCTACCATCGGGACCGACGGCTTAATGTCCCCTCCGAAGGACGGCGAGCACCATTCAACCATTGCCACTGTTCTTAACAGCTGAATGAGGAGCAGAAGCTGCAAATGACGTACTTCCGCTTTGATGATCGGCGTATCTGTCTGCATAGCTGTAGATAAACTGATTAGACCTGTCCGAGGCTTGAACCGGGTACCTTTAGCATCTCAGTCGTGTGCTTTATCAACTGAGCTACCTGACTCCTGAAGTAGTGTAGCAGTCAAGATTTAGTCTTTAATTCTTGACTTCCGATGGTAGGAGAGTTCTTTGCATCTCACTGGTCAGACACCACCCGCCCAAGCCGGGCAGCCCCGGTCAATAAGGTGCTGGCCTGCCACAATCTGCCTGCTTCAATGGGTGCTTGGGCGTAAGAATTATAATTGACAAGCTGACTGCACCGTCACACCAAACAAAACTATGAAAAAAGAAGAATTTGCAGGGCTGGCAACGTGGAATGTCAAGACCACGCACCATGGCCTTTCTGATGATTTGTGTCGGTTCGATGATTCAAGAAAGACAGCCATTATTAACAAGGAACTTAAGAGGCTAAAACATCGACATCGCTGCACTGCAGGAGACCAGACTTGCTTCCAGCGGCATGCGACGTGAGAACCTTCTTCTGGTAAGGAAGACCTGAAAAGGAAGCATGACATAACATAACATAGCAAGATGACGGGCTAAGAAGGATGAATCACCCCATAAAAAGTCCAAACTAACACCACCACCACGCACACAAAAAACAAATCAAAGACGCCCATTAATAGTAAAGAAGTTATCAATGTTGACTTTGAAATTGTGAACAAAATTGGAGTTAACTACTCATTCAGGCAAACCATTCCATTCATTAACAACTTCATTTAAAACGCCGAATATCTATCCGTGAGAACTCTTTGGTCAACTTCAAACTGTTCCCGCGTGTCACACGAGGATTAGCTGAAACATGCAAGATATAACATGTTATGTTAAGTACTGGCCTAACTAGAGCTTTATATGCAGTGGTTTTAACGTCAGTGGGACAGTTTAAAAGGTTACGTCTTAATAGGCCAAGTACAGAGTTTGCTTTGTTGGTAATGTTGTGTACATGTTTATCTCATCTGAGTTTTTTTCTTCTATCAATTTCAACACCTAGGTACGGGTGGGAGTTGACATTTTTTAGCGGCTGGTTGCACAAGGTATAAACTAGTGATTTATAACATTTTATTAACGGTCTCGTTATTGGTACCAGCTAGACTTTGTAATGACCAGAAGAGCCTCAATAGATTATGTGCTCACTACTCTCAGCTTCCACAGTTCAGGTTGTGTGTGCAGTGTGCTGGTGTGCAGTAAAGCCCGGCTACAACCAAGAAGGTTCCCTCACATCAAACAAACGCAATGCCAACGCATCAACGCAGCCAGTACCTCAGATCCAGAACAGAGAGAGAGAGAGAGAGAGTTCATAGACACTGTCAGGAACTCTCTAGCTAACTTTCCTAGCTCAACGCCTTCACCAGAAGACATGTGGGACTCTCTCCTCGCCACCATCTACGGCGCAGCACTATCCACCTTCGGGGGAAAAGAGCCACAGAATCCAGACTGGTCTGAGGAAAATCTGAATGTGTTGGGTGGATCCTGTTATCCAAGCAAAGCGGGAAGCCTTCACCAACTAGATAGCACACTATGTTGGATCAACGTTGGGCCAACATTTACCAGCCAACCGTTGGGCCTTTTATGTTAAACCAAGGTTGGGCCAACATTAAGCAGCCAAGCGTTAGGCTGTATATGTTAACCTTACGTTGGGCCAACATTAAGCAGCCAACCGTTGATGTGCGGTTTGTAGTATAGTTAATGATGAAGAAGGCAGAGTTTAAAAGTAAGTCATTATTTACATGATTATTGTTTCAAAAGACAATTAATAAGTCACGAAGACAAATTTGTAATTGAAAATAAAAGTTCGAACAAAAGCATAGACCATATATAGAAGCATAGACCTATTTTCTGTACAGCGCCGCTGAATGTGCATTGTATAGATATTGAGCGCTATATAAATATATAAACATAAACATATGGCTCAATAATGTGTTTTTTTTATAAAGGAAAATAAACAAAAGCAATTTTGCTTTAGTTTATTTAAAAAAAACTCTCACCTATAAATTACATATATTCAGTTTCCTATGTTTACTATCATGTTGTATGTGTATGTGCACAAACACTATAGCATGATGCATTACATTGGGCACACTTAGTGGCAGTGTTCATTGCCGCAATATTATCGATTATTACGACAATGGCTTGGCGACATATTGACATGGCAATAAGTTATTGTCGTCACAATCCTATAATAACGGCCAGTTAGTGGTGGCTGGCCGTGCGGCACTCCCAATGTCAACCCGTACTGAGAGCTGTGCATAATAACTATAATAACCCCAAGCAAACATTTCTTTGAGTGTTGACTTATCGCTGAAAAAACGTTGGCTCAACGTCCATATGTTGTTCAACCATTGGCACAACATTGACCCAACATGTATTGGTCCAATGTTGGCACAACGTTGGTACATTGTTATAGTAATGCGTTGGTTAGATGTTGTTATAACGTTGGCGCAACACTTTTACCAATGTGTTGGCTCAATATTGATTAAACGTTGGCCCATTGTAAGAACAGCGTGATGGGCCAACCATCAACCTACGAGCACTCAATCTAATTCATACGTTAAGCCAGTGTATTGTCAACATAAAATACAACCTTCAGCCAACGTTGGCTCAACCAAATTTTACTATCTGGTTATAAGAGGGAGCCTACAGCCAAGTCTCTCACAGCTCTGCAAACAGCGAGAAAAACGCATAGAGACCTGCAAGACCTGCAAATGACTACTGGCAAAACCTTTGCTAAAAAATTCAGCGTTCAGCTGATTGCGGAAACATACGGGGTATGAATGAAGGTATAAAGAAGGCGTTCGGACCAAGCTCAAGGAAAACAGCCAAACTGTAGTCAGCCACAGGTGAGATCATCAATGACTGCAGCCGACAGATGAAACGATGGGCTGAGCACTATCAAGAGCTCTACTCTAAAGAAAGAAATGTGACTCCCGAGCTTCTCCGCAACAGAAGCAGCCATAAGAGGAAGAGCTCAGTAATGATATCGACTCTCTGGCTCATGGCAAAGCACCAGACAAAGACAACAGCATCCCAGCAGAGTTGCTCCAGTGTGGTAAACCAACCCTACTCGGTCAACTTAACAAAGTCTATTGTCAGTGCTGGGAGGAAGGAACAGTGCCCCAGGATATGCGTGATGCCAACATAGTCACCCTCTACAAAAACAAAGGGGACCGCTTGGACTGCAATAACTACCAAGGAATATCACTCCTAAGCATCGTAGGAAAAGCCTTTGCTAAAGTAGCCCTGAAGAGACTGCAGCTGCTTACAGAGCGTGTATACCCTGAGTCACAGTGCGAGTTCAGAGCGGAAAGGTCTACATTGGGCATGATATTCTCACTTAAGCAGTTGCAAGAGAAATGTTGCGAACAGAAACAATCACTGTATATAGCCTTCAGCGACCAGACAAAGACTTTCGACATGGTCAGCAGAAATGGCCTCTTCAAGCTTCTTGAGAAAATAGCCTGTCCACCAAAGCTCCTATGTCTGATTCCGTCATTCCACAATGACATGAAGGGAACAGTGCAGTTTGATGGATTATCTTCCTATTCACTCTCCATCAGAACTGGCGTAAAGCAGTGATGTGTTCTTCCACCAACTCCTTTTGGCATCTTCTTCTCCATGCTGTTGTCTCACGCCTTTGACACTTCAGAAGATGGAGTCTTTCTTCAAACAAGATCCGATGGGAAGCTTTTCAACCTTGTACGTCTCAGGGCAAAGACAAAGTTTTGGCATGTCCTGCTTCGAGAAATACCATTTGCAAATGACGCTGCCTTGGTTTCCCACTCTGAGGCAGGAACACAACGCAACATCAACCGCCTTGCGTCAGCTTGCCAACAGTTTGGCCTAATCATCATCATCATCATCATCATCATCATCATCATCATCATCATCATCATCATCATCATCATCATCATCATCAGCCTGAAGAAAACTCAAGTGATGAGCCAGGATGTCAGCAATGCCCCTAACATACGCATTGGGGACCACAGACTGCAGGTCGTCGAGGATTTTGTCTACCTTAGTTCTACTAAATATCCAACAACCTCTCACTCAATTTAGAACTTAACAAGAGGATCGGGAAGGCAGCTTCCGCAATGGTAAGACTATTCAAAAGATTCTAAGATAACAACAAGCTCACCTTGAATATAAAATCTTACTCTACTTGGCCCTACTCTATGGCAGCGAGTCCTGGACAGCCTATGCTAGCTAGACAAGAGAGTCGCCTTAAACAGCTTTCACCTCCATTACCTCTGGCGCATTTCGGACATCTCCTGGAAGGACCACATCAGCAATAAGGAGCTGGCAGGAATACCCAGTTTATTTGCTCTGCTGTCCCAGAAACGGCTACGCTGGATTGGCCATGTTCGTCGCACGGAGGATGGAATCATCCCAAAGGATATACTACACAGCAAGCTCTCTTCAGGCTCCAGGCCGATTGGACGACCAATGCTACGCTTCAAGGATGTCTGCAAGAGAGACAGGAAGTCAGCCGACATTGACACAGGTAACTGGGAAGCAGTTGCCTCTGACCGTGAAAAGTGGAAATGCACAGTGCAGACACAAATAAAGAGGACGAAGACAAAGAGAGAAGAGCTGTGGAGACAGAAGAGGGATCATAGGAAAACGAGAAAAATCCCAACAATTCCACTGCCTACTATTTTCCAAGTGCAGCAACTGCTACAAAGACTGTTATGCCATAATTGGACTTAGCCGTCGCTGCTAAACAACCATTTTACGACCAAACCGATGGACAGTCCATTGTCTTTCGAGACAGACGGAGCCAATGATGATGATAGAAAGAGCAGTCAATATTCGGTCTTCATTTTTGACTGCTTGAAGCTGGCGGGGTAGCTGACGTTGGCCAAAAAATACCGCAATAAAAATAATGCATGGAACTATAAATTTCATTATTCAATAAATCCGCAGAGGAGACAATTTCAAATGATAAGATAAAACTCAATTATCATTGTATAGTATTTAAAAACACTTTTAATTGTGTTCATATTCAAATAGTATTAATACTTGACAAAGGTGTATGAAGCGGGGAGAGGGAAGGGCATTGGTGAGAGAATTTCACCTATGCGGTCGCATGTATGCTTCTTACCAGGTTGAGAGGTAAATTGGAGGGTTATTTGATAAAATTTGGCAAACGGTCCAAAACGTTGAAGAATATTGACTGTTGATCAATAGTTGGTTAAAGCCTGAGTATTTGTCGTGTGTTTGAGTTCGGTTAGGTAAATATGTGGCATAAGTTTTAATTCTCGATTTGATTAGTTCATGCGAGATGTTTGCATTTAACTAGGAAAGGTGCTCGTGTTCTTGCTAGAGGTGTCAATAGGGTAATTAAGGTTCTGAGTCCTTGAAACTAGTTACGGGGGGTGAGAGTTTAACCCACCTGTCAGGAATGTTTCTGGGGATAGGGATTGTTCTTCTAGTGGTAGAATTAAGGTTATGTTTTCAAATGTTCGTAGCATTTTGAATAAGCGTGATGAGCTTCTGGCTAAAGTTTCAATAGATAGACCTAATTTGATTGGTATTACCAGATTACTGAGAGTTGGATTTATAGTGAAAGTAGTGATTAAGAGATACATATTCCAGGTTACACACTTTTCAGAAAGACAGATTAGATACTCTCAATGGTAGAGGACGTGGTGTTTTATTGTTTGTGAAAGACAGGTTTAATTTCATAAATAGGACTGCTTACTTTTCTTTTGGTTTTTTAAATTGCCTCAGTATAGTATGAGCGATGTTGGTAGTTCAGTGGTTGTTGGCGTTGTGTATCACCAAATTCTAGTCCTGAGAACTATCAGAAATTGCTTGACTGCTTCAAAAAAATTGCTTCTGGGAGGGTTATAGTTTTGGGGACTTTAATTTTTCAGATATTGATTGGAATCTTTGTACTTATGATCCACATGGTAAAGATTTTCTGCAAGTTGTTTCCGACTGCTTTTTTACCCAGCATATGTTGTTTCCCACGCGTGGTAGTAATTGTCTTGATTTGATTTTCAGTAGTGATCAAAGCATGTTAGAAATGTGCTAAATAGTAATCATGACCTCATTAGTTTTAGCATGATAGCATAGCAAGGTTTAACGTCCCGAAAGCATCCAGTGCTGGACATTATATCAAGACGGCCTTTGATAACCAGCTGTGAACTCACTGGTTGCAAACGCACCGGGACTCGAACCCGGGATGTAAGGGTGAGAGGACAAAGCACTAACTACTACACCACGGAGGTCTGTTTAGAGATCTGTTTGATCTGTATTGTTTCACAAAAGCTTCTCCAACTAATAAACTGGTTTTAGACTTTAAGAATGATGACTTTGCTGCACTTCAGGGTAATTTGTCAGTAGATTGGACTTCATTTCTCTGTAGCTTAGTTCCTTCTAAAGCATGGGATGTTTTCCAAACTAAAGTTTTGTAGGGTGTAAATAGGTTTGTCCCATTAAAGAAAGTCTGTAGGGGAAATCGTCCAGTGTGTCTCGAGAAGTTTTTCGGGCTGTTCGGAAAAAGAGGAAGTCGTGGCGTGTGGGTGTCCGGCACAGCTTGCTAGGTATAAGGGGAAAGGGTGACCACAGTTTGCCTTGTAACTATATGCCAGTGAGTCTTACTAGTGTTGTGTGCAAGGTCATGGAGTCCATTGTTAAAGATGTTGTACTAGATCATTTACTGGTTATTGGTTTGTTGAATTTGTCACAGCATGGGTTCTTACCTAAGACAGTTCGGTTCGTACTGCTGATCGGGGGACTCAATTAGTCTCCCGATCGGGAGACTCAAGCATGTGCACTGAGCTTACAGTGATATATGGAAGCCGCCATTTTTTTGTGAAGTTTAAGTCATAAACGTTTATCAGTCGTTTCATGGAAGGTTTGTAAGAAAGTTTGCTTTGTTCATGTTCAATTTCGCGAAAGTAAAACCCCGATCGAGAAAATAAAACTGTTTTCCCGATTGGAGGTACACACCGGACTGTAAGAGGTCTTGTGTTTCTAATTTATTGAAGTTTCTTGATGATGTTACTAAACTAATTGATTCTGGTCATAGATGTAGATGTTATCTATTTAGATTTCCAAAAAGCATTTGATAAGGTTCCGTTAGGCAGGCTCATGATGAAAACAAGAGTGCTTGGTGTAGAGGGAAAGTGTGCCAGTTGGATATTTCTCGGTTAGTCATTTTGATCAATCAATTTGGATTTGGATTACTGCGTGAATGGTTTGAATCTTGGTTGTGTTGATCAAGAAAGGGATCTAGGTGTTGTCATTACTAGCAATCTGAAGCCTTCTAAACAGTGTGCTATAGCAGCTGCAAGGGCAAATAGGATGTTTGGTTTGATTAGAAGACATTTTTGTTTTCTTGGGAAAGAGGTTGTTCTTAATTTTGTATAGCACTTAGTCAGGCCTCGCTTGAGTATGCTATTCAGGCTTGGAGTCTTTTTTATGAGAAGGATAAGTTAATTTTTGAGCAGGCTCAGCGAAGAGCCACTAGACTTATTCCCGAAGTAAGGAATCTCTCTTATAAATCTAGGTTGCGAATTCTTGGTTTGACCAAACTTGAGTTGAGAAGAGTACTTGGCAATATGATTCAGGTTTTTAAATTGACTTTCTGTTAATATTTTGACTTTCTGTTATTTCTTACATGTTTCAGCTAATCCTCATGTGACACGTGGTAACAATTAGACGTTGATCAAAGAATTTTCACGGATAGATATTCAGCGTTTTAGCTTTTCGCAAAGAGTTATTAATGAATGCAGATATACAGGATGGTGGCTATCCATCAGTGAACACATTTGACAAGTGGACTTATTTTTTAATCATCACGTTCGTGAGAAATTATGTATTTCATTTTACAAGAAATATGTAACTAAGTTCAAACCTATCCTATGTGTCCTGTTCATACCGTCAGTAGTGAGCCTATCCTTTTAGTCTTCTCTATAATGTGAATGCTATTAGACCTCTAAGGAGAAGGTAGGGACAGTTACACTCCAATGACCATCAATCGTTCTTACACCATTTAATCCTTTAACCCTTCTCAGTCAACTTATCTCAATCTGCAAATTGCCTTCTGTCTTTGGTTGAGCGAGCTATAATCCACTATGGCAGGCAAGGACAAAAGGAGTTTCAACTAAAAAACAGGAAGAATTGATCTCTTCAATTTTATCCGCCCTATTTGTAAGCACGGATCTGAAAGCCGTGATTCAGTCTGCAATTAAAGAGGCACTCAAAGAATCCCTTGACAAAATGTCTCTTGTCATTGACCTCCATGAAGGTCGGATCCTGGACCTGGAATGCAAAATGGACAACAGCAAGAAAGAATTAGCTGCAATAATCAAGGAAAACGAGAAATTAAGGGGTGACTTAGACCAATACAAAAGTAAACTAAATTTAATAGAGCAATATTCTCGCCGCAAGCGTATTCGCATTTTCGGCATTCCAGAGAGTACAGGCGAAAATACCGATCAAATTGTTACAAAACTTGCCCAGGAAAAACTTGGTGTTGATCTCAAAGTGTCCGACATCGATAGGAGCCATCGTATTGGTAAACCCAACGGAAAGGATCAAGATCAATCATAATGAAATTTACCAGCTACAACATTAAGTCAAATGTGATAAGAGCGAGACGCAAACTGAAGTCATCAGGCATCGTCATCCACGAGGACCTGACTGCCAGAAACAAGGCACTTTTACAGAAGGTCAAAGATCATCCTCGTGTCTCATCCGCCTGGACCATAGATGGACGGATTTTTGCCTTAACAAGATCTGCAGATGGAGTTGAACTGAAGAAACGAATGAATGGATTGAATGACTTGAATGATTTGTAATTCATGAAGTGATCTGTGTTTTTTTCTATATTTTGAGGACACTAGGACCTAATGAATCCAAGTAACACTTTGGACTTAAACATTTCGAATGATATTTCTTCAACTTTGAGAAATTCCACTCTTCTTAACCATATATTTTCTGAGTATGACTTGAACTCCAATGAAGATGATGATTAGGTTGATAATTATTCGTACTTTTTTTTTATTCCTCTTTATATTCTGATGTAAGTAATTTACATAATCTACATAATTTTTCACATAACACTTTTTCTATTATTCACCTCAATGCCCGTAGCTTAATGCGAAATTATGATACCATCCGCAATTTCTTAGCATTGTCGTCATGTAAATTTACAATTATAGCTATAACCGAAACCTGGTTGCATTCCAATACTAATCTTGATTTAATTCAAATCCCAGATTATACTTTTACACATTAGGACAGGGGTATTAAACGGGGTAGTGGTGTTGGTTTTTATGTCCATAATTCAGTATCTTTTAATGTCCAACCCTTTCTTATTTAAATCATTATTTATTGATGTAATATTCAACGACAAATCCCTTTCTTTAGGAGTTATTTATAAGCCACCTGACATTACAATATCCAATTTCAATGATGAACTGTCAAGACTAATGAATAATTTAAGTGTTGTCAGCAAGACTTGTTATATCAGTGGTGATTTTAATATTGACTTGTTGAAAAGTGAGCATGAATTTAATGTATCCAGTTTCTTAGATCTAATGTATTCCCATTCTTATTTTTTACTTATTACAAAACCAACTAGAATTACTCCACATTCAGCGTCACTCATTGACAAAAAAATTTGTAATGATACTTTTTGTTAATTTAAACTCAGGGATTCTATTATCAGACATAAGTGATCACTTGCCAGTTTATTGTTGTAGGGATTTTAAGACACATTCATTACCATGCTCCAATAACTTTTTTTACTACAAGAGATTCAGTGAAAATTCTCAACGTAATGTAACTTTAGAACTTTCTTCTTTTAATTGGAACCCATTATACAATCTCAGAGATGTTGATATTACTTATAACTTTTTTGTTGATAATGTTAACAATATAATTTCTAAGCACTGTGTAGTTAAGCAGTTTAAAAGGAAATCCAGTACGATACGCTCACCTTATTTAACATCTAGTATTTTAACTTCCATTTCAAAAAAGAATAAATTATATAAAAAGTACCCTCTTCATCCTTCCAGTACCAATAAAAGTAAATATACTCTTTACAAAAATAAACTGACTTAAATTATCAGATTAGCCAAAAAGATGTATTATAAAAATTGTTTTAATGACAATAAAAATAACTTAAAGAAAACATAGGCTACGATTAATAGAATTCTTGGTCGTGCTTCAATCAATACTCCAATTGATAAGATTAAAGATAATGATTTATTAATTACAAATCAATTTGATATGGCTGAGAAATTTAATGACTTTTTTACTAATATAGGCAACAACCTTGCAAGTTCTTTTCCAACTTGTCACTCAAAATTTACTGATTTTCTAACTGACAGTACCCCATCACCTCTATTTCTCTCACCAACCAACTCCTCTGAAATCATTGATTTAATAATGCAATTGAAAAAAGGTACTTGTGGTCTTGATAATATTTCTGTTCAGTTTCTCCAAGATAATCGTTTTATTATAGCTGCTCCTCTTACATATATCTTTAATTCATCAATATCTTCTGGTGTTGTTCCAACTCGTGCTAAAGATGCTAAACTTACTCCAATTTTTAAAAGTGGTGATAAGCTATCAATTAACAATTACAGACCTATCTCAGTTCTTTCATCTTTATCTTTATCTAAACTTTTAGAACGTATGATATATAACCGTAATGTAAGTTTTTTAGACAAGAACAGCATAATTACTGATAGGCAATATGGTTTTCGTAAGGGGCGTTCCACAGCAATGGCAGCTTTAGATGTATCACACTATATTATTAATGGGTTTAACAATGAGGAATATTCGTTGGGTGTATTTTTAGATTTATCTAAAGCCTTTGATACTGTCAACCATAGAATTCTCTTCAGCAAACTGTATCATTATGGCATAAAAGGGGTTGCATTTAATTGGTTTGTTAATTAACTATCTGACAGACGTCAATTGGTACATATTGATAATCATTATTCTAATTTCAGTAATATTACATGTGAAGTACCACAAGGGTCAATTTTAGGTCCACTGCTTTTCTCCTTGTATATAAACGATATTATAAATTGTTCAAACTCCTTGTATTTTACACTTTTCGCAGATGACACCAGTATACTGTATAGGCACAAAGATATGCATCATGCTGCATTTACTATCAATTCTGAATTAGCTAAAGCAAAGAGTGTGTAGAAGCTCTTTGGCTAAAGTCTCTACCTGGTGTCAAGTAAATAAATTATCTTTAAATATCAGCAAAACCCACTTTATGATTTTTCACCCAAACCACAAAAGTATCAAGAACATTGATATATGTATTGGCAACTCACAGTTAAAGCGTGTTGAGGTTATAAAATTGTTAGGTTTATTTATTGACCCTGCTCTAAAATGGTCTTCTCAAATTTCCAAGATTAAAACTACTACCTCAAAAACTATTGGAGTCCTTTATAAAATTAAAGACTTTGTTCCGATGTATATTCTCAAGAACTTGTATAATACTCTCATACTACCTCATCTTAATTATTGTAATATTGTTTGGGGTAATGCATATCCTACCTACCTAAAGCAATTGTTATTACTACAAAAGAAGGCTGTCCGTATTATTACACAGTCTGATTTCCTAGCACATACCCCACCACTTATTCAGCTATTTAGCTCATTGGACTTACTTGATATTTTAGATTTACATAGGTACCAATGTGCTGTTTTCATCTTCAAAACTATTAATAATAGATTACCAGCCAATTTTAATGTTTACTTTAATTTCAGTTATGATCTACATAACTACTACACCAGATCCTCTGGACATTTATTTTCATTGCCCATAAATACTGATGCCTTTAAACGTTCTATCGTATGTTATGGTTTTAATTTCTGGAATAGCTTAAGTCATACATTAAGATATTAAGTCTCTTAATTCATTTTCATTTAAGTTAAAAAATAATCTATTATCCAAGTATCAACATTTCTGCATTTATAGATCTTCCTACATTTCCTTTGACTAGTATTTCCCACATCACAACGGATTTTTCTTCTTCTTAATATAGGGGTGAAGGGGGGGGGGTAGAAGGGCGTACGGACCTTCTGAGAAGGGGGTTTATTATCATGCTATATCCTCTATACAGCTATACATGTTATATTTATTTTGGTGGGCTTCTTGTACAAGCTACGGCTTCCAAGCTCTTCCACCATTTTCTCCCTGTAATTTTTATTATATTTTTATATATTATTACTTATTTTCGTTGCATTGTATTGTCTTCATCGTTTTGTTGTTATGTTAATATTATGAGAAGATGGAAAAATAAATTGAATTGAATGAAATGGTTCGCCTGAGTGGTTGGTTAGCTCCAATTCTGTTCACAATTTCAAAGTCAACATTGATAAGTTCTTTACCAACTCTGGCCGTCTTTGATTTTGTTTGTTTTTGTAGTGGTGGTGTTGTTAGTTTGGGATTTTCGGAGGTGACTAACCATTCTTAGCCGTCATTTTGTTATGTTAGATTATTTCCCGATAATTGGCAAAATTTTTGACGATTGGCAAAATTTTGAAAACTGGCTGAAAATGAAGGAAATTCCCAAAATGTTCAGGAAATTTCCCAGAAATTAAGAAAATTTCCTGCAAAATTAAAGAAATTTCCAAAAAATTGAAAGAAATTTTCCAACAATTGAAGAAAATTTCCCGAAAGTGAGCAAAATTACCCGATAATTAAAATTTATTTCCCTAAAGAAACTGCCCAAAAATGAAGAAAAATTCGCGAAAAGGGAAGAAAATTTTGCGAAAATCAAAGACAATTGCTCGGAATTGGATGAAATTTCCCGATCATAGCAGCAACTTCAACACTGATAGGCACCCTTAGTATACCAGTGTAATTGTTTTACTTGTAATCTCGAAATTTTGGAGAACCTTGCCCCCCCCCCCACCCCTCCTTCCCCTCCACCTTGTCCCCTGATCAGTGGTGGATTATGCTTTTATGGGCCTTAAGTTGAGTCTGTATGACTTTTGTAAATATACCATACAAATTTCCATTAATTTTGACTTCTTATGGCTTTCACTGAAAACCCTGATCTCATGACCTGATAACCCTATAAAGTTCACTCACCCTTTTTGCATGTTTTGAAACATGGTCTACCATTACAGTTTTGAATTTCGTTTCTCTCGTGATTATTAATGATGATTATTAATGATGATTTTTAGAACATGCATTATATTTGTTATATCTATTTTTGGCGGTTCCCCATGACCCCGGACCTTATAGACTTAAGCTATACGCAGCCTATAATGGGCTATCTGCCACTGCCTCTAATGCCTGGGAATGTTCTATATGCACAATAGTTTTATCAACTTAATATTCAAAAACGTAAGTCCACGCATAGTGTGCACATAACGGCATGGGGTGGCACTACGGGGCATGGGGGAATTTCCCCCCATGTGACTTTGTCACTCCACACTTGCCCCAAAACTTTTTTGCTAAGTGCGCCCTCGAAGCTATTTTAACAGTTCCTTTGATAAAAAGAAGAAAATATCTAATTCTATAAAGCTCTGATTAATTCGGAAGCTGTGATTAACACTTCCTTTAAGAGAATATATATATATATATATATATATATATATATATATATATATATATATATATATATATATATATATATATATATATATATATATATATATATATATATATATATATATATATATATATATATATATATATATATATATATATATATATATATATATATATATATATATATATATATAAATGCAAAACCGGATCACTTGGTTTAATCCACTTTTAGCAGAACAGTAAAAACTAATGTAGGAAAAGTCTTTTTGAAGCTAATGACCAAACATTTCCCTCACAGCCACAAATTCCACCAAATTTTTAACAAGAACAATATCAAAGTGAGCTGCAGCTGCATGAAAAACATCAAATCAATCATCCCGAGCCACAACTCGAAATCTTGTCACAAACAAGCTCAACCACCCCCCAAAAAACAATGCAACTGCCGCATAAAAAGTGACTTCCACCAGAACGGAGATTACTTGGCTAAACCATAGTGCACAAAGCTCAAGTGCACAAAAACGATGCTGTCTTTACATACATTGGCATGACAGGTGGGTGCTTTAAACAGCGGTTTTAATACAACAATAACAAGTCCTTCAAACACAGAATGCATTCCAGCGAAACAGAGCTTTCTTATACATCCGGGCTCTAAAAGAAAAGAACAAAAACTTTAAGGTCTCCTGGTCGATCGTCAAACAATCAAACACCCTAATGTGAATTCTGTGAGTGTCAGTCTAAGCGCAGGCGCGATCTTCTTGTCGGATATAGATATCAGGATGTGAAATGTCGGATGTATAGACCGACTGTTTAAATCAGAGATATGATATCTGCGTCAAGCCCGACGTGGTTAGGTATAACCATGGAGATACTAGTATCTCCATGGTATAACAATCATGCCTTCCCGACTCGGCATTAAGTGATAACATGATTTTCGGGTCAACACCCTCAATCGGGTATGGATGAAATGTTGGATGTTAGTGGCATAACCAGCCTCTAAAAAGGAACCGTGAATTTTCATGTCAACGTAAATATGAATGGGGGAAAGGGAAATGGGGGGGGGAGGGAAAATGGGGGGGGGGCAACTGTACCTCCTCCCATTACGTTTCTAATACACTGGCTGATTAGTATAGGATATAGCAGGGACTTTTTTTTTCATGATATCAAAAATACTAAGACCAACATATTGTGCGTGATATGCTGCTTTCGTATGTAAGCTGCCTTTGGCGCCACTAACAATATTGAGAGTATTTTTAATGCTCCTATTTGATCACCTCGGCTACATGTGGTCCCCCCCCCCCTCCCCCATACCCTTCCCTTTCCCATCTTTTCCCGTGGGCCGTGGCAGTTTACCCCAAGAATGGGAAATTATGATTTTTTAGGGGGAAATTTTTTTCGGGAAAATTTCTTTCAATTTCTTGGTAATTTCCTTCATTTTCGGGACTTTTTTGTCAATTTTTTTGATTTTTTTTTTTAAATTTCAAATGTTGTTAAATTCTTCCAAACCAGTTTCTAATAATTTTAACAATTTTATTAACTTTCACCAATTTGATGCTAATAATTTTTCAATTTTAGCTCCCAAAGGGGAATAAAGCATGCAACTAGGAAGGAGAAATCATTTCACAGTCTCAGGAAGCAGTTTCCCCATACCCCTGGGAAATTTCCTTTATTTTTGGGAAACTTTTGATTGTTCTCACTTATCAATTTAAGAAAGGGAGTTTAACCAAACTATATATTTTTAGCAGAATCTAGAAGTTTCTTGTTCTACGCTAGCTGTGTAACGTGCATGAATACCTAATAAGTTACGTGCTACCTCCAAGAGACAGCTAGAGTTAGTGACCTGGTGACAAACTTGACTTAGCAAAAGGTCGTAAAACGTGTTGTTTTTCCAACAAAGTGAAATACTTAGGTGGTAAATAAGAAGCATTTAGTTATGGCTTTAACGTCCAAAGAGCTAATGATTCTAACAAAGTAAGTTCCATGTGTAGTTTGTACATTTATAATCAATTATAGGCCCCCTACTTTATAATGGTTTTCAGCGTAGATCATGAGCACTAAAAACGCGTAAAACATGATCTTTAAACCCACTACTACACTAGGCCTATCGCTAGTTATTGTCACAATCATTTCTTTTGTGTACCTAGGTTGTTGCAAATATCGTGTTTCCGACTAGACTCACACTTACGCAACCCATATTTTTCTAAATGCGATAAACTTACGTTCTTTCCGCACAGTGTGATGGGTTTTTACAAGTTCCATCAGTTACACAATACCTGTGGAACAGTTTTTAATCAGGACCTTTTAACTTTAACCGGAAAATTGTAGTTGGGTATTTTCCACCGATGATTTGTTGGTCGCCATATTTTAGAATTTTTGTTCAGTGTTACGTCTGCGCATTTGTACTCGGGGCTTTACTAGCTGGTAAAATTTTTTTATGTGTGCAGTATCTTTATAGGCCTATGTCTTTAAAATCATCAGAAAATTATTGAAATTTTCTGTTTTAAAGCTTTTTTAACGAAAGTGAACGATGAGTTGTTGCATTTCTTTGCATAATTCAAATTATTCTTTTACTTGTATTTCCATAATCTGACAAAAATCTTAAAAAAATTGCAAAAGCTGTTGCAATTATTATCAGGCGGTAGTCACATGACTATCATTTTTTAAACTTGACATCCTCAGTGCAAACTTAACGCTGTAGGGTGCGAAGAATGGACAGAAAGTGTGCCAAGAATCATCTGATTTTTGTGTCTAAAGCCTAAGGAATATATTTTCACACTTTTTAGCTGAATAAACATAAAAAAGAAATTGGAGAATTGTTTCAGTGCAAATCTGGACACGCAAATAACAGGTAATTTGAAAAAAGATTTGCATGCTGAAAAACGTAGCGGAACATTGTAACTCAGGATGAAATGTATCACGTAGCTGCATATGACTTGAATAACTCCATCAGAAACAACAACAGTCAGTGAATGTCAGCCAACATGAAAAAAAAACAATACACAGATCAGTGGGGAAGTAAAAGGCATGGAACGGGGTATATGACGAATCATAACTATCACCAGGGGCCATTAGTGAAAGACTGCATAGGAAAACCTTTTTTATTTTTTCGCTTCGTATCTTGAAAACTTCCCAAGTTCTGGTCATGCCACCTTTAAATATTATTGGGAAAAGTCCTTTTAAATCCATTCCCACAGAATCCCAGTGCCACTTAAAAGTTTGCTCTTAAAAATGTAAAAGAATATGTCACTTTTAACAAAATTGCAGCATCAATTCCTCCTTCAGCTACTCTATCACTCTAAATAATAAACATAACTGCAAACTTTTAGTCAAAACTGCAAACTCTTAACATCAGAAAAAAACTACTTGTCTTTACATAACATATCTGATATCACTGAAATTTGGAACCATCAGTCTTTGCACCAAGTGTCAAGTCCTTTGAATCAAAACTCTACTACTAATAGACTACATAAATGTTAATTTGCTATCAGCCTGAAATGCGATCACTGTGCACAATTAAATTAAAAAACGTTAGAACTTTAATGCAAGTAACATAGATGGTGAGCTGGGTTTAAATACATTAAACCGGCCTAACCAACCCAGTACTGAGTAGATTTGCAGTATAAATTTCCACCCAAAAGTTTCAGAAATTTGCACTAGGTATAATCAATTTGAAGCTACTTTGAAAGCCATATCGGAACCTACTGTATCGAATTGATATTGAAGTACTGTAATTAAATAATGAATAAATAACAATCACTATATTCTTGTAATGCATACCCAATTTTCAGATTTGTGAATGATAAAATGTAAATAGCTTGATGTTACTTGATTTTGTGTGTAAAAATTGCCTGGAATGTCATATTAATAAGTGCCTTTTGGAGTCTTCAAAAGTGCCTCATATTTTCCCTTTGTTACCTGGGAATAGATTTTGAAGGAATCTTCCTCACAATATTTAAAAGTTTCATGACCTGAGGTTGCAGGGTTTTGAAGATTGAAGCAAAAATCACCCATATCTGAGGTTTTTCCTATGCAACCTATTGTCTATTAACAAATGACCCTTATGGTTGGGGATGTACTGGATATCCAGTCTGGCCAGATAGTGACAAAAAATCCGGTCCGGCCGGATTTGCACAAAAATCCGGCTGCATTATTCTAAAAATCTGGCTAGAATTATCTCTCTTAAGAAGATGATAGTAATAGTTTAAATTTAAGTAACATCTTTCCAAAACTTAATAAAAACTATCAAAGTAAAGAAGATACAGTAACATGATATTTTATTTAGTATTCAGAAAAGTTTTGAGCTACCGTTAGAGTAAATCAAGCAAACCAAGTATGTACTGTATGACCAAACTAATACAACCTTCTAATGAACTGAAGCTTTTTCATAGTATAGGGCCTACAACCATGACAACAAACCGTTAGTATAAAGTGGAAACATTTCTGGCAGTTTTTATTAATATAATAAAAACACCTAGCTTGATCCAGAAAGGTGTAGGGATGTCACTGACCAAAAAGGGCATTTACAAGGCATCAGTGGCACTTTGTTGGCAGGTGTGAGGGCAATTGACATGTAAATACGGGAGTAATCAATGCAACAAGTAGTGTGCCTACATCTTATTATATTGTCATGGTAACTATAGTCAGCATGAAAAGAAGGAAAAATAGTTATCAAAAGTTTGTTTTTGTAAATAAATTGTAGGGCTCTAAGTAAAAGGGGGCAGGGTGAAGGCAATAAGGGGCACAGTGGAGCACCCCTCTGAAAAAGCGAAACTATAGGGGCCTGTGATAAGTTTGGGTAGTTAAATTTAACCATATACATTCCTTAATTTTATCATTGTTTATTGCCTGTATACTTTACCCCTTTTTGTAGGGTTTTGTCTTTTCTTCATCTTTTTATGTGTGTGTAATCGCCCCCTTTAATATATTGCTAAACATCTTAAATAATGATAAAATGCGACCTAAAATACAAGTAGTGTCTTTTCAGATAGATGGGGCAGAAAAGTTTCCATCTAATAGGGTCAGTTACAGTACATTGAAATATCGTCTATTCATCTAAAAAAAACATTCTTTGATCACCATAATAGTTGAAAAACTGAAATACATTCTTCGTGACCAATCTAAATTAAACTTACTGTCGAACTATTGAATTTTTAGCACTATTAAGCACATTGAATAGCCTAACATTGAAAATGGTTAATGGTTAAAAGGTCAAATGTGTGATTTTAGGGGTAATTATTTACTAATTTGTACATTTTTGCACTATGTTTAAATCAAAAAGTACAAGACCTATACCAACCCTATGTTGTACCATCATACCTTGGTACATGAATTTGTGTCCCTGTAGACTCTGGGGTCAAAAGATCAAAGGTCTGTTTGTACTTAACAGTACAATCCATCAACATGCTTAAAGAAAGATTGCAAGCCTGTCTTAATATCTCTTGGTACCCGAGAGCTTGCATGGGCAGTGCAATCCGTCACAGAGCTTTAGTGACCCTGATAGCTATTTCTCCCACTATGCTGTATGCCAAAAGTGATGAGATCAGCAACTCCGTCAATTGCTTTGTTGTTTTATTTTGTTAATGATATCTTTTTTTGTAAGGAAAAAATCTGGTCTAGCCGGATTTTATCTAAAATCCGGTTCCAGCCGGATCCAAAAATTTGGATCTGGTACATCCCTACTTATGGTAATTGTGGCCTAAACTTATGTTTGAATCTATTTGTGCCCTTCCCCTCTTCCAATACGTCCCAAATTTTAATCACTGTAATCATTTTAAGCAGTCACAAAACCCCCACACCAAATGTGATTCAAATCCAGTCATCAGTTCTTGAGATATCTTATTGACAGACAAACAAAGAGGCAAACAGAGGCAAAAACATAACCTCCATCCAACTTCATTGGTGGAGGTAATTAGCATAATTTGTACACTATGTTGTGACCTCAGAATGAGGCAACTAGAAAATTGCTCATGTTAACTTACTGGGTTTTTTGGCCTTCCCCCAAATATTTGCGAGAGGTTGGCTACAGTGAACAGAAATTGGGTATTATAACATTAATCCAGATTTAAAAGTAGATGCAATTTGAGAACCTTTGATGTTTGATATTTGGGAAATAAAATAAAAAGTATCACAGTAAAGAATTTTAGCCTCTAATCCTTTTCATACATTATCACTTAAATTGCACATGCTGAAAAAGTTTACAAACTTTGATTTGTCATAACTTATATACTTTATGTGCTATCGTGACCATTTAAAGACTGTTCTGCTCATAATTTAATGCTCTTTCAACTGGGTAGAAATTGCTACCTCAGCCTACTTTACCTTACCATATACCTTTAAAGAACTTATTGATGTTGACGTTGAAACTCTTAACATCATTCTCACTCATGCAAAGTATTCCACTGATAAGCAGGCTTTTTAGGAAAGCTTACAATTCCATTTTCCCCTGCACCCGCACAGTTTCCAAGGGCATCCAGACCGACATAGTCTGGATTGACCAGCTTTCCCACCAGGAAAAAGCCACTCTTACTCCTCCCCCATTTGTTTCTTCCTCCCCCTCTTCCACTTCCTCATCTACCAACACTTCAGGCCCTCGCTATGAATATGCCGCTACTCTCTCCCATTCCGAAGGAAACCATCTCAACAACAATTTACCTTCTAAGGATCATGAGAGAACACCTTCACTTATCAAAAAATAAAAGGCAATCTTCAGACACTCTAAGATCTCCCGTCAACCGACACAAACCTTCCCAATCTTCTTCAATCTCACCTTCTACCCCTCACCTCTCAGGCAAAAAATTCCAGCCCAACACCAACATAAACCCCTCTAAAAACCAACAGAAACCAAATCTTCCCAACACAGAGCACCAACCATCCAACACCATGTCCTTCGAGTCACCTCACAATAACGATGGGATCAGCCCAATTTTTTTTATTTTTAAGCCTCTTCTTCATAGACCATAACACTTTCCAAGACACGGATGTCGGCCGGACTCAAGGCCCCCCTCATGGCCCCTCCAAACTATTTTTAGATGGCTGATATCATACAATGGAATTGTCCCGGACTCTCTGCCAACTTCATTACCCGTCCTAGAATTGGTCACACCCACCTCACTCACTCCCACCTCCTTATTGGCTCCCCCCAACCCCTCTGTAACAATTGCCACTGCACCCTCACAATCCATCACGTTCTCCTTGCTTGCCCCCTGTACAACCTTCCCAGCTTCCCTCGCTCCCCACTACTCAATTGCTGAGTTCTTTCAAAAAAATCCTCCGGATAAAATTATCTCCTTCCTTTATCATGCTTCCCTCTACAACCATATTTAAATCTCCTCTTCCACCCCCTCTCTACTTTGTTTTTGTTTCACCCATGTACCTCCTCTCTCGATCACAGCTTTCTGACTTTTTGTTTTTCAATTTCTCTCATTCTCCCCCTGTTTCCTTTCCTTCATACCTCTAGAATGATCTGACCTCTCAGGCACAATTTGACCCTCGTTGTCATGGTGCCATTACGACCTCATCAAACAAACAAAGAACTTGAACTTTTAATATCCACCCTTAACTCCAGTATCATCTGCCTTCAGGAAACCTTTTTATCTCCACCGATTCCACCCCCATTCGTGGGGTCACACTTCATTTCCCAGAACGCCAGACAATCTTCTGGCGACTCCTCTATCTATGTCAGGAATGATATCTCTTCGCGCCTCATCCCTATTTACTCCAACCTTTAAACTTCCTCCCGTCTCGTGACCTTACATTTCCTCAAAACTTGGATAACTTCCGCATTCTCAGAGCAAAAGCCAGGAAGACCATTAAACTCAGCAAAAAGATCTCCTGGGAAACCTACATCTCCTCCTTGTATCTCCAGACCGCCCCCTCTAAAGTTTGGAACATGATCCAAAACTTCAATGGGAAAAGCACCTCAAACAATATCTCTCACCTCATCCATAACAACACTAAAATCACCAACCTCAACAACATATCCAACAGCTTAGTTTCCACTTTCACCAAAACCTCCTCCAATTGAAACTGCTTTTGCAACCTGAAAATCGAGGCTGAGAAAAACTCTTTTAACTTCCAGTCTAACAATCAGGAAAACTTTCACCTTCTCTGAGCTCTCCTCCGCCCACAAAAATTTGGTCCTTTTCCCAAGGCCCGACGGCTTCCACTATAATCTCCTCAAAAACCTTCCCAGGACTTCTCTTGACAGCTTACTCAAGATTAACAACCATCTGTGGTCCTCCAAAACGTTCCCCAACATTTGGAGAGAGGCTATCATTATCCCCAAGCCCAACAAAGACAGATCCATTTCCACTAACTATCACCCCCATCGCTTTTACATCCTGCCTCCGCAAGATAATGGAACGTATGGTCAATTATAGACCTTGAGAAGAACTCCATTCTCTCCTCATCTCAAAACGGTTTAAGGAGAAACCGGAATTGCCTGGACCATGTCCTCAAGCTTGACAAGCTTGAAGCCTTCATCGGAAATCACCACACTATCTCCATCTTCTTTGACCTCAAAAAGGCCTTTGACACCACCTGGCAGTATGTTATCCTCAGGAAGCTTCACTCCTCTGGTCTCAAGAAGTCACTTTCCAACCTTCATCCAGAACTATCTCCATTCTTGCCATTTCAGGGTGTGCATCGGTAACACCTACTCACAAAGGTATACTCAACACCTGGGTGTCCCCCAAGGCAGCATTCTCTCCCTGTCTCTTTTTATCCTGAAAATCAACAGCATCACCAAAGCTCTCTCCCCCAAAATCATTGTGCTCTCTTTATGTCAACGATTTTGCCATGCTTCCAAGCTCTCCAAAATATTCTTCAAAAATGCTTGGACAACTTCGGTCACTGAAGTGACACCAACGGCTTCAATTTCTCCAAAAACAAAACAGTTCTCATTCATTTCAACAACAGCAACTCTTTCTTCCTTCTTCCCAATCTCCATCTCAAAGATTCCATCATTCCCAGTAAGGGTAGTTCTTGTTTCTTTGAAATCACTCTCAATTCTAAGCTCTCCTATCTCCCCCACATCAACATCCTCAAAACCAACTGTTACAAAACCTTCAATCTCCTCAAGTTCCTCTCCAGCACTGACTGGGGAGCCAATTGTCTCACCTTGCTCACCTTATTTTACTCCCTTCTCAGATCTAAGTTGGACTACGGCAACTTCATCTACAGCTCTGCCCGCAAACTTTACTTGAGGCACATCAAGGTCATTAAAAACACTGCCCTAAGGCTCTGCCTCAGCACAACCCACACCACCCCCATCAACAGTATTCACATAGAGGCGAATGAAATCCCCCTTGACCTCAGGTGTACCGGAGCTAGTCTCTCCTTTGCATCCTCACTGACCGGCGAAACCCATGTTTTCATTCCACCCACTCTCCCTTCACCAACCTCTTCACTCTCAACAAACGCATACCCCAATCTTTCAGTATCGGGATCCATTCTCATTTCCCTAAAGCCAATATCAACATTTTTTTCGATAGCCAGGTACACTATCCATCCCACTGCTACCTGGGTTATCCCTCCTCCCCAAGATTTCTTTGGCCTTTCCTCCTACATAAAACCTCTTCACAACCCAGCCTTCTTTCACTCCTAATACTGCCAACTCATAAGACACTTCTATGATGACTCCTTCCTCTTCACCGACGCTCCACACGGGAAGGCTCTTCTGCCAGTGCCGCTGCCTGTCCTGGCTTCATCCTTTCTTCAAGGTTACCTGATGGAGCCTCCATCTACTCTGCTGACGCAAAAACTATCCCCCTAGCTCTAAACTTCGCAGAACTCTCCTTCCACCCCCGCTTCGTCATCTTCTCTGACTCAAAATCAATTCTGGCATCCTCAACATGCTCTGGTCTAATCCACTCATCTTACAAATCCTAAACAAACTGCATGCTGTCTCTTCCTCAGGAAAGAAAATCATCTGTTTCTGGATCCCCAGTCACATCTGCATCCCTGGCAACAAGAGAGCCGCCAATAACGCTCTGTTGAACCACATTTCACCATCCTTATTCCGCACACTGACTTCCGCTTTACCATTTTTAGCTACCCCAGGAAGACCTGGCAAGAATCCTGGACCTTGAGACCAGTAACAAACTTCACACTATCAGTCTCAAAGTCGGGACCAACCCTCTGCTTAGTTGCAATCGTAGGGAGGACATTGTTGTCACCAGCATTCACCTCAGTCACTCCTTTCTCACACACTCCATCCTCCTTTCCGGCTCTCCTACACCTGTCTGCCTTACTTGCAACACTGATCTCTTGATCAAGCATATCCTCTTAACCTGTCCCTTATTTCAGAACTCCAGATCTCTCCTCTCCTCCTCCACTTCCATTTCTGATCTTTTAAGAACAATCCCTCCTCCAACATTATCACCTTCCTCCACAATAGCAACTTATTCCACCTGATCTAATCCTTACCCACACTCCCCCCTTTTGCACTCTTGCACCTTAGATTTCTAACACCCTCTTGGCACATTTGACTGTCACGGTGCCATTAAACATAAACAACAACAACAGTAAAGCTTAAGCCCCAATACATGAAAACTCTTTTTATCAACTTCAAACCATGACCATTTATCCATTTTGGAATTTGGAAGAAACATGGATAACTGCTGGCTCTAGTAAAAAACAAACAGTGAAACATTGATTTTAGAAGGTGATGGTGAAACTGAACTTTGAATGAATTTAAATATATATCTCATAAGATTGGTTTCATTGGTGCAAAATAAGGGTTTTCCTAATAATTATGCTGTAAACAAAATTCAAAATGTGCCGGTGTACATACCATTGAAAATGTTAGTTGTAGGTCTGACCAGCATTGTTCCCCCTCCCCCTCCCTTTCCCCCCAGCTATGCTCAAAAGTTATCTTGATGTGAACACATCACATGAATTTATCACTACATTTCAGGTGTTTACTGATGCACTGATGATTGTAACATTTTTTCCAAGGTTGCTTAGTGAGGATGCAGTTACTACCAACTCATTTGAGACCCTTGCACATGGCTTCCACAACTTCTTTCCAAGTAAACATGACCATTTCAAAATTGGAAATGCTTTGGTAAATATAACATACATTTTCTGTTTTTTATTTTTGTGAAAAACTTGTAACAGTTGTAATGCTGAGATAAAAAGTTGTATTTCACAGCAGTGTCTAAAAAGTGCATGAAATCCTCTGTTTTGTTTGTCACTTTATAGGGATTCAATGGCAAACAACTTATGTATATTGAAATTTAAGTTTATCAAACTTTGCAGAAGGGAAGACAGCAAAATTTTCTGTGACAGGTTTTGTTTGTTTTGAAAATATGCCTGATTTGATGAATTATGTCAGTTTTTGTAGCAAAATGCATCAATATTATTGCAAATCCCCTCTGGTGTGTGACTAGTATTGTTCATGGCAATATAACAGTTACAGATGTTGACCGTCTTTGTGGATGGTTGGAATTACACATTCTACAAGAAGTAAAACCTGCCCATAAGGTATTGTGTTTCTGTGGAGTACTGAAAGAAGCAATTCTATACTTTCAATATTTCTGTTATTGTTTCCCCACTCAGCCTGTTGGCACCACTTCTCTGTGTTATTTAACTGGCTAATCCTGAATGAAAAACACCAAACATGTATTAAAAACATTTCACTGTTTCCAGGAAATACTCATGACTAATTATAGATTGGAAAAGTTAATATCAGATTAATTTGCTTGAAATTGAACAATTAATTATTTTTTACTTAATCTACATTATTCAAAGATATATCAAACTTTCTCTCCATCTTTTCTTATATCTTGAAAATTTTCAAGTTAAAGTGGATCTTCAACATCATTGATGCTCTGGTTTATTGAATTAGATTTGGGGGCATTCTAAACCATTGGATATTTTAGCACTTAGATGAGGCAAAACAGAATCTAGTGACTAACTATAATTTACCAGATCTGAAAAAATATATTTTCAAATATATTACTTTAATTACAACAACACAGTAACAAATGTTAAACAAGAAAGTGAAAGAAGGATGTTACTCCTCTACAGTAGACTTTTTTTATCGATCATTTGGAAGCAAATTTTGACATCTTTAAGATGTACAGTATCTCCTAAATGGAAAAGAACTTGTAGTAGTTTCTCACAGCTTTATTTGTCTGTTGGCTTCTGTAATAAAAGATGAATATGGTGAAACATTTAGCTTACCTTTAATCAAATATTGCATAGAAAAATGTATATTTATGTTTTCTCCATTCTACCAATTTGACCAACTCATTTATTTCTTTTTCCAGATGTTGTTGCTGAGCAATACAGACCTACTACCTTTGCCTGCTCAAAGACTTACAGCATTGTTTTTCTTGTGGGAGATGAATAGACAGGAACCTATCGGAAATAGCCCATTTGCTCCTATATTCAACCATTTATTGGTAGGTAGTGTAACCATGCTGTTTTTAGACTACACCAAGAGCATATTTGCAAACCAGTTAAAAATGCTTATTACATATATTAATTCACTAGTCATTCTCCTTAATTATTTATTATTTTTTAGGCTATCAGAATAATTTTTAAAACCAAACCAATTTATGAAGTGACAGTTTAAGGACTGACATAGAATGATGTAAGTAGAGGAATAATTTAAATATACATAAGTAGTTTACAAGATGTTCATGAATGAAAAAATTTGAAGGAGAGCTACATGAAGCGACAACCCCTCAACAAAAGGTAAATCCTGCTCATAGGGCCGGTGCTTATCCCCAGTTTCCATGACGCAAGCGAATGAGAGCACATGACTCCCCTTGGATGGGATGCCAGTCCATTGCAGGTTAACTCCCCAGCAATGCTGGTACTCATTTTTACAGCCTGAGTAGAGCTGAGGCAAGCGGGATAAAGTGCCTTGCTCAAGGACACAACACAGCTGCTCGGCCTGGAATTCCTAGACTAAGCAAAAGATTAAAGTATCACTTGAGATGCATACTTCTTAGGGGACAAGAGAATTGCAGCACATTTAGAAAATTTGCACAACCATTTTGACACATGGAAACATTGGCAAAGTCATGTCGATGCCAAATTCATGTCTTTTAGGCTCAGCTGTGCAGCGACTAAAACACAGGGTGAAAGAGTCAGCAGTTACTGTTACCATATAGTCAACATTTGATCTTATTTTTCATTCTGTGGTATGTTACTTTTTGTTATTGCTTAAGAAAGAAATTATTACAATTTTAGGACATATTAGAACACAGGAAGGGCAGAAATGGAGGGGTGGGGATATTTTAGAGTGAACTATCAGGAACTATCTGTCAGGAAAAGGGCAGAAATGGAGTGGTGGGAATGTTATGGATGAGGTCTGTTGAGACTTAGTTGAAACTTTCCAATTAGTTCATGCCCTGATAGGAAATCCAAACAATCAATTTTGTGGACTCAAAGAAAATCAAATCAAGTGGTCTCTTGGTATCAAAGAAAATTAGAACAATTGTTTTCTGTTATGAATGAAAAATGATAGAATGTGAAGTGAATCTTGCTTGAAAGGAACTGAAACAATGAATGCTTAGAATCTTAATAAAAGTAAAAATATTGATATGGTCTGCAATGAAATCAGTCGAAATACAAATGATTAAGACAGATCAAAAGTGAGAAAGATATGTTTTGGGGATAAAATTTGGTGGGCCTAGGATTTCTGAGGTAGATTGTATCGGGTATGGGGAACAAATTAACTCTACAAAATTATTAGGCATGTTGGAATTACATAGGGGTGGAGTTATGCACTCTACAGGGTGCTACGATTCTAGAATGATAGAATGTGAATCTTGCCTGAAAGGAACTGAAATAATGAATGCTTAGAACCTGAATAAAACTGAAAACAATTCTAATTACTATAATGTTCTCCCAAAAAATGCTTAATGCATTAATGCACATTGGTAATAATTATACCCTATGTATTTATTTTGTTAACTTTGAATCACACAGACAGGAAGTGACGATGAAAAAAACTCAATTGTTGGATTAATTTCACCCGTTGGTAAAGCAGAAAAATTCTTCCTTTCTCAGCTGATGTCCTCCATGACCCCAGCAAGAGAGGTGAGTGAAGATACTGTAGTGACGTGTGAATATCTGTAACCTCACATCACTTACCTAAAGTTTTGTGTCTTTTGTATTGGTACAAGATGAACATTCTTTGACTAGCAATTTCCAGAAAATACTTTAAATATAGTTCATCCTTTTGAATATATTCATTTGCTGGTACATTGAACTCAGATCTATTTCATTTTGTGCGTTTGAATTTTCCATAATTTTCCCTCATGATAAAATTGATAGCATTTTTTGTTTCTAGAGAGAGACCGTTTTAAGCTCTGTTTATTCTTGAATGTGATTTAATTTATATTTTATTCACAGCTCTTTAAAAAAGTTCCACGTTCAATTGTTGCCATGGACCCTGGTGCAAATATGATGCCCTTTGACCTGAGTGGTCTCCAGCTTGCACTTGCTGAGAGACAGTCAGAGCTCTCAGCTGAGAGTAAAGCTGGACTGTCCTGCATTCTGAGTGACCCTGATCAAGATTCTAGGTGGGCATGAATTTCACTGATTCATTTTGTTTATTTAGATAGACACTGATTGATAATAAGAACACATTGGATGCTGTAATAGTGGACTTTAGTGGATGTTAAAATATCGAGAGGTTGGAGGGGTATAAATGAGAACGTTCAAAGGGGTAATTAATCTTATAAATAAGAACATTTTAAGGGATAATTAATCCTATTAACTGAAAAATGCTCATTATTTATTGATTTGGTTATTTTGTTTTAAGGATTTTTACATTATAGTTTCCAGTCATTCTTATTTAATTCAGAAAAAATTAATTGCATAAGGCCAAAATAAGAAATAAGTTTGTTTCCGGTTGAGCGCCGGGCAGGAATTTTTACATTTGTTGATCCAGCCGCAAACTTTTTTTTTTTTTTCTTTCTGAATTTCTTTATATAATAATATAACTAGATGGTCAAACAGTGTGCCTTCTCATCTTTTATCATCTGCAACTTGCACTTTTTTGTGAAAATGAAAAAGGAATATTCAGTTTATAACCTTTAAGTTTTCTTTTCTTAAGCTTGCTTTTTTTTTATCTCACTTACCAATCATCGCAGTACAGAAGCTTAAACATGCGTGATTCATTATGAACTGTCGAACATGTAGGCCCACATAAACAGTGCAATGCAAATCCCTATCCCATGAGTACAAAGGTCTCTCAACATGCGAAGAAGTTACGTTTAGATCAGGGAAAATTCAGTATGAAAGCGCATCTCACAACTTCAAACTGTGAATGCGCATACACCGTGCCGGAGATCTGGCGACCTTTCAAAAACTTACAAACTTTTTCAAAGTTTAAACCTTCGAATTTCATATTATCACCCAACTTTTTGTAAAGGTAATGTGTCTAGGAATATTTCACTTCAAATCAAGCTAGACTTTAAATTCCAGTGGATAATAGGTTTGAAATACCCTTTTACTAAATTCAGTTCGTAGAAATGTAACCCCAAAAACAGAAACAATAAAAATAATCGGAACAAAAATTCCACAATTTGAATTTGCAACTGAGGCCTAATGTTATATTGCCACACTTTTTCATTGGAGAAGCTAGCCTAATGAGTAGGTGAAAGTTTCCTTCAGATTCAGAACTTTAAGGACCAAAAATTATGCTTGATAACTGCAGCAAGGCTCTTTTCTTAACCAAAGTGGTCAACTTAGCAATTCCTAGGGTCCAAAATTTTTACAGGAAACAATTTTGTTTTTTTAATGGCCTAATATCGACATACATAAATTGCATTGAAGTAGTAACTTTTTAAAGGAAATATTATTTTGGGACCTGGTGTGCTAAAATGACAGCGAAGTTTTTACACCGTAAAGGACAAATGAAGAGATCATTTGTTTGTTAAAAGAAGGTAGTGTTTAGTACAAGATGGTTGCCAATACTGGAATGATGCTCTTCATTATGTTCTTTTTAAAGCTCAAACATTGATGTGAACAGCACAGTTCCAGTAATTGAGATGTTGACATGTGGTCCCAATACACCTATGGACAGTTACTTCAAGCCAGAGTTTATAAGGATACCACCTCCACTCCATATTTGTGAAGACGAGGTTTGTTCTGTCATTTTGCATTTATTTGTTACATAAGGAGTGTTGAAATGTGTCTATGATACTTTGATTAAATCCCATGAAGCCTTGAGGGTTTATACCCTGTTTCCATTGTGCTAAGCAGATAAGAGTACTTCACTTCCTTGGATGGGACACCAGTCCATAGCAGGTTAACTCCCTAGCCGGAACTGGTACTCATTTTACAGCTGAGTGAACTGGAGCATATGGGATAGTGTCTTGCTCAATGACACAACACAGCTGAGATTCGATCCCAGTGCCTTTGATGCCAAATCTTTATTCCAAAGGATGAACTTCTTATTTGTTTATAATAGCAACCTTATTTTTGTGTCTTGGACACTGGGGAAACCATTACAAAAAATAATATGGCAATCACTGTCTTCAGTATCAAAATACCTTTGCCATTTCTGCTTTGCTAACACATTTTTACACCTTTCGCCTTTTGCTAAGTCAATATAAGCTTTTCTTGTGGCTCTATGGCAATTCATAACATTAAGCAAAACAGCTTCCTGAGGTGATAAAAAGTAACATTAGTTAGGAGTACATTTCCATGTCTTGGGAATTGAACAGATAAGACCAAAATATTGAGTGAAGTGTAGAACTGGAATGTTGAACTTATGCTTAAAATCATAGTAGGTCAAAAAGTACTTAAATCAGAAATATACCTTACCCCGGCCTGATACAAATTTTTATAGTGAACAGTGGCATTATTAACACGTTTAAAGCTATTGTTCCAAATGATCTCATTTTGAAAATTACACTGATGTACAGATGCTACAAATTGCTCCAAGCAATACAAATATCTTTTACAAAATTGTTACTGATATGTGTAAAGTCACTCGCCTTACAATTACAATGGAATAGTAACTTTCCCCAAAAATTCGTACTTGTCAGGTTGAAGAAAAAAAATCCAGGCTCTTTGAGAGTCAGTAAGATACCTCTGAACCAGAGATTTTAATTACATGAAGATGGTGGAAGATATTAATCATATTGAGATTACCGTTTTTAATAGGTTGACGCAAAACAGTAACTTACCTTTGATGCTCTTTCCTTACGTGTTCAAAGTCATTCAAGCTGCTATATGATAAGTTGTTGAAGTAAACCTTTTCTGATCTAGATGACTCTCTCTTGAGGGTCCTTTCCTGCTCTCTAAACTCTCTAGCCCTTTTTTTTGCTTAAAGAAATATAGTGAGACCTAATCATACAGTGAGATCTAATCATACAGTGAGACCTAATCATACAGTGAGACCTAATCATACAGTGAGACCTAATCATACAGTGAGACCTAATCATACAGTGAGACCTAATCATACAGTGAGACCTAATCATACAGTGAGACCTAATCTCACAGTGAGACCTAATCATACAGTGAGACTTAATCATACAGTGAGACCTAATCAGACAGTGAGACTTAATCATACAGTGAGACTTAATCATACAGTGAGACTTAATCATACAGTGAGACTTAATCATACAGTGAGACCTAATTATACAGTAAGACCTAATCTTACAGTGAGACCTAATCTCACTGTGAGACCTAATCTCACTGTAAGACCTAATCATAAGTGAGAACCTAATCTTACAGTGAGACTTAATCATACAGTGAGACCTAATCATACAGTGAGACTTAATCATACAGTGAGACTTTATCATACAGTGAGACTTAATCATACAGTGAGACTTAATCATACAGTGCGACCTAATCATACAGTGAGACCTAATCATACAGTGAGACCTAATCTTACAGTGAGACCTAATCATACAGTGAGACTTAATCATACAGTGAGACCTAATTATACAGTGAGACCTAATCTTACAGTGAGACCTAATCTCACTGTGAGACCTAATCTCACTGTAAGACCTAATCATAAGTGAGAACCTAATCTTACAGTGAGACTTAATCATACAGTGAGACCTAATCATACAGTGAGACTTAATCATACAGTGAGACCTAATTATACAGTGAGACCTAATCTTACAGTGAGACTTAATCATACAGTGAGACCTAATCTTACAGTGAGACTTAATCATACGGTGAGACCTAATCATACAGTGAGACTTAATCATACGGTGAGACCTAATTATACAGTGAGACCTAATCTTACAGTGAGACCTAATCTCACTGTAAGACCTAATCATAAGTGAGAACCTAATCTTACAGTGAGACTTAATCATACAGTGAGACCTAATCATACAGTGAGACTTAATCATACAGTGAGACCTAATCATACAGTGAGACCTAATCATACAGTGAGACCTAATCATATAGTGAGACTTGAGCATACAGTGCGACCTAATTATACAGTGCGACCTAATTATACAGTGAGACCTAATCATACAGTAAGACCTAATCATAAGTGAGAACCTAATCTTACAGTGAGACCTAATCTTACACTTGATATATTCCTACAGCTGATTCAGAAGTAATTGTATCACATGATTATCATGAAAGGTCTTAATCTCTTACATTATTAACAAAGTCCTCATTTTCTATGAAAGAGGAATTAAACATTCAAAAACCTTTCCCTCTCATATCACAATAATATTTGATATCAAGAACTACAGCGGAATGATCACTTGAAAGGGTAGTGACATCATTAATGAAGTTATACATGTACCTGCTTACAGTATGACAACACAAACCCATAGTAACCTTTGAAACCAGGTGAAACCAGGATTTTAAGGATACATTCTACGCCAAACATCAGTAAGGTCTAGATTATACTTCACATTCTGTAACGTGTTCCTAACATTAAAATTTTATGCAAACCACCCTTCAATATCAAGATTTAAAACAAGATTAAAATCTCCGCCCCATATTACATTGCTATCATTACTATTTAACAAGGAATAGTGTACTGAGTCCAAAAAAGCAGGATTATCTAAATTGGGAGCATAAACATTAACAAACAAGAAATTGGTAATATCAAAAAGAATGTTGAGAATTAGTAAACGGCCCAAGTTGTCTTTAAAACTACTTTTGATTACAAAAGAGACAGATAGCTTTACAAAGAATGCACTCCTCTACTACTTGAAGTACCATGACTAAAAAAGATTGAGCCACCCCATTCAGCTTACCAAACAAGTTCACAAGAAGCAGTACTGTGCATTTGTTGTAAAACATGAAAGAGAAATTGAGATCATGCAACCGAGCGAAATATTGTTGCCTTTTCTTTTTATCATGCAGTTGTCTAACATTCAGTGTACATACCTTGAAAATGCTAGTCATTGCGAATTGTGTTTCTGTTACAATGTAACAGCTCCATGTAAGAGAGGGCACATACCTATATGCATATGGAAACAACTCTCGTAGAACTCATAACATAATCAGAATACGCATCATTGTATAAAGTAATAATATGTATCTTTTCTAACATTCCTAATGTAGTAATATGCATATTTTTCAACATTCCTAATGTAGTAATCTGCATCTTTCCTAACAATTCTAATGAATATATATGCATCTTTCTTAACATTTCTAAAATAGTGGCAAAAAACACAACATGGTTGGTAGACTAGTTTTCAAAATATATAAACAAAATACAAATAAAAAACAAATTGATCATGTTTCATAATACCTATTTCCACCTCTCTGGCTCAAAGTCAAAGATTTTGAATGAAAGTTGAAACAAAATTAAATCACCCGCCCCTGAAACTTTGTATGGTGAACTCAGATTGTCGTGCCATTTCCTTGTAATAAAGTGAAATTTACTCCATATATTTCACAGTATAATCATTTCTTCACTTGTTGACTCCACTTTTTCTTATCACGCAGATGCTATGTATTAGATTAGTAAGGTCATCAACGCTAACAATTAGTCATTAATTAACTCGCCTGTCCCTGGAAGTTGTATGGTGACCCCTGATTGTCCTGTCATTTCCCTGCAACAAAGCGAAGTTTATTTCCACTACCATATAATGTTTTCACATGTTGGCTGCACTTTTTGTTTTCCGGCAGATCCAGTGTAGTAAGGTATTGCCATTAAGCACAGGTCTTGCCTTGCGCATAATCGCCACCTTATCCTTGTTTGAAAAGCATTTCACGAGGGTGTCGGGGAGTGACCCCCCTCCCTTTTCTCTCCCGTGCACTTGTTCAATATGGACCTTGGGCATGTCGAAATTCTTGCTCAGGATTTCACAAATAATATTTTCACAGTTTTTCCCTGCTAAAGTTTTCTTCCCCACAAGATGGAAGTTACTCCGGCAAGAAAATCTTTCAAGTTTATTGATATGTTTGTTCTGGACCTTGATAGTCTCCTTTAGTTTACTCACATCGTTTTCAAGGCGCATCTGAGCTAAATGCTCATGTTCTTGTTCAAGTTGATCTATACGATCCGCCTGAAAATCAAGTGCATTTCCAAGATCACTTTCTAATTTTGCAACACTTTCAGCAAAAAGTGTTATGGCAGAATTCTTGAATCCCTCTAAAGCCAACTGAATAGTGTCCATGAGGGCATTATCAGTTTCACATACCTCAGGTTCTTTAGGCTTCTCTACAGCATAGCTATATAGAGATCAGGTCATACGCCTTTAGGGGTAGATTTTCCTTCCTTTTGAAGGTTAGGTTGGTTTTTAGAAGCCATATCTGATCGTGATCATGTATCACTAATATGAATGATTTTGTTAGCCACTTCTTATGAAGAATCGAATATAGGCCAGGCGGTATAATACAGCAAACACTAAGAGCCGAGATTAAGCATGTTTAGCTCCTAGGCAGCCATTTTGTTTTAAAAAAAATTGCAACCTTGCACTTATAATTTGGATTTTTATTTTGAATAGCTGGTGTGGATGAATCCCTCAGAAACAGACCATGCCATTGCTTGGGATAACACCATGTGCATCACTAACAGTGCGGGTCAAGAGGTCAAGAAATTGATGGCGAAGGCCTTTAAGGAGCCTCTGTTACTTATGAAACAGCAACAGCTTCTCAGTGAACTGGAGAAAGACCCCAAATTGGTGTACCACATAGGGCTTACTCCCGCAAAGGTAAGAGAGGGTTTGGGTATAGCCAGGAGGTCAAAAGGCTCGTACAACTCCCAAAAAATAAAATATGGTTAAACATACGTCCATAAATTATGCTAAAAGGTCCAGAGTTTTAGGTAATGACATTTTTTTTTATCTTCAGTTAAGTTTAGCCTCCAAACATTGTAATAGACTGCTATTTTGCCAAATTTTCTTCCTTTTGGCCATCATCAAGTTTCTCCCTGGTCGATCCCCCATCCGAAAGGCTGGCCACACCCTTGGACAGGTAAGGAGAATATCTCTTTAGCCTGAAAACACTATGTGAAATTGTTCATGGAAAATTTTTACTTTTAAGTTTAATTTTTGTATTCAAAGATCTATGGATAGGAAGCAACAACATGAGCTTAAGTAGAAGAAAGTAGACTAGAAACCATCAAAATTGCCAAAATATTCATCAAAATGAATTAAAGATTAACTATTTTACAGTATTTTGAATTTTAAGGTCTTATCATAATAAATTATGCAAATTTTATTAAATTTTGTGACATCAACACAGGAAAGCCAATGAATGTCTTTATATTAATTTATTGTTTTCCAATTATTTGCCAACATTATTTGAAAGGGAGAGGTTGAATATGACAAGAGGTTTTAAATCTCCATCATACCCCAATCAATGTTTAGCCGGAGAGTACAGTCTGGTGATTTTCAGTTACTAAAGTTTAGGACAGAAATTTAAAGATTTACTTTTAAGAATTTGAGCTGTCCTCTCTTTCATCACAACTTTTACATTCATTAAAAATTTTCCAAACTTTGATGAGCGATAACTAGAAAACTACAGGTTTTTGACGTAATGTAAAGATGACTCTGTTATGAATTGAAAGCTCTTTCTGCTGAATATAACATCTTTACCTGTCCACATACCTACCAGTTGTAATATATAAGATATTGAGCTTAAGCTTAACCTGTAAGCAGAATATTGGTATATTATTCTCCATTTGTCCCTTGGCATACATACAATGATGAAATACTAATAAAACTGAAATGAGTCTGATATAATCCTTATTTCATACAATACAAGTAAAGATAACAAATCTTCCAACCAAGATGTATACCTCCTGAAACAAAGTTACACATTTTTTGTAAATATTTAAACCTTGAATGCTACTACTATGGGAGCTGCCATTTTGAGTTTGAAACATGCAAAAAATGATGTCATCAACCCAGCAGGATGTTCGAATGCCTTGTATTTCTTTATAATCTATCTCAAGTTTTCTAGCTTCTGATCAATTGTTTTCCTTTTGTAATGTCAAGGTTATTTTTGTGTTACACATGAAATTATCAACACATACTGTTAAACATTTAAGTCACATCATTTTGGAATAAAGAGGATAATACAATTTATAAAGAAATACATTATAAATCCCTATGTTCCTATTTTGGGAGATAGTGTCATCTTGCACAATATTTCAATGCAGAATTGAACAAAATTGCAGCCTCCATGTGCCGACTTCAAACATAAATAACTTGAGATAGGAATAAGATTTTGACTTGCTGTGTTTGGTAGTTGGTTTAGATTTTAGTCCTCTATCATATCAAATAAGGATTGTATCAGACTTTATGTCTCCTTTAAAGAAATGTGCCTTTGAGCTAGTGGTTTCACACAGCTTCTTTACTGGAAGTGGCTTCAGTTCATTTCTCAAAGAAAATACATCATGCTGAAATGCTTTTCACAATGTTGTAAAATTCTTAGCAGTATTAGATGATATTGATGAAGTAACCATCTAGAAGCAAGTGGTATTTTCTTTAACAATAAAATTAATCAACACATTTTGAGTAAAATGCATGAAAAGTTAGAGAGAGTGAAATAGTGCTGTAACGTTTTGCAGATACCTGATACCAGTTATTTGGAGAGACATTAGTCAAATGAAAAACTTGATATTTGAAATGAATAATTATGTAGTTTAGAAATGAATGTATATCTGCTAGAGACGTAAGTACATTCTCAATCTTTCTATTTGTGAGTAAACGTGTGATTCTTTCTGTTGTAGTTTCCAGGCCTGGTTGAGAACAACCCCATTCCAGCCATTGAGATTCTCTTGAGGCTCATGCAGTCCAACCAAATCACAGAATACTTCTCAGTTCTTGTCAATATGGACATGTCTCTTCATTCAATGGAGGTTGTCAATAGATTGACCACAGTGAGTTATTTTTATTCATTTGCGGAAACCACAGCGGAGGTGGTATACCTTTGGCCCTAAATTTTCTTGTTAATAATAAACTAATGTAAGGTGGTTATCTAACAGCCTTCTTAAGTGCTTATAATGCACAGCCTTCTCAAAACGCTTATAACGCACAGCCTGCTCAAAGCGCTTATAAAGCACAGCCTTCTCAAAGCACTTCTACGCACAGCTTTCTCAAAGCGCTTATAACGCACAGCCTTCTCAAAGCACTTATAACGCACAGCCTTCTCAAAGGGCTTATAACGCACAGCCTTCTCAAAGCGCTTATAACGCACAGCTTTCTCAAAGCACTTATAGCGCACAGCATACTCAAAGCGCTTATAACGCACAGCCTTCTCAAAGTGCTTATAATGCACAGCCTTGTCAAAGCGCTTATAACGCACAGCCTTCTCAAAGCACTTATAACCCACAGCTTGCTCAAGGCACTTATAACGCACAGCCTTCTCAAAGCGCTTATAAAGCACAGCCTTCTCAAAGCGCTTATAACGTTCAGCCTTTTTAAAGCGCTTATAGCGCATAGCCTTTTCAAAGCGCTTATAATGCACAGCCTTCTCAAAGTGTTTATAACGCACAGCCTTCTCAAAGCGCTTATAACGCACAGCCTTCTCAAAGCACTTATAACCTCAAAGCGCTTATAACGCACAGCCTTCTCAAAACGCTTAAAACGCACAGCCTTCTCAAAGCGTTTATAACGCACAGCCTACTCAAAGCACTTATAACGCACAGCCTTCTCAAAGCGCTTATAACACACAGCCTTCTCAAAGCACTTATAACGCACAGCCTTCTCAAAGCGTTTATAACGCACAGCCTTCTCAAAGTGCTTATAATGCACAGCCTTCTCAAAGCGCTTATAACGCACAGCCTACTCAAAGCACTTATAACGCACAGCCTGCTCAAAGCACTTAAAACGCACAGCCTTCTCAAAGCGCTTATAACGCACAGCCTTCTCAAAACGCTTATAACGCACAGCCTTCTCAAAGCGCTTATAACTTATAACGCGCAGCCTTCTTAAAGCGCTTATAACCCACAGCCTTCTCAAAGCACTTATAACGCACAGCCTTCTCAGAGCGCTTATAATGCACAGCCTTCTCAAAGTGCTTATAACGCACAGCCTTCTCAAAGCGCTAATAGCGCACAGCCTTCTCAAAGCACTAAGAACGCACAGCCGTCTCAAAGCGCTTATAACGCACAGTCTTCTCAGAGCCACTTATAGCGCACAACCTTCTCAAAGCGCTTATAACACATCCTTCTCAAAGTACTTATAGCGCACAGCCTTTATAAAACGCGCAAAGAGCTTATAGTGCACAGCCTTCTCAAAGCGCTTATAGCGCACAGCCTTCTCAAAGCCTTATGATGCACAGCCTTCTCAAAGTGCTTATAATGCACAGCCTTCCCAAAGCCTTATAATGCACAGCCTTCTCAAAGCGCTTATAACACACAGCCTTCTCAAAGCGCTTATAACACAGCCTTCTCAAAGCGCTTATAACGCACAGCCTTCTCAAAGCGCTTATAACGCACAGCCTTCTCAAAGCGCTTATAACGCACAGCCTTCTCAAAGCGCATAACGCACAGCCTTCTCAAAGCGCTTATAACCCACAGCCTTCTCAAAGCCCTTATAACGCAGAGCCTTCTCAAACCGCTTATAGCGCACAGCCTTCTCAAAGCGCTTATAATGCACAGCCTACTAAAAGCGCTTATAACGCACAGCCTTCTCAAAGCCACTTATAGCGCACAACCTTCTCAAAGCGCTTATAACACATCCTTCTCAAAGTACTTATAGCGCACAGCCTTCTCAAAACGCGCAAAGAGCTTATAGTGCACAGCCTTCTCAAAGCGCTTATAGCGCACAGCCTTCTCAAAGCCTTATGATGCACAGCCTTCTCAAAGGCTTATAATGCACAGCCTTCCCAAAGCCTTATAATGCACAGCCTTCTCAAAGCGCTTATAACACACAGCCTTCTCAAAGCGCTTATAGCGCACAGCCTTCTCAAAGCGCTTATAACGCACAGCCTTCTCAAAGCGCTTATAACGCACAGCCTTCTCAAAGCGCTTATAACGCACAGCCTTCTCAAAGCGCTTATAATGCACAGCCTTCTCAAAGCGCTTATAGCGCACAGCCTTCTCAAAGCGCTTATAACGCACAGCCTACTAAAAGCGGTTATAACGAACAGCCTTCTCAAAGCGCTTATAACGCACAGCCTTCTCAAAGTGCTTATAACGCTCAGCCTTCCCAAAGTGCTTATAAGGCACAGCCTTCTCAAAGCGCCAACCACATTATTACCCTGCTCTGTTGTCTAATTGTCGAGTACCAGTGCAACCAATAATGACGCGACAAGTCACCAACCACATTATTACCCTGCTGTGTCCTCTTATTGCCGAGTACCAGTGCAAGCAATAATGGCGCGACAAGTCACCAACCACATTATTACCCTGCTGTGTCCTCTTATTGCCGAGTACCATTGCAACCAATAATGGCGCGACAAGTCACCAACCACATTATTACCCTGCTCTGTCCTCTTTTGACGAGTACCAGTGCAACCAATAATGGCGCGACAAGTTACCAACCGCATTGTTACCCTGTTGTGTCCTCCTATTGCCGAGTACCAGTGCAAACAATAATGGCGCGACAAGTCACCAACCACATTATTACCCTGCTCTGTCCTCTTACTGCCGAGTACCAGTGGAACCAATAATGGCGCAACAAGTCACCAACTACATTACCCTGCTCTGTCCTCTTATTGCCGAGTACCAGTGCAACCAATAATGGCGCGACAAGTCACCAACCACATTATTATCCTTCTGTGTCCTCTTATTGCGGAGAACCAGTGCAACCAATAATGGTGCGACAAGTCACCAATCACATTATTACCCTGCTGTGTCCTCTTATTGCGGAGAACCAGTGCAACCAATAATGACGCGACAAGTCACCAACCTTATTTTTACCCTGCTCTGTCCTTTTATTGACGAGTACCAGTGCAACCAATAATGGCGTGACAAGTCACCAACCACATTATTACCCTGCTCTATCCTCCTGTTGTCGACTACCAGTGCAACCAATAATGGCGCGACAAGTCACCAACCACATTATTACCCTGCTCTATCCTCCTGTTGTCGACTACCAGTGCAACCAACAATGGCGTGACAAGTCACCAATCATGTTATTACCCTGCTCTGTCTTCTTATTGTCGACTACCAGTGCAACCAATAATGACGTGACAAGTCACCAACCACATTATTAGCCTGCTCTGTCTTATTGCCGAGTACCAGTGCAACCAATAATGGCGCGACAAGTCACCAACCACATTATTACCCTGCTCTATCCTCCTGTTGTCGACTACCAGTGCAACCAACAATGGCGTGACAAGTCACCAATCATGTTATTACCCTGCTCTGTCTTCTTATTGTCGACTACCAGTGCAACCAATAATGACGTGACAAGTCACCAACCACATTATTAGCCTGCTCTGTCTCATTGCCGAGTACCAGTGCAACCAATAATAGCGCGACAAGTCACCAACCACATTATTACCCTGCTTTGTCCTCTTATGGACGAGTACCAGTGCAACCAATAATGGCACGACAAGTCACCAACCACATTATTACCCTGATCTATCCTCTTATTGCCGAGTACCAGTGCAACCAATAATAGCGCGACAAGTCACCAACCACATTATTACCCTGCTCTGTCCTCTTATTGCCGAGTACCAGTGCAACCAATAATGGCGCGACAAGTCACCAACCACATTATTACCCTGCTTTGTCCTCTTATGGACGAGTACCAGTGCAACCAATAATGGCACGACAAGTCACCAACCACATTATTACCCTGATCTATCCTCTTATTGCCGAGTACCAGTGCAACCAATAATAGCGCGACAAGTCACCAACCACATTATTACCCTGCTCTGTCCTCTTATTGCCGAGTACCAGTGCAACCAATAATAGCACGATAAGTCACCAACCACATTATTAACCTGCTCTCTCTAAATGTTGAGCACTAATCAAATAAGCATCAGATTTCATTTTAAATTTGCTGGTATGACCCTACCCAGGATCAAATTTATCCCCCTCCTCCCTTCCTTATCAGAAAGGGGAATGAATAACTGAGAAATGTTGTTTTTAAGTTTTCACATTACTAGTTCATTTATACTTTGTCAAAATGGGACAAATTGTTAATTTTTTATTTTTGTAGCCAGAAATACTAAGAACAGTAAAAAAAAGATTTGATATGATAGATATAAAACAGGTTAATGATGAAAGTAAGAATGGACCAACAATTGTATTGGTTATGAACATGTTGATATACTGTATAATCTTTTTTTTCCTGTTTTGTGAAGAAAAATTAAGGGTGGAAGTTGATGCTAAGTAAATTAGGTTCACAAAGGAAGTAAAAGAAATGGTAAAGCTACATTTATTCAGAATGTGTCATTATAAATTGAAATAATTCAAAAATTGATCGTGATCATTTCTCACAGTAACCCATACACATCTTGCTTTCACAGGCTGTTGATTTACCCCAGGAGTTTGTGCACCTGTACATTTCCAACTGCATCTCAACTTGTGAATCTATGGAAGACAAATCTATGCAAAATAGACATGTCAGATTGGTCAGTACAGTTTTATGATCACCTTTCTAATATTAAACAAGATTTACCTCCTCTCTTCCTCTGGAAAGAAAATCATTTCTTCTGGATTCTTAGCCACATTGGTATCTATGGGAATAAAAGGGCTAACAAAGCAGCCAGTAAAGCCTTGTTCTATAAAACAGCTCCTATCCCTATTCTGCACTTTGATTTTTCCTCAACATTTTCAAGTACCTCAAAATAACATGGCAGAACTCCTGGAACCTTGAGACAGGTAACAAACTCCACTCCATCCACTCCAAATTCTGAGTCAATACCCCTTACACAGTCACGCAGAGAAGATCTTGGCCATACTTTTCTCACACACTCTTACCAAGCTCCCCCAATCCTTTCTGCCTCACCTGCAATATCAAACTTTCAATCAACCATATCCTCTTAACCTGCCCTGTATACTCCAATTTCAAAACCTATCTCCTCCCCTTCATCTCAATCTGAGATCTTTTTGAGAAAAAGTCCTCCTCAGACAGACATCATTAGTTTCTTTCTTAACGGCAACTTATTCTGCTTGATCTAATCATCCCTTTCTCATTTTACCTCCTCCTTCCCTCCCCTCTCTGTCTCATCTTCCTCTCTTTACCATTCCTTTCCTCTTCCTTCTCAGCCCTCCCTATTCCTCTCCTGAAATTCATTTTCTTTCTCGTTATTCTTGCACCATGATTTTCTAATACCCTTTTGGCACATATTACTGTTAAACCTCAACACACAAACAAACCTTTCTATCAGTATCTTACATATTTGCTCATTAAGAAAAGTGACTTCCCTGCGAGGCTGAATCACTCTTCAATATTGAAGGTTTATCAAAGTCAAATCCACTGTAGCATTAGGACCAGGTTATAAACCTCTAGGTATGTGTCCTATGCTGTGTCCACCTCTTCTTCTGCTTTGTGAAAGTCTCTTTTTATTTCATGCATATTAATTTTTTGAAAAAAAAACACACTGTTTGATTTGTGTACACTTTTAATGACAAAACTGTCAAATTAAAGTTAAGTGGACAGGTCAACATGGCCTAATATGGCTTGAAATATACTCAAATCATCAAAATATCCCATCAAAATCGTTTAAAAATGGACCATTTTTACAGCATTTTGAAAGTTTGAAACAAAATTAGCATAAATTGCACAATACTTTGTGACATCACAACAAGAACACCATGGCTATTGCTTATGATAAATTATTGTTTTTCAACCCTTTCCCAAAATTGTATGAGAGGAAGCAGTTGGGTATAATGCAAAGGAAATGTAAGTTTGCTATAGCCTTGACCCACATGTAGCAGAAATGCAATTTGATCATCTGTGGTATCTGAAATCTAGGAGAGAAATATAAAGGATTACATTAAAGACCTTAAGCTGTGTTCTTATCCATACATCATCACTTTACCATGTGCTGAAAAATTCTTCAAAATTTAATTTGTCATAATATAAAATTTAATGCTATTTTAACAATTCAAGGACTTTTCTGTTTAGAATTGTGTGCTCCTTCATATGAATGAAAAGTCTCTGTGTCCATATAGCTTTAAGGGACGTTGTTATTTAATGAAGTGGGTAAAGAATGTAAATAAGCTTCCTTCTTTGTCTTGAACTACTTTGAATACAAAAATTGCAAATCAAAACTTATAAGTTATTTTGCAAGAGCAATAATAACCTTTCAACAAACACTGAAATTATGTATAAAGTATTGTTTTGACGTTGTTTACCAGTTTATGCATTGTATCTTTACAGGTGTGTGTATTCCTACAGTCTCTCATCAGAAACAAGATTATCAATGTCAAGGTGAGCTATTCAGGAATTGAGGACAAAAAAAATGAATTACAAAATGACACAACTTGTTATTAGCTAAAGATGAGAAGTAAGGCCTAAAAGAGTAGCTGTTTGTTTGCCCTTCTCCGCCGCCCCTAAATCGCTGGAAAATACTAGCAGCGTTTAAAAAAATTCCTTTGCATTGCCTTATTACATATTAATACCCTACGTGTAAGAAACTTGTTTTGGAAAGAGCTACAATGTGTTTGATCAAATGATCTTATCTCCTTCCTTCACCATACCTCCCTCTACAAGCATATTTAGTATTTAGGCCTCATCCCCCTACCTACTTTTACCTGTTCTCTTTTTTATACCCTTGCACTTCCTATTTCGGTCCCAGCTTCCTGGCTATTAGCCCCTGTCCTTCTATCAGACTTCTCCTATTGTCGTTTTTTCCTACCTCAGGAATGATCTGACCTCTCGGGCACAGTTTGACCCTTGTTGTCGTGGTGCAGTTAAGCCTTTGTCAAACAAACTGTTCCCGTGCTGCTCCATGTGCTTCAACATTTTTAGCACGTGGCAGGCCTTGATTTCAATCAAAAAGAAAAGATGTCGGTCATCAGTGTGATAACAGTCTTTATAGACCAGAAAAAGTGGCGTTCATGTGTCAAACGAATGCTATTATCCTCTTTATTTACTTGTTGGTAAAGACGGTATCCTTACAAAGGTCCAAACTGGAAAATTAAATAAATACAAAACTTTTTTCCGCCCGCCCTTTATTTACAATTTTCCTCAAGAAAGGGCAAACAAACTATGTTTTTTAGGCCTAATGTGAAAATTGTCTAACGATGGTAGAATTCACTCAAATTGTATATTTTCATTGCACTTCTGTTTTTACTGTATCTTGTTCATTTCTGCAGGATTTGTTCATTGAGATGCAGGCTTTCTGCATTGAGTTCAGTCATATACGTGAAGCTGCCGGGCTATTCAGATTATTGAAAAACATGGACAGTGAGCAGCAGCAGCCTGCGGGATCAAACACCCAGTCACAAATGCACAACCAAACTCAGCAGAGCGGTAAGAAGTGACCAGGAGCGCGTCTTGATGAAGATGGACTAAGATAAGATGACGAAGCAACATCTAAAAGACACTGGCCCTAATGGAGAGGCAAGACAGCTGCTCATGCTGATGTAAGATGTATAGTGCAAACCATTTTTGCAGTTCAAAGAACTGATGATTGGGTGTAGAATGTTGACCCGGGTCAGGATGTGATGTGGCAGCATGATCAAGTTTGGTACCATTTTAGTGAGCGTTAGGTGGGAGTTTGCATATAACAGATGACAGACAATAATTAAAAATATTTGCTACTGTGTGTGAGCATTAGGTTGAAAATTGTTGCTAGTTGTTGACGTGTAACAGATGACAGACAATAAGTATTGAGTTTGCTTTGGGGACCATAGACAGCAGTCAATCAATTGCTTTGACCTTCTGATGTCAAGAACCACACCTTCAATGGAGTAGGTTGAGGGTAGCTTCTCAAGGGCCAACCAAATATATGGTTCAGCTTCAAGCACCCCCTCTTGCTTTCTCCGTAGCTTGAGATGTGCAGCTACAAGTTTATGGACTCATAAGAGGCCATATGTGCTGGACTGGCTCTAAAAATTATCAGAATAGCTGAATAAAAAACTGTTTGAATTTTCCATTTAAGACGTTTTGTAAAATGTTGAAAGTGTGTTATCTCTCTCATTTTTTGTTATGTTAATTAATTTGTTCAATTGTTATGAAAGATGCTTAATATACAGGGCCCTAGCCCATAACAAATATGGCTTGGTTCTGGAAAAGCAATGGAGACCACATAGAGACCCACTTAAATTATAGATGTTTTGATAAAGTGGATGTTGCTACACTAGCAAATACGAAAGTGCATGCACATCAGACATTTGTACATTGTGTTAGATATAGTTTGAAATAAAAGATCCTACCTTACTACAAATAGTTTTAGTTTGTGTTTTTCTGCATCTCAGCCACTAAAGTAAGTACACATTCAGTCTATTTTGTGCGTGGTGCATGCCGATGTGCGTGGTGCATGCCGATGTGCGTGGTGCATGCCGATGTGCGTGGTGCATGCCGATGTGCGTGGTGCATGCCGATGTGCGTGGTGCATGCCGATGTGCGTGGTGCATGCCGATGTGCGCGGTGCATGCCGATGTGCGCGGTGCATGCCCATGTGCGCGGTGCATGCCCATGTGCGCGGTGCGTGCCCATGTCGCGCGTGCATGCCCATGTCTTGTGATGCGTGCCATGTCTTGCGGTGCGTGCCCATGTCGTGCGTGCCCATGTCGCGCTGCGTCGCGCGTGCATGCCCATGTCGCGTGCCCATGTGTGCCCATGCCCCCATGTGTGCGCGCGTGCCCATGTGCGTGATGCGCGGTGCATGCCCATGCGTGCGCGGTGCATGCCCATGTCGCGCGTGCATGTCTTGATGCCCCATGCGCGATGCGTGCCCATGTGCGTGCCCATGTCTTGTGGTGCCCATGTCCCATGCGTGCCCATGTGCGCTGGTGCGTCGGCATGCATGCAGATGTGCCGCGGTGCATGCCCGATGTGCGCGGTGCATGCCGATGTGCGCGGTGCATGCCGATGTGCGCGGTGCATGCCGATGTGCGCGGTGCATGCCGATGTGCGCGGTGCATGCCGATGTGCGCGGTGCATGCCGATGTCGCGCGTGCATGCCCGATGTCTTGTGATGCATGCCCGATGTCTTGCGGTGCATGCCGATGTGCGCGGTGCATGCCGATGTGCGCGGTGCATGCTGATGTGCGCGGTGCATGCCGATGTACATGACAATGTACATGGTGCATTGAAACAAAATAAGAGAGATTTGGGCCAATTTTGTTAATCCACTGAACAAGTACTTCTCTTTCTGGTGTTTAGTTATTTAAGCTGATTGTATTAAGAATGTTTCAGAATAATAGAGATTTGTTTTCTTAATTTTCAAATTAGATCAAGTTTAAGCAGAATAAGGCATTAATCACTTTACCCATACACCTACAGAAGATTGCCCTTCAATACAGTGGGGAATAAATTTTGGTGAGGGCTATAATTATTTCCTTTTTTTGCCTAGTGGCAGTATGGTTATGTCTGTCAGCATCTAAATAGTTTCAAATGCTGACATTCAAAGGTTTAAATTCAATTTAGGCTCTTGAACAAGAAGAACTCGCACACCTACAAATGTTTAATAAAATTGATAATAATCTTGTCTCCACAAGGTAACCTAATCCCAACTAACAGACTTAGTTTTACACTGTTTGGCATATGCTAGGGAAAGCACATGTAAGCCAGCTTTGACTTGCTTTCATTGTGGACCAAGGTTTTCCAGTTCCTGAAACACCTCCCCATCAAGGCCACCACTACCCTACTCACCATCTTGAACCACATTTAGTCCTCACACTCCTTTCCCCCTATCTGGAGGACAGCTATCGTCATCCCTGTCCTTAAACCGGGGAAGGACGGTACTGACCCCTCCAGCTACCGCCCCATCGCCCTCACCTGCTGTCTCTGTAAAATTATGGAAAGGATCATTAATCAGTCTAAACTGGTTCCTTGAGACCAACAGAATCCTTTCCTCTCACCAAAGCGGCTTCCAAAAACGTCGCAATACTCTAGACCAGTTAAATACGCTCGACACCGCTATCAGGGAATCATTTGCAAAAAAGGAACACCTCATTGCCATATTTTTTGACCTCGAGAAAGCTTTCGACACTACTTGAAAATATGGCATTACCCGCAAACTTCACACCATCTGCCTCAGAGGCCATATCCCCATTTTTATTAAAAACTTTCTCTCACCTAGGCAGTTCCAAGTTCGTATTGGCCACACCCTCTCCAACCCGTACCCCCAGAGGAGGGTGTTCCCCAAGGCAGCATCCTCTCTCCCACTCTCTTCAACCTAAGCATTAATGACATCGCGGATAACCTTGGCCCCAACAATAAACGTACCTTCTACATGGATGACTTCACCATCTTCTACTTCTCCCCTAGCTTTCCTATTGTTGAAAATAGGCTCCAAATCAGCCTCAACCAGCTGCAAGTCTGGAGCAACAATAACGGTTTTAAATTTTCTAAAGACAAGACAGTCTGCATGCACATTTGTCATTTCAACAACCTCCACCCCAACCCGAACTTTGTGCTCAATGCAATGGTAATCGCATCCCTAAAGTTGAACACACAAAGTTCCTAGGTCTAACTCTGGACCCCAAGCTCGCCTACAAGCAACACATCACCAACCTGAAAGTAAAATGCAACAGCTCCCTCAACATTCTCCGTCTCCTCTCAACACCATTGGGGAGCGAACCGCTATGCTCTCCTCAAACTTTTCAGGCTCACCATTTGTGCCAAGCTTGACTATGGCAATATTGTTTACTGTGTCGCTTACAACTCATACCTCAACCACATCAACACCATCCAAAATGAAGCCCTCAGGCTTTGCCTAGGTGCCTACAGGACCTCCCCAATCACCAGCCTTTATTGAAGCCAACGGACCCCCCTTTCTACTTAGATGTAGAAAGCTTAGCCTCTCCTATGTTTTTAGAGTCCTCACCAGCATCCAAAACCCTGTTTACAACCTCATTAGGTACCCCAATTTCTCCACCTTCTTTGATAGGACTAAAACCCTATCCCCTCCCTTCAGCTTACGCATTGAATCAGACCTCTTCCATCTCGGCATCATCCCCGCCACTCTCGGCGCCTACTCCTGTCCCACATTTCCTCCTTGGGCCACCCCCTCCCTTCTGTCCACCTGGGCCTCTCTACTTATCACAAAACTCAAACCCACCCTAACCTCTTTATCAATCTCCACAACCAAATCAAAAGACCAACTCTCAAATTACACCTCCATCTATACTGATGGCTCCAAGGAAGGCAACAAGACAGCTGCTGCTGCCGTCATCCAAGACATCACCCTCAGTAGCAGACTTCCCGACTGCTCGTCCATCTTTTCAGCCAAGGCTAAGGCCATTCTCCTCGCCCTCAACTTTATTGAGTACTCTCCGCTTAGCCACTTTGCCATTTTCTCCGACTCAAAGGCTGTTCTTCTTTACTCAATTTTAAATGGGATAACCTCACATGCCACCTCCTCCTCCGAAACTCCTTTCTCCCACCCTCTGCAGGAAAAGTGTTCTTTTTTTTTGGATACCCAGCCATGTTGGCATCCCTGGCAATGACAGGGCTGATGCAGCCGCTAAACTTGCCCTCAACCTCCTCCCTACCCCTTTTCCCAAAACCCTCTGACATCAAGCCGCTTATCGCTTCCCTTGTTCGTGACCGCTGGCAAACCTCATGGAACTCCCAAATTGATAACAAACTCCATGTCATCCAGCCCTTAATTCCGATCAAATCCACCATCAACAACCTCTCTCGTCTCGACAACGCTCATATTACCTGTCTTGAAATTGGTCACACCCACCTCACCCACTTCCACTTCCGTATTGGCTCCCCCCAACCCCTCTGCAACAATTGCCACAGCAGCCTCACGATACATCACGTTCTCCTTGCTTGCCCCCTGCACAACCTTCCCAGAGCTTCTCTTACTCCCCACAACTCAATTGCTGAGCTCTTCCAGAAAAATCCTCCAGATAAAATTATCTCCTTCCTTCATCATGCTTCCCTCTACAACCATATTTAATTCTCCTCTTCCACCCCATCTCTACTTTGTTTTTGTTTCACCCATGCACCTCCTCTCTCGATCACAGCTTTCTGACTTTTTATTCTTGAACTTCTCTCATTCTCCCCGTTTCCTTTCCTTCCTACCTCTAAAATGATTTAACCTCTCAGGCACAATTTGACCCTCGTTGTCGTGGTGCCGTTAAGTTCTCATCAAACAAACAAACAAACATTTAACAGGACGCGATTAATACAAGAAATAATCATGATTTACATTTCCAGGTTCCTTATGCTTAAAAGAAAGTATGTAGATACTCCTCCCCCCACACCCACAAAAATAAGATTAGAATACTTTGTCATCAAACATTGTACTTGCACCTAGTCTTAAAGGACTATTAACATGTAGCTGATTTTAAAGAGCATGGCATTCTGAGTAGAATAGTCTTTAAAAATTTGTGAAAAGCTTATTTAGTTTTCAAGTTACAAAGACTCATGATTTGTTAATTTGTCTGGAATTTGTGATATACTAAAAGGAACACATCTCAAAATCTTTATGTCATTCTTTCAATTCTCTTCTTTAAATTCAGCTACTTGTAAATTTCAAAATGTCTCTTCTAGATGTCTTTTCTAAATGTCTTTTCATGATGATTTAGAGTGTGACAAAGTTCCATCAAATTTTGCCCGAAATCAATTCTAGATTTCAGACAACATTGACAGAGGAATGAATAACAAAAGGTTTTACAAAAGGTAATGAATGATCCTTCCCCCGATTGATGTCACACATTCTTGCACTATAACAGCTCAAATTCAAAATGCTGTAAATTGGTCAATTTTTAACAAGTTTAATGTAATATTTTGCTGTTTTAATGGTTAAGATCTATTTTTAACTAATTAAGCCCATGTTGCCTCTAGCTGACCATGGTCCTTTAACTGTTTCAAGTTTAAGCTAACTAACACTTGTATTGTTAACTGACACTTGTATTGTTAACTAACACTTGTATTGTTAACTAACTTGTATTGTTAACTAACTTTCCTTCTTTTTACTCCTACTTTTCTTATGCTCAGTTGGCATTCATGTCCCCTATAGGGATTTTTGCCAACTTGTTTTATTCAGATTCTGGACCTTGTTGTTACAAAGACTTGTTAATGGTGAAGAGTGATCCCTGTCCTCTCCTAATCTTCATCAGTAACATTGATGTTTCTGTACTAAGTTCTACATGGGAGTGATTAGCCTTCTCTGCAGCAGACAAGAGTAGTGTAATTTGCACTATAAATGACTGCTGTTCTTACTGCTTTAATAACAATTCTGGAGAGCCTGTGGTCATGGCCACACCACACTAATGTCTGCCCCAGTTTCAAAGTTACCCAAATGACACCAGTGGCGTTGGGTCCAATTGTTATTTTGATGCCACCGTTCAAAAATTTAGGGGTCTTAGGGACATTGATAACATATTTTTAAAAAACTGGAATCCCCTTCCTGTGGCTCATGGCAACATACCTAGTTCAGTGCACTGCTGCAGGCCTTTTTTTTTACATTTGGTCCATTAGTCACTTTATTTGGCCCACCAATCGATCAACAATTGTGGTACTGGTGGGTCCAAATTCACTTTGTCATTGCCAGTTTGCCCTCAGAATTTTTAAAAGCAAAACGAGGTTCATTAGCAATTTTCATATGATGTGGAGCGAAAAATTAAATTTCAAGAGGTACTTGTGTATCCAATTTGAAAATGCCATAAAAACAACTTGCATTGCTGGATTGCAATGATCCTCTGTGCCTTGCATGGCTGTCAATGTAACCTTAGTATATTTAACATTCTATGGAAATCTAGTGAAAAGCATGACAAAATAGCTTACAAATTTATCATTTTACAGGTTATTTAATAACCTTATCTTAATATGCAAATTGCTAATGTGTAAATGCTTTGCTTTTAATCATGCACTACAATTTCTTGATTTACAAGTAGAGCAGCTGATACTGATAAAGAAAAACATTGGAGATAGCCAAACCCTCCCCCTCCCCTCCCCCCACCCCATAAAGGTTTTTGGTCTAGCCATCCCCCTCTCAACATATGGGTGAAAAGACAATCTCATCATTTCAAAGAATTGTAAAGAATTCCATAAACAAGAATTAAGCTCTCTTCCTGCGCCCTTAACTTGGACCAGCCAGAACTCAAAACTAAGTTGAAAGAAATAAAAGAGAAAATGGATGTAACTGTCCATTAACCTTAGAAAGGCCTACACAGCCATAGTTCTCATCTATTAAAGGAAAAGACCACACAGCCATACTTCTAATCTGTCAGAGGCAAAGGCCTATGCAGCCATAGTTCTAATCTGTCAGAGGCAAAGGCCTATGCAGCCATAGTTCTCATCTGTTAGAGGAAAAGGCCTACACAGCCATAGTTCCCATCTGTTAGATGAAAAGGCCTACACAACCATTGTTCTCATCTGTTAGAGGAAAAAGCCTACACAACCATAGTTTTCATCTATTAGAAGAAAAGGCCTACACAGCCATAGTTCTCATCTGTTAGAGGAAAAGGCCTACACAGCCATAGTTCTCATCTATTAGGGAAAAAGCCTACACATCCATAGCTCTCATCTCTTAGAGGAAAAGGCCTAAACAACCATAGTTCTCATCTGTTAAAGGAAAAGTCCTACGCAGCCATAGTTCTCATCTGTTAGAGGAAAAGGCCTACACAGCCATAGGTCTCATCTGTTAGAGGAAAAGGCCAACACAGCCATAGTTCTTATCTGTTAGAAGAAAAGGCCTACCCAGCCATAGTTTTCATCTGTTGAAGGAAAAGGCCTACACAGCCATAGTTCTTATCTATTAGAAGAAAAGACCACACAGCCATAGTTCTCATCTGTTAGAGGAAAAGACCACACAGCCATACTTCTAATCTGTCAGGGGCAAAGGCCTATGCAGCCATAGTTCTCATCTGTTAGAGGAAAAGGCCTACGCAGCCATAGTTCTCATCTGTTAGAGGAAAAGGCCTACACAGCCATAGCTCTCATCTGTTAGAAGAAAAGGCTTACACAGCCATAGTTCTAATCTGTTTGAGGAAAAGGCATACACAGCCATAGTTCTCATCTGTTAGAGGAAAAGGTTTAAACAGCCATAATTCTTATCTGTTAGAGGAAAAGGCTTATACAGCCATAGTTCTCATCTGTTAGAGGAAAAGGCATACACAGCCATAGTTCTCATCTGTTAGAGGAAAAGGTTTAAACAGCCATAATTCTTATCTGTTAGAGGAAAAGGCCAACACAGCCATAGTTCTCATCTGTTAGAAGAAAAAGCCTAAACAGCCATAGTTCTTATCTGTTGGAAGAAAAGGCCTACACAGCCATAGTTTTCAACTGTTAGAGGAAAAGACCTACACATCCATAGTTCTCATCTGTTAGAGGAAAAGGCCTAAACAACCATAGTTCTCATCTGTTAGAGGCAAAGGCCTACGCAGCCATAATTCTCATCTGTCAAGCAAAATGTGTAGTTATATGGCTTTGCTTCTGATGATGAATGAGCCGGTAAACTGGAGTGGTCTCTGTGCCATATTTGAGATTTTTCCATCATTGGTAAAATAGAACTCCTATTTTCGGAGAGTAGAATCATTTTATGACCCTTGGTTTTAAGTGGAGATGGAACAAGACCCTTGCCCTGAGCCTGCGAGGGCCCCTGCCCAAATGGATATATTTTCATCATTTTGATACTTAAGCATATCTGGGCCCTCGTATGTCATTTGATGGCACAGCCCCCTAAAGCTTCCATTTGGACTCTGCAACTAACCATGAGGAAATTGGTGGCCAGGGCTTCATTCACTAAGCAAGTTGTGACCCACTTAGCATTGCTCAAGCCCTTTTTGATTTTGATGGTAATAGCATAAGGAACCTATGTCGTCATGCTGGTATGTTTATGTATGTGCGTTTGTGCTACAAGCTTGTAAGCGTGATATCTCAGGAAGGATACACCAGATTCACGTCACAGTATGTGGTACTACTAGGCCTAACGTTAGTAGCCTACTTCCCGTAGTACACAGATAACCCATGGTCCGTAGATGTGCCCTGTTCTTATTGGTGACGATGTCTTTCGTATTAAATGAGTATGCGGGACTTAATGTAAATATCTTTTAAAATGTTCATATTTTTACAAATGTATGTTTGCTTTGTTTCATATTGAGTGTAATTATGCTGTTAGCTAGTATGTACATGTTCATCGTACAAAAATGTAGAATTTCATTAATATGCATAGTGGGAGGGGGGGCATAACATGATTTTGTTGAAAACAGCTTGTAAGCATGGTATCTCAAGAACAGTAAACTGGATTCATGTCATATTTGGTACACAGATAGCCCATGGTCTGTAGTTGTGCCCTATTGTTTTTGGCAGTGATAACATTTATATTAATGAGTAGGTGGGGCTTAATATACAAAATCTTGGAAATACTCTTTATCTTGACAATCACATGTTTCATTTGTTTCATATTCAGTATAATTATGTTGTTAGCCAGTGTGTATGTGTTCATTGTATAAAATCGTTTAATATCACTAATATGCATAGTGGACTGGGCTTACTATGATTTAGCTGAAAAGAGCTTGTAAGCACAATATTTGAAGATCGATATTCTGTTTTTATGTTTTATGTGGTACACACATAGGCGAAAAAGGCGGGGCCTGGAGCCCCCCCCCCTTTCCTAACAACATATTCGGGCAATATTCTGAGAATATTTCAGGCACCTACCCTGGCGGTGGCACTTAACATAAATCGTTGATACGTATCCGCGTTATGAAAATTGCGGAAAAGGGGGAAAAATTTCACAACAAACGCGGATCGCAAATTAGCAAAAAAGGGTACTTGAAAAGCACCTATAAATTTGGTGATTCACCAGTATGTTTTTCAATGGTTAAATTTATATTATTATTATCATCATTATTATTGTAACGACTTCCACAAAAATTATAATCAATATGGGAGGGTAACGCGGCAAATGATTGTATGTAATTAGCATGCGATGTAATAACCGATGCATGCCTATATGACAGTGGCGTAACTACAGAGGGGGAAGGGGGGGGGGCAGGGGGAAACCACCCGGGCAGGGCCCAAGGGTGCCCACAGGCAGCAACCCCGAAAAATATGTAGAGTCCGACTCCTGCACCTTTGGGTCCCATGAGTTGAAAAATTATTGTCTGGGCCAAAATCAGCTTGTAAAAACATTTTCATTCCATTTTTGTAAGTAACAATTTTAGCAACACCTATAAAATCAAGGGATAACATTGAACCTTTTTTCGATTTTTAAAGCCATTTTCTGCAGTCTGGGAGGCATTTCTCTATTTTAAAAAAATTCATACGCTACGCGCCAACAAGGTGGCGCGTAGCGTAGTTGTTGTTTTTGTAATAATTATACCCACTTGATACCAAGGCCCAGTATCTCTCTCGCCCCCGGCACGCAGAACCCTAGTTACGCCACTGCTATTATGATATGTACATTAACATGTTAAAAAATTGGGGGTTATATTTTTCAGGCAAGTCGTTACAGCCCCCTCCCCCACCCCCTTCCCAACTCCCCAATCAAATTGGGCTCCTACGCCCATGGGTACACAGATACCATGATCTGTAGATGTGTCCTATTGATTTTGGTGGTGATGTCATGCATATTATTGAGTAGGCGGGGCTTAATTTGAAATCCTCAAATGCTTATAATTTAACAATTACCTCCGCTTTGTTTGATATGTGGTATAAATATGTTGTTAGCTGGTATAAACAACGTTGAATTTCATTAAGATGCATAGTGGGCGGGGCTTAATATAATTTTGCTGAATAGAGCTTGTAACCACCGTTACTCAGGACAATACATTGGATACAGGTCATATGTGGTACACAGATGACCCATGGTCCATTTGTATGCTCTTTTGATGGTTATGTTTTGCATATCATTAGGGCAGGAGGGAGGGGGTTAATGTGAAAGAAAATCTTGAAAAAGTTATAAATTTATTGCAATCGTATGTCTGTTCACATCAAATCTTGCATGTTAGAATTGTCAGCTATTGTGCATGTATGAGCCTCCTTTTTTTTCCAAAATAGTTTCTATAATATAAATATAGGGTCAAAATTGGTTCTCAATCAGTAATAGGCTTGAAAATAAATCATAATGAGATGAGTGACATTCCATAGCCATTCAGAAAGGCCAAATAATAATAACTCATATGTCTTGTTAAAAATGGGGTTATGATGAGGGTTGCTGAAAGAGCTGTGACATAGCACTAACCTCAGCGAGGTAATTCACTTTTTTATTTTTTTTAATCAGGACAGATAAAAGTGGGTGTTTTATGTCATAAAATGGTTTCGCATGGACTGTCTGTTGGTGGGTTATTCAGGAAGGTCATATGATTCTGTAATAAAGAAATATTTCTATAGTTTTCATATAATGTATAGAAATAACAATTCAAACTGAAACTTTTCTTTAGTAGTGTGGATGTTCCCGTTATATTCATTTCATATATTAAGCAGAACCAAAAGGTTTTGTGGTTCCGATGCTTTTTTCACAAGCTGATTGACTTGAACAATTTGTATTACCTGTCATGTTATCGCATCATGAAATATTTGTTCCATGATATTTATTCATAAGCCACACCCACCATGCAGATTAATAAAAATGTTGACAACATTAGCATTTGCACAATGATTAACAACATTGCCATAGCACGTATGATGCAAAAAAGGTTGCTAATTTATTATATTTCAAGGATTTGTCAATAAACCCCACCTTAGCCACCTAATCATTAATATTCATGACATCACTAATACAACATTGGAGCATACTGTATTTTCAGACCATGACCCATCTGTGTACCTGATATAGCATACATCTGGTATATCGTTCATGAGATACAGTATGGTATTTACATCATTTAGCACTTTCACATTAAGCCACGCCCACCATGCATATTAATGACATCTGCTGTTAACATAAGCATGTACACAATAATCAACAAAATCATCATGCCCAATATGACGCAAAACGGATATACAGCTGCTCATTTATCACTTTTTCAAAATTTTCACTTTAAGCCCCTTCCACTTATTAACGCATGATATCACCACACACACACAAATTACAACACATCTACAGATTATGGGCTATCTGTGTACCAAATATGAGTTTACTATTCTTGAGATACTGTGTTTACAAGCTATTTGCACAATATCAAGCCCCACCCACTACGCATATTAATGACTTCAACGTTTTACATCATGAACATATACATAGAACTAAAACACACTCATTATTAACCAATGAATATCGTCAAACAGATACAGTAACTGAAGTGAAGGTGATAGATATCATGACGTTATCAGACACTAACAAACAAAACCATTATGTTAACCAAGAAATGTTTCCTTGACCCATATAGAAACCACAGTTCCATGAAGGATCAGAAAACAGTATTCATAGAAAATTGTGAAGATGACAAATGGGTTCTCAGATAATTTGAGTACAGTATGTAAACTGACAAGGAATGACAGGATGTTTATAACAAACTTCCAAATTAAATAATTTGTAGTATGTTTGCCCAGGAGAGGTAATTTTGTAGTTGAAGAGGACAGAGTTCAGAGCTCTCTAAAGTCTAACTTTATTAGTGAAGCCAATGGTCATACCCATAATATGCATAGTGGGGATGGGGGGATGGGGGCTTAACATGATTTTGTTGAAAAGAGCTTGTAAGCATGGTATCTCAAGAACGGTAAACTGAATTTTTTTTTTTTTAAATTATAAAGATAGCCCATGGTCTGCAAATGTGCCCTATTGTTTTTGGTGGTGATACCATGCATATCAATGAGTAGGCGGGGCTAAATATAAAAAATGGCATGCTTTATGGACTATGTGGTACACAGATAGTTTGTAGAAGTGCCCTATTTATTTTGGTGATGTCATGCATGTCAATTACTAGACGGGGCTTAATGTGGAAATCTTGAAGTGCTCATATTTTAAGAATCACATGTCTTGTTTTGTTTTATATTATGATTTAGCTAGTTAATACGTCTTTACTTGATAAAAACATTGAATTTCAGTAATATGCATAGTGGGCGGGGCTTAATATGATTTTGCTGAAAGTTTGTAAACACGATATCTCAAATATTTCATGATATGCAATGACATAACAGGTAATACAAAATCAATCAGCATGAAAAAAACATCGGAACCACAAAACCTTTGGGTTTTGGTTCTCATTTCCCTATATGCAACCAAGTGAGGGGAAGTAATAAAGAGCTCGGGGTGTCCCTACCTCTCACTCATTTTTTTCTTTTGATTTTATTTAAAGAATGGCTTCATGTTCCCATTCCACCCACTCACACGTATGGCAAATTAAGTGTGCCTTTTTGTATTGTCGAGTTAGGATTTCTTGTCCTATATACTAATTAAAATTTTCTTGCACCGACAACTTTTTTCCTGTTATAAGTTGTAAGAACACTCCTAACTGGCTTAAATTTGTAATTATGTTAAATGATGTTGGTGCTTTTTGGTTCCTACGATAGCATAAGGAACCTTTGTAGTCATGTTGGCGTGTGTTTGTATGTGTGTGTGTATGTATGTCTGTCTGTGACAGAAGCCTGTAAATGGGATATCTCAAGAACTGTGTAGTGAATTTCTGTCATACTTGGTATATGGATGTGTTGTGGTCTGTAGATGATTCTTATTGCTTTTGGTGCTGATGTCATGAATACTAATTAGTAGGCGTAGCTAAATGTATAATTATATTAAGAAGCTTGCCCGGAAGCTTGTAAACACGATATCTCAAGAACCGTACAATGGATTTATGTCATACTCGGTGTATGGATGGATGGGTTGTGGTCTATAGATGAACCCTTTTGTTTTTGGTGCTGATTGGTAAATGTAAAATTCTTTTAACAAGCTTGTAGATACGATATTTTAAGAAATGTGCGGTGGGTTGATGTCATGCGTGGTGTATGGATGTGCTGTTGTTTGTAGATGAGCCCTATTGATTTTGGTGCTGTCATGAATATTATTAGGCAGGGCCAAATGTAAAATTATGTTAACAAGCTTGTAAACACGATATTTCAACAAGAGTATGATGGATTTATGCCATACTTTGTATATGGGTGTATTGTGGTATGCAGATGATCCCTATTGTTTTTTGTGATGATGTCATAAATAGATGGCGGGACTAGCTGTGAAATTATATTTGTGCTCATATTTCCACAAACCCATGTCAGCTTTAAATCAAACTTGTTATGATACTGTTGATAAAAGCAAGGATGATACAGGATCCCATAAAATGTTAAATTCTTGACTTCATCATTATTCATGTCAGGCGGAGCCAAATACAATTTTTAGCATAACAAAGATTTAATATTTCAATGAATAAAAAGCAATGGCGCACACATTTAAGAAATTCAACTTTGTCCCCCTCCCCTCTCCTCCCCATCCACACACACACATACTATGAAACTGGAGGACATCTTTATTAAAGGACTTAAGCAAACAAGATTGCATACTTTTTAAACAATATGTCTAGATGCTATACCCACCGTGAGCCAATGTTAATTCCCATTCCTTCTTGGTATGAAAGCCTACATTGGAAGTGGGGATACTCACTTATACACATGTAGTTAAACTGCATCCTATAAAAATGGGGATAAATAACATTTCCACTGTTCCAATGTCCCAGGTGTATATGCCCAATTGGAAGGTGTGAAATCACGTCCGCAACATCGCATTATTATGGCGCTATACACTTTAAATTTGTGATGTGATGACAAGATGTTTTGAACTCCCGCAATACTCACCAGCATTTGACATAGAACTGGGGGAAATTGCGGAGAAAGCTTTCTGTCAATTGGGAATATCTCCAATTGCAGGTGTATCGCTGATTGGAAGGTGTGTAAACAAGTGATTATCCCCAATTTCCACCTACAAGTGCACCCACACATACACCATACATACACTTTTTCGGGCAAACCCAAATTATGCTCAAGCATAATCACAACAACGGCATACAGATTTGAGATATTCAAGTATTTTAGGGCTTCCAATTTTGAACAATTTCCGGCGCCGTTGGAAAAAATACTAGTTTTTTTTGGAGATGCTGGCCATCAATCGTTTGACAAACTCTCCATGTATCAGCGTTGATAATCCTAGTATCAAATTGCGCTTTTCATAAATCCTTGTGGGCGCAAAAATATCATTTTATTTTCATAAAACGAGTGCATCGTGTATAATCAGATATGTGTATTTGTGCTTAGGGCATAGGCCTATCTTCCTTATTCGTTTCCATACTTTAGCCATTCTCTACTTTATTGCGCCGTTCATTTACGTACTTAACTGTTATTTTTCATTTGACATTTATTATATAATTTGTAAGTGGATGAATGCCTTTGAGCGTCGGGGAGTTATAACGGTAACCTGCACGTGAACGCCCTTGGAGCTGAGTGTTGAAGAAAAATCGATATACGCACCAGACTACTCAACCGTCACTCTTCAAACAAGATCTGCCTGTGGCAACTTATGGCAAGACTTACTAAGCATTTTAGATCAGAGCCTCGGCCAAGTCATTTGAAACCTTTTAAAATATTGCTTGGGAAATTACAATTTTTTTTTTCTTTCAAGGTTATATTGTTGTTTCTAATGTTAAAGATGAGCTTCTTAGACACGTGACCACAATAAAGCGGTTGATATTTATAAGACACTGTTTAGGAAGGGGGCTTGGACATAAAAATCAATAAATCTGCAGAGCTTCCAGTGACCTCTACCTTTAGCGGGCTCATGGATCCCACGCCGTTACGCGCACACTACGGCTTTTGGCGGCACACTTTTAGGGCCCCTTTCTCCATTTTCTCCTATTGACTGCTCTGCAAAAATATTTGTATACGTTTGTACCCTCATAACCTCCCCTACCCCTACCCCCTACCCCCACCCCCTTCCCCCCGCACCCCCATTTCCTTCCAAATCGCCCATCTTCCCTTCTATGTGTTAACTCACATGATCAATTTTGAAGTATAATCAGATCAGTGGCACCACTATGGGAGGGGGATACAGGAGAACCCCCTCCCTAAAACAAAAACACAAAATTCATTACACATTTTCACAGATGACTTCATTTGAAACATTTTCAGCCTTCAGTTTTTCTTATACCTTCCGCAAATTCAAAAGAAAACTCAAATTTTGGTCAGTGTTTCAATAATTCACTTTGATAAAGATTCATTTAAATTTTACTTAACAAACTTTTTCACCATTTTATTGCAAAATGAATACCAGAAATATACATAATTGAATAGTGCATTTGAGTTTTACTTAATAAACTATTTCACCATTTTATTGCAAAATAAATACCAGAAATATACATAATTGAATAGTGCATTTTGATGCACTATTTACCGAAGTACCATAACGCAAATATTAATCATCCACACACACCGAAACCGAACTCAAGTCCCCGGGGACTATGCTGGGGCGAGACAATGCCCTGGTGCAAGCGCAACAAGTCACCAACCACGTGAAATTATTACCCTGCTCTGTCTTCAAGTTCTAAATGTCGAGCAGCAGGTGCCATTTTTTAAGTCTCTGGCATGACCCGACCCAGGATACGCTTTTTTTTCCTGCAGCCCAGAATTGCCATTACAGATTTTTTCAGCCAATCATATACAAGAATGATGATGACGTAATTAAATATGAATATTCATATACAACTTATGTTATATCGTCTGACAAAATAATTTGGGACTTAGTAATTTCATGACCGCGAGTGAATAACATTATTTTGCCGGAAAACAATAGAAAAAACCCGACACTACAGATATGGCACAATTCAAAATGTGCTACAAAGCGAATCCTCCTTTGAATATCGAGGAAGTAGTTAACAATATCTCGGTAAGTGGTGTTCTGTGTGAAGTTCTAACACTCGCTCCTTGTATGAAAATTAAGACATAATTTATAAAGTAGTAGTTAAGCGACTTTCCCTTGCATTTCCATTTTTCATTGACACGTGTTGTAGGTACGGAGTTTTTGGTTAGTGTGTAAAAATCAAGGTTATTCGCAGTGCTGGCTTGAAATACTGTGTGAATATTCGCAGGGCTGCCCTGCGAATAATCACTTCAAAAAATCAAAGTTGTATAGCGATAGTTCTCATGTTGTATACGTAGATCTTCAAGCTGCTGTATCTGCGTGAGATAATTCGCACTAGTTGTAGGTATGCCTAGACCTAGTACGAGTTCATGCCCAAATAGACTTTTGTTTAAGTTGTAGGTGAGTTTTATCCTTTTTGAACATTTTTCTCTAAGTCCTGATTTTCCTTTTTGGACGGAGTGCGTGGTCGTAGTGAGTACTTCATGCATGCATTACATACTATACAGGCTATAGTATACAGTCCTATGTTATACTTACAGGACTAATGTTGTATATGAATATTCATATTTAATTACGTCATTGTCATTCTTGTATATGATAGGCTGAAAAAATCTGTAATGGCAATTCTGGGCTGCAGAAAATAAAAGACGCACCCAGGATCGAATCCAAGCCTCCCGGCTCCGATGGCGGGCGCTCTACCACGGAGCCAACCAGTCGGTCACATCAGATGCACCGTGGTTTTGTGCCAGAAGCTGCGCGAGAGACAGATCCGACAGTCCAATACATCTATCTGTCATGGAATTTTCTTGTGAAATTTGACAGAGTTTGGCAAGAAAATTGGCGGCATGCTACCATCAAGACATGCAGCTGCCATTTTTCTTTACCTTCCACGTTTTTGTCACCTTTTCGGAGCTATTTTACTCAATTTTCAGAGTAGGGCTAATTTCTTCTGTACCTGCTTATCTGAGTTGATTTTAACGTTAGAATTTAAAATTTTGTAATGTTTTATCTTCCACTTTTAGACCATTTGAGTGCATAAAAACATGAAATCTTCAAAGCCCACGCTTCTTCGCCTTTGGAGCCCAGGTTTTTCTGTCCGAAATGTCTCAATTTTCAGGGATAATTCATATTCTGCCTGTTTATAAATGGTAAGTCAAATGCTTATCTGAGTTGATTTTGACGTTAGAAACTAAATGTTTCTTCTTTTCAACTTCTGTGTTTAATTGTAAGCCATAGAAGGGGGAAGTTTGTGTGTGGGGGTATGGGGGGAGCTTGGAGCATAAAAACCAATAAATTTGCAGAGCTTTCGGTGACCTCTACCTTTAACGGGCTCGTGGACCCCACGCCGTTAGGCGCACACTACGACTTTTGGCGGCTTACTTTTAGTGCCCCCCCCCTTCTCCATTTTCTCTTCTTTACTGCTACCCCCCCCCCTCTTCCAAAAAACGAATATCTCCAGGCCAAGACGATTTTAAAAACAATATTGTTCACGCATGCAGTTTGCTACAGATGGTGATTATTACATGATACTCTGTTATGTCAGGAGCTGCTCCCTGTAATTGTTATGCACACTATACTGCTATATGTGCTTGGATCAAGCAGCAGAATTCATTAAAAAATAACTAGGATTTCTCTGATTTTCTGTCGCAATAAATACTATGTGCGTACATATACTGAGCAATACATGGATTTTAATGGATCGCATTTTCCTTTTAAAAGAAAGAATACTAAGAAATCACAATTTATTAACTGTTATTCATTTGTAACTATTTTGTATTTTGTTACACCTGGCGGCAAAATGAAGAAATTACGTGTTTCGGCGCGTAAAATTAAAAATTCAGTACTTGTCGCCTGGAGAAATTACATCTCGGTATTGACAGTGTGTATTATGAAAGCCAGTTGCAAATTGTCTCTACCCATTGATTTTCATTTAATATCGCTAAATGGACCGATATTGAACTTAAGTGGAGGAAAATTCCAGGCTTCTTTCTTTCTTCTAGCTGCTTTACAGAACGATGGAAATAACATGAGCTTGTTCGTGTGCAGATATGTTCTTATGCACGGTGTTGTTAGTCATTACAAACTGTCCACTTGTAGAAGACGATTTTTTAATGAATTGCTTTAGGTAGATTGAAAATTCAATCCAACAGATTGAATGTTCAGTTTTTCAACGTCTGGGATTAGCAAACAACCTAATAGATTGAAAGTCACTTTTAGGGAAGACTGAAAATTTTCACTCCAAAGAAAGTGAATATTTCAATAGACTGATAAATTAATCTTGTAAAGGACTGGAATATTAAATCTCAAGACAATTTTCACTCCAAAGAAAAAGTGATTTTTTTTAATCTAATAGACTGATAAATTAATCTTGTAAAGACTGCAATTCAAAAATCTCAAGACAGGCAAAAATGAAGTATTTTAGACTGCAGATCCCATATCTCAATCTAAAATAATTATTACCCAAGTTAGCAATCTTAGATACCTTTGACAAGCAAAACATAAATGACAAAGAAGTGCAAAATCTAATTTAACCCCTCAACCCCAAAAGCTTTTTTATAAAGAGGGCTTTTTCACAATTTTCTCTTCACTTTCTACTATTACAAGTTTATATAGAATGAAATCTAAGACTTGAAACATACATTGGTGTGCATAATAATTTTCCAGTCAAACATGCAAATAATCTTCTTTTTTTTACCTTGGCATTTTTCAAATCATGGACACAGTACATACTGTAGCGTTACGACGTACACGAAGGCGTACACAATATGCAGCCAGCAGTACAATAGGCCTGCCGCCGCCTACACTGTACACACAACCAACGACATGACAACAGGCTGACAGGGACCTTCTAAATAGCAGGTCCCTGAAGACAACACACCTGTCCTGTTCTGTCAGCCTCTCCTTGTACTGGTCCCTTACCTTGGTTCCTCCAGATCTTCATGAAATAATCAAATTTTCTCTGAAAAACATCTCGTTCTGCATGTCTGCTGTAGTGTAGGCAGGTAGGTCGTCATTTTTCACACGTTATATTTTCCGTTGCCATATTCGGCTCTGATTGGACAATTATAAAATGCTTTCTAATCTTTTTACTGACTGAAAAACCAATTCGAAACTTTGGACTATTTTGTTCTCCCAACTGCCCAATGCCATTTTATTCTATAGGATTTGAAAAAATAATCTAATAGATTAAAAAAAATTTCAGCTGGTGAAAAGATTGAAATTTTAAATTAAGGAATTTAGAGAATACACACAGATTGCTCTGCAGCTTTCATGGGGAACGTTGCAACGGCGCCGGTTTAAAAGTCAATTTTGCTCCCCCTCCCGCAGTAAATGTTTCCCCCCACCCCCTGGCTCTTATTTCATTGGAAATTTGGACTCCAGACAATTCAGCCGTAGCCATCCAGTAAATGTGGTCCCCATTCATAGTAAAAATGGTCCGCTAGGAAGTTTGGGCCCTGCCCTTCTTTCCTAGGAAATCTGGAGACAACAACTTGTCCCCCTTTTGCAAGAAAAAAACACTTCTTCTCCCTTCACAGTAAATCTCACTGCCGTTTTGCGTATACCACGCTTTTTTTTAGTGTATCCCGATGGGTACTGCCCAGATTGAAGAAAATATTCTTTTCACCTAAGTATTTCTGTTTGTGGGCAAATTCTCTGAGTTCAACGGCGCTGTATTCCGTACATAAATATTACTCATTTCGGTTAAGCTTATCACTTCAGTAGACAAAATTAATTAAAGAAACGTACAGACACACCAGTAAATTACCTAGTTAAATCAGCCCAGAGGGGACCAAATTCACTTAGCATTCCTTAGGAAATAAGGACCGGGGGGCCCAAATTTACGGGGGGCAAAATGTACTATCACACCGGAACGTTTTGAAAGTTGGGGCCAAACCGTATATTGGCGTGGGACCTCAGGAGTCCGCTTAAGGACCAACGGTAGGGTCCAGGGGCGAAGCCGAATCCCCAAAAGATCTGCAACTTTTGCGGATTTTGGGCTAAAAAATAGGTTTAAATTTAACTGAATTTTGCATGTTGCAACAACAAATTCAATCATAAGTTCAAGATGCCAACCCAGCAGGGCCAAAACCAATGGCGTGTCTGGATTGAAAGAAGAGGGGGGAGGGGGGGGGGGCTATTGGGGTTTATCCCCTAAAAATTCCGTAGCCCTCCTCAAATTTTGCCAAAGCCCTAAATATAATTAACTAAAATATCAAATGAACCATAAAAAAAAAAGCTGTTGGCATTTCGACTGAATTATTGTTCTAATTTTTGACAAATATTTCCCAATTTGCACCAAAAATCCTCAAATTTTGGACTAAACAATCTTTAATTTTGGCCCAAACATTTTAAATTTTGTATCAAAATAGAACCAAAACCCTTCATATAGGGAGGTAAAAGTCTTAACACTATCACCCCCTCCCCCACACACACACAATAATTTTTAAAATAGCCCTTTTGCAGTTTACCCTTCCCCGATGGGAAATTGTCAACCCTTGTCGTAGCAAGGGGCATATAGGATGGGTCACCTGCCTGGTTATACCTGTGAGTTTATAGCCAGATAGCCTTCGGGTTTAAAAGTCTGTTGTTATGACCGTGTCATCATGGTCGTGCCGTGATTCTGCTCATACATTCAAGCCTTGAAGGTTCTTCTTCTAACATGTCTAAAATGACATCTCTCTTGGTTATATACAAGCGGATAAATTGCATCGGTTAATTATGTTGCTAATTGGAAAATCTCCTTGAATTTTCGGGAATTCTCCTTGAATTTTCGTGAATTCTCCTTGAATTTTCGGGAATTCTCCTTGAATTTTCAGGAATTCTCCTTGAATTTTCGGGAATTCTCCTTGAATTTTTGTGAATTCTCCTTGAATTTTCAGGAATTCTCCTTGAATTTTCGGGAATTCTCCTTGAATTTTCAAATTCTCCTTGAATTTTCGGGAATTCTCCTTGAATTTTGGAATTCTCCTTGAATTTTCAGGAATTTTCCTTGAATTTTCAGTAAATTCTCCTTGAATTTTCAGGAATTCTCCTTAAATTTTCAGGAATCCTCCTTGAATTTTCAGGAATTCTCCTTGAAATTTCAGGAATTCTCCTTGAATTTTCAGGAATTCTCCTTGAATTTTCAGAATTCTCTTTGAATTTTCAGGAATTCTCCTTGAATTTTCGGGAATTCTCCTTTAATTTTCGGGAATTCTCCTTGAGTTTTCGGGAATTCTCCTTGAATTTTTGGGAATTCTTCTTGAATTTTCGGGAATTCTCTTTGAGTTTTCGGGAATTCTCTTTGAATTTTCGGGAATTCTTCTTGAATTTTCGGAAATTCTTCTTGAATTTTCGGGAATTCTCCTTGAATTTTCGGAAAATCTTATTGAATTTTAAGAAATCATTTTAAGGAATTTTTCTTCATTTTTAGGAAATTTTCTTCAATTTCTGCTAAATTTTCATTAATTTCAGAAACTTTTCGTTAATTCCCAAATAATCTCCTTCACTATTTGTAAAATGTCCTCCCTTTTCGTGAAATTTTCTTAAATTTCAGGAAAATGTTCTTCAATTTTAAAGAAATCACTGTCAATTTCTGGAAATTTTTAGGAAATGTTGCCAAAATCTAACAAAATTTGCAACAATTTTACGGATTTTTTACCCCCGGGGGAGGGGGTCCCCAAACTTCCTACGCCTCTGTCCTAGCCCCCAACTCCAACCTGTGTCAGGGACCTGAATATGTGTTTTAAGGACTTAAGCCCCCTTCCCCACCCTCTTCGCCTTCAAAAATTAAAAGCTAGACACGCCCCTGGCTAAAACTCCCTGAGAAGATTTCAAATATCTGGTTGGGAGGTGAAATGAGAAATTATTAAAATCATATTAGAAAATTGAAGAGAAACTTGGATAAATCCTTGGAAATTTCGGTAAAATATTGCAACATTTCCCAAATGTTGAAGAACATTATGCAAATTTCCCCGAAATCACAAAAAACTGCCCGTGAATTGGCCAAAAAATGAGTAAATTCTAATAAAAATTTCCCAATAACTAAAGAAAGTTTCCCAAATATCAAACAAACTGTCGAAAAATGAGGCAAATTTTCCGAAATGTGAAACAAATTTCCTAAAATGTAAGGTTATATATTTCCCGAAAAATGGAGTTTTCCCGATTATGGATTAGTAGCAACTTGAACATTCATAGAAATTTCATTTACAAGTGTAATTGTTCCGTTTGCGACCGGGAAGAAATGATGGATCTTGACTTCACTCCTGAGAAGGGACCCGTCCTTTATACGCCCTCAGTTAAATCCCTTTTGGTCCGTAATATATATATATAACCAAACAAATTTAACTGCTCATTATTTTGTTTTATTTTATTCTTTTTCTTTAAGGAAAGAAATTTCCCAAAAATGGAAGATAATGTTTCTATAATCGAAGAAAATTGTCCAGAAATGAAAGAAATTGGCAAAAAAATTCACGAATGGGAGCAAAACTTTCCGAAAATTAGCAAAATGTTTTAAAAATGAGCAAAATTTCTCAAAAAATAACAAAAATTTTCGATAATTAAAGAAAATTATCATGAAAATTAAAAAAGCTTGCCAGAAAATTTTATAAAAATGGAAGAAAATTGTTCGAAAAGGAAGCAAAATTTCCGAAAAGGAAGCAAAACTTCCGAAAAGGAAGGCAAAATTTACTGGGGGAGGGGAGGGGGCATAACGAGTCAACAATTTATCGAAAATGTCCCTTTTGGGTATTGCCAACCCCACCCTCACAAAGAATTTCTTTAAAAAGGCCCTGCTATCTGTCGTTTAACAGTTGACATGGTTGAAGGCCTTTTATCAACCCTCGACAATTACGTTTGCTTTGTGGTCGCCAACTCGGGAAAAAATGGCGACCATTTTCTCATTTCCAAATTTTTGATCGCCAAAATTGTTAAGTTAATAGCTAGTACAAAAACCTGTTTTAAATTCTAATCTTTAAAAAGAAACTCTTCTTCCCCGATTTTTTTTTTTTTTGCATGAAAAATTTAAGCTCATACTTTACAACTCAATTAATACACATTATTATTATCAGGAAAATGTTCATCAAGGTACGAGCGTACCTGTACTTGGATATCTATGAAGGAAGTTGAAGTATCATTCCAACAAAATAGCTATCAAAATACGGATATTATTTCCATTTTATTTTCACGAGTTTCTTTCAAACTTCTTCAACTTTACCAGTTTACACACTACAATTCTTGATATCATGCATATTGTATCGGCGTTGTGGGGCTTGTCAGCTTGTGGGGACAAAGTTATCCTGCATAGTTAAGGTGTAAAATTCTGGATTAAGATTCCCATTAATTGGGAGCAGTAATAATAAAGGTTTTTATGCTACCGAAATATTTTTAGTGCATTTCTATTTTGGTCGCCAGGTGAGACATAAAGTGTAGTCTCTGGCGAATAAAATCAACATTTTTCAATTTGTTGGTCACCAAGATTTCAGTTTTCATCGCATTGGCTACCACGGCGAAAGGAATTGTCGAGGGTTACTTTTTTATACAGCATCGGGTAACATGGACAATTGCACTCATAATCGTTTACTGGCGACGTCATTTCCATAAACAGATTAAGTTGCTGTACTTGTGGCGGGATAATACGCATCTCCGTTTGATCTGTTGATGCAGTGTAATAATCCAACAGAATCTACCATTTTCAAGATCATTATATAAGGTCTCTTGATTGAAGTGTCGATCTAACTCAGCAACAATTAGATCCAAAGCATTTAAGTATTGCTGCCTGAGGTATTCGTCGACAGAGAAATGAACTTGAAGTGATTTTGCCTCAATTAGATCGATTGTTTTTCTTACAAAAACTCTTTTGATTGGTGTCCTGTATGTTTGTAGGTCCATGGTCATCTCAAATGAGAAGTTTTTTATTTGTTCCAGTAATTTGATTTTCTTATTAATAAAATATTAAAAAAATGTCTAAATGATACAATTTTTGTATAAAGTTCAAAATTGGGAGGTCAAATACCCACTTCTAAAAAGTTAGGGCAATATCCCCCCCTTCCCCCTCCCCCCCCCCCCCCCCCTCACCTGCTTCCAAAGCCTATGATCATCGTTGTGAATAAGCCACGGTATATAATCTATCATATATGAAAAGGAGCCACACACTAATGAAGAACGTATACACCCAAAGACAGTAGGGGTATATGAAAAGTCACCTCTCAAGGGGGGAACTGTGCCACCGACACAGGGTTGAGATTGGGGGTCACTGGACTAATGTTGGCAATTGCCCATCGAGAAGGTAAATGCTTATTTTAAAGTTATTGTTTTAAAAATTATGGATGGATATACCCCACACCCTTTTCCTCCCGCCTCAGATCCAAGTTTGGAAGTATTTTATTTTCTCTAACTGGTAAATTAAATTTCCACCGGACGGTGCTGCATATCAGGAAACCTCCTAACAGAACCAAGAAAAAATACAATCCTCACAGGGGATTCAATAGCCCCTCCTGCTCCATACCGTCTCTGACAGGCTGTCACACCTCACAGCGGGCTCTGGATTCATTACAGTTAGGTCAAATTCCCTTCTAAATTAATTTCACAGTTGCATGAATTTTACACATGACCAGTGACTTAATGAATTGAAGATCACAGAATATTAAGACATGTCATATGAAATACATTATATACATTAGGCCTTCCCTGCCCATGCAACTCCAACCCCCGGCGCCCGGAGATGATCGGAAGGTTTGATTATTGGTAGGCCTACTTATTATTACCCGGAGAATTTAATGTACGGTCAAAATAATTTGAAATATAATTGGTCTGAAAATTGATGAGGAACTTTCCTTTTCAAAATAATAAATATTTCTAGACAATTGACAGATTTCTTTACTCTACAAATTTAGCTAGAACTAGAATTTCAGCACACCTCCGCCCGCTTGATAATTCAAGCATGCCTAAATTTAGCTATGCTGACCCCATCCCCGAAACAATCTCTATAGACCCACTACATTTTATCCCCAAACAATCCCTTCCTCACCACTTTAATCATGTGCATTCTAGACACTTCAGGGTTATCTACCTTGAAGTCATTGTTTTCAGTTTTATTCAGGCTCAGAATTCATTCCATTTTTTTCTATTCATTTCAAAAGCATTTCAGTGTTTTGATTTTCTTTGATACCCAACCACTAGATTTGATTTTCTTTGAGTCCAGAAAATGGATTGTTTGAAAATCTTTTCAGGGCACGAATTCATTGTTCAGCACATTCCATTGGAAACTTTAAACTATAAGTCTTAATAATTCTCATCTAAAAACATCCCCACCCCGACGTTTCTGCCCTTCCCCTGTTCCAAATTTAAATCACTTATTCTTAAAGGCCATCTATCGTGATTAAAATGTGGCGGCGTACAATTTATTCCAAAACGATACTGATGGGCGTATCAATGTAAGTGCACAATATACCATTGTGTTTCGACCAATCAAAACACAGGATTTGAATTTCATTTTACCTCGTACGTTAGAGATGACAACTGGCCTTTAAATCAGAAACAAAATCACACACCAAATTTTATCAAAATCCAAATTTTAAGGTTCAAGTTAGCTAAAAGCTACTTGCCCATAATGTTCATGGTCTAACTATACCCATTGACCAGTTAACCTGTTGACGGTTAACTTACTGACCTATAGCGTAATAGTGTAATTGCTAATTGAGAAAGTTCTCATTTCGAAATCCACTTACATGTTGGTTTAAAATGTACCCGAGGTGAAGCCGTGCAGGTAAAGATGTGGGGCGGCTTTGCTCCAAACCATACGCCGTCTAAAAATATTTTGCAGCCATTTAACATTCGGCATGTGCAGTCATGACAGTTGGAGATACGTGTATTTTCTGGAATGCGTTTTCGTGAGTTACAGGAAATCGCTCGGCTCAAAAAAATGAACTGGACGAACACAACTCAAGCAGATATTGTTCAGTTCTTTAGATATCATTCTGTCATTATTGACTTGAATTTTTTTGACGTAAAATTTTGTTTGAATTACATTGGATAATTATTAAAACTTCATTTTTAGTTTGAATTTATGACTTTGGAGAAATACAAGATTTTTTTTGTTTAAATACAAAGCCGATATATTATGCTTTCTGTCAACACATTCCAGAGCTGTTTGCACGCGATGATCAGAATTTATGAAAAATAATAAACATGATTTATCCGCATCATTGTTATGAATATTTTGAGCCGAGTTATTTTCTTTAATATGTGATCAATTTTGTTCATTTTTAATGTGATTGTTTTTCAAATTGTAACTCATACTACGTTTTACTCAAGAGAGTTTTTTTCAGTAATGCAGGGTTCGAGTTCTGTCCACTAACTGACATAACCGTCACTATGGTGAGGTTGTGACCAGATAACAAACCGAACCATTTTAAAATAATCTCCGTGTCCCAAGTAATCACTTATTTGACGGTATCAAAATTGTCACCAACGATGGGTGATTAATTGTAGGTCAGATATCTGCAAAAGAGGCCAAATTTATTTTCAGTAACAATCGACTTTCACTTTGTAAAACAAAGGGATCTTGGCTGACTTTAAAGAAAATTGTAGATTTTGAGAAAAAATATTGTTTGATGAACTTTTATCAAATGACTTTTCAACCAAAAATGTTTAAACAGCTATCTGAACTGCTGAACATGCAGACTACACACATTTTCACCTATCTCCAAAATCGTTATCTTCTTTAGGAAGTGCGTTAGCCCCGTTTCAAATGATTTCAAAGCAATTTGCTTGATAATCAATATATGGGCCACAAGGACCTTAAGGTCAATGGACCTTTTGAGTTATGGCTGATCAAAATTTGATCATTTTTTTATTCATGCGAAATTTGTAACGTAGCAAACAGTTTTTTTTAATTTCTTTCATAATCTGCTAATTCTGTGTCATTAAAAATCTGCTATAATTTGTAGCTGAGGTATGATACAGACATTTAATCTGGGGTATGATACAGACATTTGTATCTGGGGTATGATACAGACACGTGTATCTGGGGTATGATACAGACATTTGTATCTGGGGTATGATACAGACATTTGTATCTGGGGTATGATACAGACACGTGTATCTGGGGTATGATACAGACATTTGTATCTGAGGTATGATACAGACATTTGTATCTGGGGTATGATACAGACATTTGTATTTGGGGTATGATACAGACATTTGTATCTGGGGTATGATACAGACATTTGTATCTGGGGTATGATACAGACATTTGTATCTGGGGTATGATACAGACATTTGTATCTGGGGTATGATACAGACATTTGTATCTGGGGTATGATACAGACACGTGTATCTGGGGTATGATACAGACATTTGTATCTGGGGTATGATACAGACATTTGTATCTGGGGTATGATACAGACATTTGTATCTGGGGTATGATACAGACATTTGTATCTGGGGTATGATACAGACATTTGTATCTGGGGTATGATACAGACATTTGTATCTGGGGTATGATACAGACATTTGTATCTGGGGTATGATACAGACATTTGTATCTGGGGTATGATACAGACATTTGTATCTGGGGTATGATACAGACATTTGTATCTGGGGTATGATACAGACATTTGTATCTGGGGTATGATACAGACATTTGTATCTGGGGTATGATACAGACATTTGTATCTGGGGTATGATACAGACATTTGTATCTGGGGTATGATACAGACATTTGTATCTGGGGTATGATACAGACATTTGTATCTGGGTATGATACAGACATTTGTATCTGGGGTATGATACAGACATTTGTATCTGGGGTATGATACAGACATTTGTATCTGGGGTATGATACAGACATTTGTATCTGGGGTATGATACAGACATTTGTATCTGGGGTATGATACAGACATTTGTATCTGGGGTATGATACAGACATTTGTATCTGGGGTATGATACAGACATTTGTATCTGGGGTATGATACAGACATTTGTATCTGGGGTATGATACAGACATTTGTATCTGGGGTATGATACAGACATTTGTATCTGGGGTATGATACAGACATTTGTATCTGGGGTATGATACAGACATTTGTATCTGGGGTATGATACAGACATTTGTATCTGGGGTATGATACAGACATTTGTATCTGGGGTATGATACAGACATTTGTATCTGGGGTATGATACAGACATTTGTATCTGGGGTATGATACAGACATTTGTATCTGGGGTATGATACAGACATTTGTATCTGGGGTATGATACAGACATTTGTATCTGTATCTGACATTTGTATCTGATATGATACAGACATTTGTATCTGGGGTATGATACAGACATTTGTATCTGGGGTATGATACAGACATTTGTATCTGGGGTATGATACAGACATTTGTATCTGGGGTATGATACAGACATTTGTATCTGGGGTATGATACAGACATTTGTATCTGGGGTATGATACAGACACGTGTATCTGGGGTATGATACAGACATTTGTATCTGGGGTATGATACAGACATTTGTATCTGGGGTATGATACAGACATTTGTATCTGGGGTATGATACAGACATTTGTATCTGGGGTATGATACAGACATTTGTATCTGGGGTATAATACAGACATTTGTATCTGGGGTATGATACAGACATTTGTATCTGGGGTATGATACAGACATTTGTATCTGGGGTATGATACAGACACGTGTATCTGGGGTATAATACAGACATTTGTATCTGGGGTATGATACATACATTTGTATCTGGGGTATGATACAGACATTTGTATCTGGGGTATGATACAGACATTTGTATCTGGGGTATGATACAGACATTTGTATCTGGGGTATGATACAGACATTTAAAAAACAAACAATTATTAAAAGAAAATACCAACGTCATTACCTCAAAAATTTCATGAAATATGCAAATTGGTGCCTGAAAATTAAAAGCTCTGTAAAATCATGAAAATGGTTAATGCTTAACAGCTTAACCGATTTTGATTAACTTTTTTTTTTTTGCTTTGATGGTCATGGTTTTCATAGATTTCAAAGCAATTCAGCTAATGTTGCTTCATATGTTTTTAATCATCCATGATAAAAAGGATATAATTTTTCTTTTATATGAAATGGCCTTCATACATATCTAATTATAATGAAATCATATAATCAAAACTTGAACAGTAAACGATTGCGCAACAATATATCGGATACGGTCAGCAGGTCAGACGATGGTCGGTGGTCTTGCAAACTGAACAGTAAACGATTGCGCAACAATATGTCGGATACGGTCAGCAGGTCAGACGATGGTCGGTGGTCTTGCAAATGTGGAATTCATAAAACGTGGGGAACACAGTGGGGTTTACAAAAAGAAAATTATGTCTGCGCACAATATAAACAATGCATAATTAAAATGTTGTAAGACAGTAAGCCAATCATATTTAACAATTTTCACGATAATCAATTTTTTCAACCTGCAAACAAGTGAAATGTTAAAGATCTATGGATAGGTAGCAACTTATATCTATGGGTATATCTATGGAATATGTAGTAACTTCATTGAAGATAATAGGCTATAAAAATAGCAACAAAATAAATCAAAATCGGTTAAAAATTGACCATTTTATTTTCACAACACTTTCAATTTTGAGGCCTTATTATACAGTTATAATAAATTACGCAAATTTTATTGCAATTTTGTGATATCGACACGAGAAAACCAATGAATTTCATGTTAATTTTTTAATCCTTCACCAACTTTATTTGAATGGGAGAGGTTGAATGTGACGAAGAGGATTTGGATCCCATCACACAGTTATCCCCCAATTTAGAATGAGAATGCAGTCTGGTGATTTTCAGTTACTAAAATCTAGAACAGAAATTTAAAGAATTACATTCAAGATTTTGAGCTGTCCTCTCTTTCACACCACAACGTGTGCATATAGATTAAAATTCATATGGACATGTAGAATTCTCGGTATTGTTTGAAACAATATAACAATCTGAGCAGATTATTATTTCAAGTTGAATTTTGTAATTAGCACTTTTAGTTTTTGAGTTATCAAAGTTTCATTACTTTCAATTCTAATTCATTCAAAATTTGTGATGTATGACTGAAGGAAAGCTCAAAATCTTTGTGTAATTTTTTTAGTTTTTTCCCCTAAATCTTAAATAGTCACTGAAGATGATTGGAAATTCTACTCCTGCTAAAAATCTTTTGGGGGCATGGCAAAGACTCAACTTGACTTCTAGTCAGAACTTGATGCACCGCTTCAAAGAACTATGATAATCTAATTCTAAAAGCATGAGATATACAAAAGAAAATACCAACATTGCACTGTACTATATATCACAATATAAAATATGCAAATTGCTGCCTGAGAATTAAAAACGCTGTAAAATGGTGAGTTTTGATGATATATTTGACCATGATGGTTTTTGAATGTTGCCGCTACACGTTCATATACCTTTTACAGTTGAAATAAATCAATGTGGATTACATCGGTTTGTTTTCAAGAAATTCAAATGCTCACACACACGTTCTTACGTATTATATGTTCAATTGACTTGATCTTCAAAAATCTCGTTTAAAGGCTTTTACATATGATTCATCGTGATAATAAACATATCTATTCGTTCAACATAGCCTTATAACAGCTCTCTCATTGACCAAGATTACGAAAAATCAATTTTTTACGATTTGCCCTTTCCTACGAGTTTTTGTTTTCTCTTTAAAAGCGCAATCTAAACGGGAAGCCTTCTGGTTCCACATGACTGATAATGACCGCATTTCTAGAATGAATAATAATCCTTAAATGCGAAAGTAATCAAGCTTTCTCTGATGCTCTTCTTATAATTTGTGTAACCATACATGGGTCGTAAGCATTCTCTTCAAAAACACGATTTTAATGGGACTTTTTTCTGAAAGCTTTCGTCTAGTTTTTATGAAGCTTAATGAGAATTGATAAATAGGCCTATGGTGGAATCTATGAAGACATGGCTAAAAGTGCGTTTTCCTTTTGCCCAACCTATTTCATTGATGCTTGTCTGTGGCTTTTGGTTTATTGATGAAAAAGGAATTAGACAATACATGAAAGGATATACATAAAGATCAAATAATTAAAGCAGCGTGCCGCAATGCAGGACTTTCGACAAGTAGATCTGTCAGTGGATACCTTACCCTGATTTAATTTGGGCTGGCGTATTTAGCCTTTCGGAGGGGGAACTTGTCCAATTTAAAATTCTCGTAAAAACTTGACTTTGCTGTCCTTATGAAACTAAATGGCAATCAATTTTAGACTGAATTTCAAGTCCATTTGGAACTAAAAATATTCAATCTTGGACCGTAAATTTTAGGACCAACGTTCACCAACCTATAGTCAGATAGTTGCAAATAATTACATTTGTATTTTCATAATTTCGACGACCTTTTGGGTGTGGTGGTCTCAGACCCTATTGCCAGACTATTGGGGCGGAACTCTGAAACATTGTACCTCTCAGTAACACTGCTATATACGAGACAAAACACACATGAAATAACGACGACCAAACAATGACGACGGTAATAACAAGCACGAATACAATGATGACGATTACCAGAATGAAGATGACGACCGCCAGAATAATAGCGAAGAAGATGACCACCATTGAAATGATCATGATCACTGCCACTCAGATGATTACTAAAAAGACAGCGACACAGGGCGCCCGTCGCCAGGGTCTACACCCTACTCCCTCCCCATAACTTTCCAAGCAATAGAATATTCAGATATTTAAAATAGGCCTTTATCTCTTTACTCGATGCATTGTCCAACATTGATCCTGACAAGAAGCGTAGGAAGAGTCACATCTCACGGGGAAAGAACCCAAAGATATTCGCGGTTACAAATTTCACATAGTGAATTAAACTCCATAAAATGCTGCAACAATTTTACTTACTTCTTCCATGTTGCAAACTTTTTTGATTTTATTTCAATCATTCCCCAATTATACTGGGAAGAAAGCATACAACCGGGATTAATGTAAAATCCTCTCATGGGGCAGTTTTTTTACCCACTTGTTGCTTCCTATACCTCTGGTCTTGGCCCTCCCTAATTTCAAACATATGTCGGGGGCCCTAGGCCTGCGACTAGCGAAATTACTACGATGAACATGAATCTAAATGGCCGAGACTCGAACAAATAATAAGTGTAATATGCCAAATTTACAATGTATAATGGCCTTTTTTTTTATTGCGGATATGTGGAAAAGATACAAGAATTCTTAATCAGAACGCCCGTTCTTGTCCACATAGTTTTGACAGGGAACTATAGAGAATAAAAAATGGGTTTACACTGCAGCGGCGCCGGAAAAGTGGGGGCCAAAAAGTACTTCAAAATTGTTTAAAAGTTTGGTAAATTTGGACATTTCCCGATTGACAAAATTCAAAATAGGTCTTTATCTGTTCACGCAAAAGTCACCTCTCACGGCCCGGGGCAAGAACCCGCAGCCTTATTTCCGGATACCACCAGGTTACAAATTTCACGGGTAAATTAAGCTTCCATAAACTGTTGTCAAATAAGGGGGAAATCTCCTTAATTGCGGAAATTGTTTCTTTTCTTAAATTTTTGGAATATCATTCTCCTTCATATCTCAGAAAGATTTTCTTCAATTTTTGGGAAATCTTTGTCAATCGGGAAATGTCAAAATTTACCAAAATAACGACGATTAGTTGATTACGATCATGATCATTAAACAGATTATGAATACGACCACCAAACACAATGATAACTTTCACCATTATTTCACCTACAAATAATGCAATATTTCAATCGGGTTACCATGTTTACCTGGTTTAGGGTCTGCACATCCCTAACTGTTTAAAGATTGTGCTCTTTGGCAGTGGCGTGGTAAGTCATGTTTCACTGGAGGAGGTGGGGTGAAGGCAATTTTGGCGCCCCCTTCCCCCGGAAAAAAAACGTTTATGGCACATAGAAGTAAATTGTCATAAACCGTTTAGAAAATTGTTGTGTTTCGAATCTAGGAACCGTCAAAGCCCTGGAAGGGGCCTCCGGAAGCGCTGCTTTGGTAAAATTTCCTGAAAATTGAATACAATTTCACAAATATTGTAGAAAAATTTAAGAATATGAAGGAAATTTCCTGAAAATGAAGGAAATCTTCCGAAAATGAAGGAAATTTTCCCAAAATTGAAAAAATATCCCGAAAATTGAAGAAAACTGCCCATATATTGAAGAAAATATTCCAAAAATTTCAACAAAATGAAGAAACTTTTTCAAAATTAAAGGAAACTTCCCAATTATTGAAGAAAATATCCCGAAAATGAAGGAAATATCACGAAAATGAAAGCAAATTTCTCGAAAATGAAAGAAATTTTCCCAAAACGAAGGAAAATTCCCGAAAATAAAGAACATTTTGAAGAAAATTTGAAGGAAATTTCCTGAAAATTGAAGAAAACTGCCCAAAAAATTTTCCCAAAAGAAAATTAAAATTAAAGAAACTTTCTTACATATTAAAGAAACTTTTCCGAAAATGAAGGAAATTTCCCAAAAATTTAAGAAATTTTCCGCAAAATGAAGGAAATTTCCCAAAGTATGAAGAAAACATCCCAAATATTGAAGAAAATATCCCGAAAATAAAGGAAATTTCATGAAAATGGAAGCAAATTTCATGAATTGGAAGAACTTGAAACGAAAGAAAATTCCCAAAAATTTGAGATTTCCCAGAAATTGAAGGAGATTTTCCTGAAACAGTGAAATTGCAGAAGATTTCCCGAAGAAAATAAATTTGTAACACGTTCATTATGGTGGGTTTAGAATTATTGTGTCAACTCTAGGCATACTATAGGGGTGAAGATCGCGAAGCACTGGTGTCAGGGTGTGGACCCAGGGTTTCGCAGGAAGTCCTACGTTTGTCACGGTTTTAATAGCAGAGAAGGGCTCTAAAATGTGTCATATCTACTGGGCGAAGCTGCATTTAGGGGCGCAGGGGCGAAACCCCAGGATTCCCTACTTTTCTCGCGATTTTCAGAGCAGGAAATTGCTGAAGATTGTATCAAATCCAAGGTCGACGTCCCAGTAAGCCCCAGTAAGCTAGTAGCGTTTTGGGGCGTGATTTTGGAAGCAGAAAATTGCTAAAAATCGTGTAAATTTCGTATTATTTTAAAACGTATGTTCAAATGCAGGATCCCATTGACTTTAATATGTGTCTTTAGTTGGGGTCTAGGAATGGTTTTCATGTTTCTGATGTAAGAATAAAGCTTTGAGAAAAATATCTACAACGTTGAGAATAAAAAGTATATAGAAGTATATATTTTCATAACAATTTTAGCGCCCCTGTGAGCATTTGGCGCCCTCTCGAAAAGCTTCTACCAGCTGTATTCAATCAAATTGTTTGCCTACATGGCAGGAGCAGATATTGAATATTGCCGACGAGCTATCGCCATGCATCGGTTTCTGTCCGAGCGCAAAATCCAGGGGCCCGCTTGAGTGCCAGTGGTGAAAAAAAGACGGAAAATTTGGTCTTTTCTGTGGAAAACTCATGCGTTTTTGGACTACACAAATGAAATATTACTTGCTTAATAGTATAGGAAGAAGATATTGAACAACACGTTTTTTCCTCCAAACGATTTGGGGGCCCCCTCAGAAGCTTCGCTGAAGGGGGGTTGTTTCCCCCTGCCCCCTACCACCACGCCACTGCTCTTTGGTCATTATAGTCAATTAAAACAGTGACTAATTCAACAACTATATGTGTTACATAGGGCCTCAATTCAAAGGGGACCTTGTCCCCCTCACTTTAAAAAAACGTTGCCTCCCAAGTTAATGGAGGGGATTTTTGGCCCCTCCCCCTCCCCCCCCCCCCTTCCACAACACACATACGCACATGCACACACACATGTCTGTTCTATGCTTCTTTGTGATGGAATCGCGCTATATTGTCCTAAATATAGGCCTATACATTGTCTGATGTTCGCGGTCTAGAGATTTGGGGGTGCAAGGAGAATGGAGATTCCCACTTTTTTTTCTTCATATTTATATCTTTTGTATGGTAATTTTTGCATATTACGGTTATTTTATGATTTTACACCAAATTATGATTTGGCAAATGCCGTTTATACATATACAGCTGTACAGCCTTCACCACCATGATCCGTACAACAGTGCAATGAGTTGCCATTCTAAATGGCACATCTCTGGTACCGTATACATATAATTCATTCAAATACAACGTTTTACTTATTGATCGTTTGAACATCTACGAGATCTCAGAATTCATTTCCAAACCTTAAAGCTGAAGATACTGCAGCTGAAAGGAGAACAAACAAATTCAACATTTTTGAATAAGACAGTATCATTCTACATACAGACATATGTTTGGAAGCCAGTTTGCTGTGATCCAACTGTTGATTCACGAAGAATGCCAATAAGGAAGCCCAGAAATAATGAATTCTTCTTTCAAGCCCTTGGTAAATAATGGCAAAAATTAATAATAAAACAAATTTCAACATCAGATCTCGGTCCGTGCATGGAACAGGAAAACACTGCCAAGACTTATTTTTCACATTCCTACTCATCCAGCAAAAGTTATAATCATTTATTTCGTAGCATCTCAAGTCAAGGTTATTATGAAAGTTGCCCATTCTGGCGTTGAATCAATAATGAAAACTTACATGTGTAAGGTTTGCTTGAATTATCAAACGGACAGCATACACGTAGTTGTATTAATGACTTATTGCAATTAATTTAGCGCGTGATATCATGTATAAAATTATCAAGTTCGCTAAGCATGCTAAGCAGGGTAGCCAACATGACATTCACAATTTTAGGGGTGACCGTCTCACCTGGGAGGGGACAAAGCCATGCAGCGTCCCGGGCTCGATTCCCGTTGCAATTGACAAAACATGACAAAGTGATTTTTTTCAACCTACTATAATAATCAATCATAGGCGTAAAGTATAAGCTTTACGAAGACATGGGTGCACTTTTAAGACGGTCCCAGTCGCTTATGAATCGCAACATCAATTTTGTTGATCGTAATATTCTGCCACAGTTGTGATGGGATCTAAATAAAACTTAATACATTTTTTTGTAAATAAATTTCGATTACATTCCTTTCGTCTTGTATACTAGCTTTGCATCGTCCACTGATTCGGCTATTCCCTTTTGTGGTCAAACTGACAATTAATTGAGGCACCACCTCCGTAAACAGGTAAACAAAACCATGGTCAGTACCAGTTCAATATTATCCCTCACCATATGATGTCCATATCTACTTGGCTATAGTGAAATACTTTTTCTCTCTGGACGATGAACGAGAAAAAAAAATTAAAATTAAATAGAATGCAATTGAATTCTTGTTTGCCCTATGGATATTAACTGGCCATCTGTCAGTGGTTTTGAATTCTAAACAATGTGGAAACCTAATCTTATAAGCTTAATTAAAATTTTGATTTGAGGCCTCTTCAGCAATCACTTGTCTTATTCACCTCACAAGTCTGAAACTTTTTTTTTTCTTTTTTTCCCCCACGGGAAAACCTAGTAAACCTTTTAGTTTGGTTTTATTCGAAAGTAAAATTTGTTTTAAAAGATTCCACCAAATCACAGATACCTTAATTCCCTCCGTTTATATAGAGGGGCATTAAGTGGAATACTGCATGATGTTGATGAGATTGCACCAAATTTCTTCTACATTTGTACATCTTATAATTTTACCTGTTCACGCAAGGAGTATAGACAGGTAGACATTCGCATAGCCTGATGGCCGGTGTAGAAGTAAATTCCCCCCTCCCAGTAAATTTTGACCCCAGCCTTCATTTCCTAGAAAATTTGGGCCCCAGACAATTAAGCCATAGTCATCCAGTAAATTTGGTCCCCCTCATAGTAAAAACAGTTCGCTACAAAATTTGGGCCCCGGCCCTTCTTTCCAAGAAAATGCTTAACCCTTACTCTACCACGCGGCGATACTATCGCCGTTTTAAAACTACCTTTTTCCAAAAATAAAATCGGGACTTTACCAACATTCTATAGGGGTGCAAATAGTTTTATTGCAACGATCTCGGAAAAATCTTTCATCAAATTGTTAGATTTTTTATGGGTCCCATGTTGATGAAAAGAGAGACATGTTGGGGCAAGATACCAATGGTGGGGACCAAGCTGTCCCATGTAAGGGGAACTTATTTTCTTTGAAGGAATTTGGATCCTAGAAGAAGGCCATATTTTTTTTTGAGGGGGGGGGGGAGGGATGGTATTTCCCCTGGTTTCCCCTCCTAATATAAATAAGCCAGAATCCCCACCCCACCCACAATCCCTGTATTTCCTTAAAAACAGTTGAAATTGTACTTCTCTGAAGGATTTTCCTGTATTTGGACAAATTTATTGACTTTTCTATGCGGTACCAACTCACTGAAGGATTCCAAGTTTGGCAACGTCAACATGATTACTGATGCTTTGAACCATTTTTGAGTACCTTTTCACTAAGAATTCCTACAGGAATCAACAAAAGTAAGTTTCTACAAGACTTTTAGTATATCCTGAATAAATATAAGTATTTTCAAAGCTTCCAATGGCTAAAATTGGTTCATAAACTGAAATTTGGTTCATAAACTGAATACTTATTAAACTGCGCATAATAAATAGGTAAATTAGCTAATTTGCATATCATTTGCATAACATTTTTATTGAAATTGTGGTGTAAACATTTCCTTTTTATATTATATTAGTTGTGTGCATCATAGAAAGGAACAATGCATGTTTATAGGAAAGTATAGTGCCAAATCCTATCAGATAGATCATTGGCAAAATCAGAGGTCAATTTTTAGGCCAAAAAATAAATAAAATTAACGTATGAATATTTTCTTGCTCCAAAAAATTCAAGAATACTATCAAATGAAAGGTCCTTCTTTTAACAATTCATAAATTCTATCAATATTTTCAGCCACAATTTTCTAATTAGCCACAAGAAAGCAAAATATCACAAAGATAGCACTTTTAGGACATCTAATAATCTCAATCAATGACCTTATTTGCATAATTTACCAGATAATTATGCACACCAACGTAAAGTTTAAAGTCTTAGCTTTCATATAACAAAAAGTTATTACAGTAGAAAATGAAGATAAATTTGTGAAAAAGCCCCCTTTCCAAAAAGTTCCCTAAAATAACACTTGTAATTATCTCAAATGCTCTGGTAGAGTAAGGGTTAAGGCTCTATAAAGGCCTAACGTAGACATAGGCCCTAAGTCTATTTCTCCTATGAGCATTAATGACCCTACTATTGGGAGTTTCGAGTTGAACCTGGACCAAAGGATTAACACTAAAGTTAGATTATAAATGATCAATACAATTTACAGTTTATGCCTTGGTTAGCCCATGACTTGGGCTACCTCCAACACCGCAATGAAGCAACGTTAAACATTTTTCTCTCTCATCAACGGACGAGACAACAACTTGTACCCCTTTTGCAAGAAAAGCCCTTATTCTCCCTTCACAGTAAGTCTCACTGCCGTTTTGCGTAAAGCACGCTTTTTTTCGTTGGTGTATTCCGATGGGTACTGCCCAGATCGAAGAAAATATTCTATTTCTTTTTACCGAACAGCCGAAGTGCTTACTGAAAGCCATTTTCTGTTCGTAGGCAAATTCTACAAGTACAGCGGCGCTGTATACACAAATATTACTAAGTTCGGTTTTAGCTTATCACTTCAGTACACAAATTTAGTTGAAGGAACCGTACAGACACAATGGTAAATTACCGAGTAAAATCAGTCCAGAGGGGACCAAATTCACTAGACATTCCTAAGGAAATAAGAATCGGGGGCCCAAATTTACGGGGGGCAAAATTTACTATCACACCGGTCTTACTTCAGTACTCTGCAGCTCTGATAATGGTGACTTTTTGTCCGACTCGAAATCCTACTAAGAAAGGTATGGTCAAATTTGACCATGCACCGATCCTACTTATGGTCAAAATTTGACCTAACTATGGTCCAAATTTACTTAATCCTAACTACGGTCAAAATTTGACCTAACTATAGCATGGTGAAAATTTGACCCACGTATGGTCAAACTTTGATCATATTATGGCCAAATTTGACCATTATAAGGTCAAATTTTGACTATAGTTAGGATCGGTGCATAGTTGATTCGAATTTGACCATATACTGATACATGCAGATAACAAAGAAAAATCGTAATGAATCTGTGAATAAATATCTCATTTTTACGGTAGTCGGTAGGACATCGTACTGCGCATGCAAAGTGTGCGTGTAACAGAGTGGGTCCCATTTCCTGCTTAAGAGCCCCTGGTGGAGTCGCCGGAAGATTTTTTTGCTTTTGATGCCCAAAATGGTTTAATATCAAACACCATTCAAAAATTCAAATTGATGAAAAGAAGAAAGTTTTAACGTTAAAATATACTAAGATAATCGTTTGAGTTGACATTTCTAAATAGGTAGGGAAAACATTTCCAACTGAGAATTGAGAAAATCCAGGCAAAATATATTTGGGTTAAAATCAGTAAAAGGGTCACAAGCGTGTAAAGAAAAGGAAAATGTTGACTCGGAAAATTCCGACTCGAAACTCTATTAACAAAGAAAAATCGTCCACCCGACTAAAATCGAGATCCGGCCAACTGCGTTTGTTGCCATCCCTCCCCTTCGGTCTCGTGCGGACATCGTCCCCCTGGCCTCTTCCCACGTGGACCTCTGACCTATAATACCTCAGTGACGTAGTGGTAGGAGTCCAGGGGTCAACTGTCCCCAGTGAAGCTTCTCGGATAGGTAGTCGAATGCTCAAATGGGCGCAAAAATTGTCCGGGGAATATATCGCAAAACAAACGTTGTAAAAGCTTTCTCTCAAAGCTTTATTTTTACATTAAAAACATAAAAATCATCTCTGGACCTAAAAACACATACATATGGATCGTTACATTCGTTCAAAGATATGTATTCCTTTTAACAGTAACTAACTTTAGTGTGGAATTGACACGATTTTAAGCAATTTTCTGTTATCAAAATCGCGAGAAATACAGGGCTTTCTCCTAGATTTGATACAAGTTTAAACAAATTCTTTGCTACCAAATTCACGAAAAGCACACACGGCTTCTGGGGCTTCGCCCCTATATTTGGCACAATTTTAAGTGTTTAAGCAATTTTCTGTTATCAAAATCACGAGAAATTAACGCAGGACTTCCAGGGGTTTCCTAACAGGGCTTCAACATTGTACTTAACACAATATTAAGTAGTTTTCTGCTCTCCAAATCGCAACAAATGCAGAGCTTCCAGCCTTTTAGTATATATGGAACGCCAAAACAGTAAAAGAACCAAATTTGATGGAGCTGTCAACTTATTTCATAATGGTCACATTATGGTGAAAGTATCAACTTATTTGATGAAGGTGTCATCTTATTTCATGAAGGTATTAGTGGAATACTTCCACACCACAATCAAATGTGGTCTTCTCGGCGATGGTTTCGTATATTCATGAGCCATATCCTATAGATACGTTCCCTGGCTCCCGGTTGCCACTTTTGTCCAATATATACCTTTCGTGTGGTGATTTTGTGTATCTTAGCATGAATTTTCCTTGCATCCACCCCGCCTATGGGTTTGAAATTAGGGAGCCAGAACCATGTTGCCAATTGTCGATTAGGCTTTTGAAAAATATATAATTCCATCATGCACAGTGTCAGTGTCAGGTCCCTGGTAAATGACCATGCTTTAATTATGTAAATGTAAACACTAAATGTATCTTACATTTTGTATGTACTATGTAGGATTTGTGAGTGAGTGGATTTTCTTATTTGTTTTTAAGCTTTAAGAATGACCTATAATAATTTCATGTAACTTCCAAAAGGGCATCTCCTGCCCCGGTCTGCTCTCAACTTCCAAAATGGCACCTCTTTTTCCTTGTCCGTCTTAACTATCAAAGGGAACCTACTGCCCCCCCCCCCCCTCGCTCTTACTTTAGTGGTCGTTGCCCCTGTGGTTCCGACACCGCTGCCTGTACCAATTGCATGCTGTCCTCATAATATTATACATATTCAATAGTTCCGAAGTAACCAATCAGTATTTTCTTTCTTTACTTAGTCGAGCGCGAGATTGGTTGTCGGTCCGAAAATAACTTAATCGGCTCATGGATATCTGGAGCTCCACATATTGTTGTCTGATGTCGCCAAAAGGACCACATTTGATAAAACATCTATTACGAAGTGATATGACATTAATAACATAACAATACAACCAAATTGACAAATAAGTTGATACCTTCATGATATAAGTTGATACCTTCGTGCACCTTCATCAAATAAGTTGATACCTTCACCATATAGGTTGATACCTCAGTGAAATAAGTTGATACCTCTATCACATGTGGTCCTTTGACGTTCCATATTTCATCTGTTCATGGGCTTTTGACCTAGATTTGACACAATTTAAAGCAATTTTCTGCTACCAAAATAACGAAAAACCCAAGGCTGGATTTGACACAATATTAAGCAATGTTCTGCTATCAAAATCAAGTGAACAAGTGAAACGCAGGGCTTAGGGGCTTCGCCCCGTGGACCCTATACCCAGATACCAGGGCTTTGCTCCTACATTTGAAACACTGAAGACCGGGAACCGTAGACCCATGAGTCATGATCAGCGGGCACAGAGGAGAAATGACCCTTTTCAGTGGAAAAGTGCCCTCTACATCTCCTTTAAAGAATTAAACCGTATCTTTTCATTGAAAAGAGTAACACAAATGTTGCCTCAAATTGTAACATTTTACGCGCTTCGACGGGGCCATATAGCCCTACAATTTGATATTGAACGTTGTTTCGCTATATATGCTGTTCACCCGGGTGAAATATATTTTCCATAGAGGTCGGATTCCCCCCGCCCCCCCCCCCCTTCCTCCCTTTCCTACTCCCACACACACACACCTTTAAGATTTATGGCTTTACGTGTCTAACTAATACCCATGTAGAGCCACCCCAAATTTCATATATGGAACACTTTTGAAAGCTCTAATGTCAGAATGTGCACAAGGGCCCTTGCCATAGACTTACGTGCCTAAGTCCGTAATTCATGGGGAACTGCAGGGGGAAATTTTCCTCCACTTTCCTTTATTAACAATTTTGAAAGACATTGTCACCAAAGTTGTGGATGCAAAGTGTGGCCCTATTCACCCCCACTTTGTGAAGGAGAGTTACTGTCCTGTATGTGCCCCTCCCCATTGGCGTAGGTAAACTTTTTTTCAGGGGCGAAAAACCGTTAAACAAATCCTTATCCAAGTGACCATTCCCACCCCTAAAAAAACAAAAACGGAAATGTTTAATTTTGAGGAAAAACTGTGGATATTTTTCAGGAACAACAGCGGATATTTTTAGGAAACGAAAAAATCAGATGTTTTGAGGAAAACCCTCGAAAATTATGAGGAAAACGCTAGAAATTTTGAGTAAAAAGTCAAATATTTTGAGGAAAGTCTTTGCAGATTGTGGGGAAAATATCGGAAATTTTAAGGAAAAAGTAAGATATTTTTAGGAAAAATTTCGGAAATTTTGAGAAATAAGTCGGAAATTTGGTAACTCTAAACTGCTAAATATGCCTTACTTAAAGATTCGGTTTTCGGAATTATTGTGATCCTTTTTTCCGAGATGGCTTTCATCAGGAATACCAAAACAATCGAACATGCTGGATTTTCTGATGTTTAAATTTTCCGAATTTTTTTAAATTTCTGGCCAAGCAGCCAGGAGGAAAGTTCCCCACCCCCTTTTAGCTACGCTACTGACCTCCCCACGATCTTCTTTGCCTTTTTACCCTATTTGTCAGTTTGTCCTACATTAGATTATACTGCTGTATGATAAACTGACAAAGGTTTACTATTGTCTACCCATGTTGGCCTATTTGTAATTTGTGGGAGCTCTGACAGACAAGCTCTTTATTACCTGGCAGCAGGCATGTAGCCAAGGAGCCGTGATTTTTTTTGTGGGGGGGGGGGACGTTTTTTGAATTATTGGCACGGTTATGCTTCTGGGTTTTTCCGCTTCATATAAAGTTCACGCAGGTGAAAATCATTTTTCATAGAGGTCGGCTTCACCCTCCCCCCCTCTCTTTTTCAAAATTCTGGCTACGTGCCTGTCTGGCAGTCTGGTTAAGCTGTAGTATGCAAACAACTGAAAATTTAATAGTGAGCACCATTGATTTGAGGTCCGGGTAAAACTAACAATGGGGACCCCTTGCAGTTAATCAGCCGAAGAATGAGCCCCTAATGCGTTAGAACATGCTTCAAAAGTATGTCAATCGGAAAGTACCCTTCAAATTATATGCCCCCAAGATTCAAACATTTCCGTCACCCCGGGCCTTGATCGTTGCGAAATCTGTACAGGTTAATACGAGGTCAAGATATTGATATGTCAATATGACCATCGGCGGGCCAGGGGCAACGAATTATATTTGAATCTTGGGGGCACATAATTTGAAGGGCGCTTGTTGCCGATTGTTTTGGGAGTGTATATAAGCATTTACTGACAGACCATTTCATCAGTTTTAATCCACTTGTTATATAACATCACATATCCATACTTATGTGAATTTTAAACCCGGTTTATCCCCTTCCGCCAGGCTAAGGGGATTTCACCTTCCCGGTGGCATGCTTCCTTGACAGATAAAATTGGGGAAATATCAACATAAATTTGAAAAAAATGATGTATTTATTGGAATTATTGGAAAATTTGGTAAAAGTTACAACATTTCCCGAAAGTCGCAGAAAATTGGCCAAAAAACGAAATTTCCAGAAATTTTAAGAAAATTGGTTGAAATTTCCGGAGATCGAAGAAAATTACCAAAGGTAGGGGCGTATGAAGGGTTACCTCTCAGTAGGGCAAGAACCCCCCAAATTTTCCGGTTACAAGCAGAAACATTCTACCAAGCCTTTTCTGTCCGTATTATAGAATTGATACCCATCCCACAAGCAGAATGGCAGAAGATGTCTTTTTCCTTTTTGAATGCTGCCCTCATTTTTTGAAGAAATACTTTCGTAAACTGAAATTGTTGAAGGTCTATGGACATGTATGGACTATTTCTATATTGAGTTAAAGAGCATTACAATCTGCACAGATCTTTTTTTGAACAAAAACACTGCGGTCTTTTGTTGTTGACAAAAATGATTGTTGTAATAGTTTTCAATACGTTTTAAAACGATTTAGATATTTTTGCCTACGTCTGCATTATAAAGGACGAGTGGCACCGTTACAGGAAACTTTAGCTAAATTAATCTAAAATCTTTGACGATCATCTCTAATCGCTTTTACAAAATATGCAAATTTGTGAAGGAGCACAATTAATTTCATAGTTAAGTCAAGCTTTGGATACAGCCCGACCACAATTTATCAGAAAAAAAGAAACTTCCATTCAAAATACCTTAATTTTCTTAAGATTGATTCTTATATTTACGTTATATAAGGTTATTTGTCAAAATTGTCCTTGTCTTATATTTACGACGAGCAGGGGTAAAACGTCCCCTTAGGTTCTGGGCCCTACATATTCACACCACTTCCCCAGGCTAGTCAAAATGACTTATTGCAAGGACATATCAGCAATCAGACAATAGCGGTAAAACGTTTATTTTTCGTTAACCGGACACTTATTGACTATATACCAGTGACTATGAATAAAGTGCTGTACAGTGTACACAGGAATAGGGTAAAACAAGTCCTGACAAGGGATATCCAATCCCATCGCTCTATACTTGTTCATGGAAGTGCACTCCTGCCTGCCTACATGGAAGTGCGTGTATTGGCGCCATCATTCGGCAACCATACATAAAGCATGTTGATGCTTGATTCATGCCTAATACATGTATACAACTGTACAAGGAGAATTCCGCCAAAAACTAAACAAAGTAAAGGCATATAATTTATTAGTAGGTGCCAAAATTCAACGATGAAGATTAACCGATACAAGTCAGTTATGTATGTACTATTTCGCACACCAAGCCTGTACACCTATATGCTTAATTCCTATCATTTTAATAGCCTATACTCACATTTTCAGATATGACATGTTCATTACCGATGCAGCTAAGTAATTTACTTATACAAACAAGTTAAACAACATCGATAGCTATCTGCCAGACAAGGTGATGTTTTATCAAATATAGAACATATGAACCCATGTCTTTGTATATTATATAGGCTCAAAAGTTTAAAAAAAAATATTTAGGGAGAAATTACCCAAACAAAAGAACCAAACTTTTTCTATGCGTCATCAGGTCATCATAACTGAAGAGCCCTCCAATTCTGAGTCTTTGAAATTTGAAAACTAACATCTGCAGTCCTGCGAGTCGGGTTATGACTGGTCCAAAATTGCACGATTTTTAGATATCTATGGACAAATAGCAATAACTTGAGAAAATAAAATATGCTGTGACAATAGTTAAAAGCTTCATCAAAATCGGATAAAAAAAAATATAAAAAAAAATAACGGTATTTTCGAATATGTGACCTTATTATACAGTCATAATGAATTACGCAATTTGTTATATAAACTTGTGACCTCAGAAAACAAAGAGGAATTTCCTTATGATAGCTTAGACATATTCTAATTTTTTCCTAATCCTTTCACCATACCTGTCCATATATCTTTGGATTATTGTGAAACGGCGAGTAGCCCATTTTATCATTTTTCTGTTATTAAAGGATTAGTTCAGGGGTGAAGCAAGTTTATCTGATACTAAAGAGGCCTTCAAAAAAAAAAAAAAAAATGGTGAAGAAAGCATTCAAAAATCTTTTTCCGTTAACTGGTTAAGGAGATATCTAAGTTTAAAGTTTGGTATCATTTGTGTAGAAACGACTGAAATCAGGCGAGTTGTGATGTCATTGCCTCAGATTCCTCAAAGTCTTTATGTATTATATCATATTTTATCCTGCGATTCTTAGGCTTAAAATCCATGGGATATGCCAAAAAAAGTAGTAAAACTGAATCTATAAAGGGTATTTATAATACACCACCTGAAGAAAGTTTGAGGATAAATAATTTAAATATTGAAAAAACAAAAAACACTTTCTTTAAAATACATAAAGAATTTGAGGAATATGAGGCTGACATCACAACTAGTCTGATTTCAGTCGTTTCTACAGAAATGATACTAAACTTTAAACTTGAATTTCTCGTTAACTTAAAAAGACTTTGAATGCTTTGTTCATCATTTTTTTTTTTTTTTGAAGTCCTCTTTCAAAGAAGATGAACATACTTGACCACTGAACTAATTAATCTCACCTTTTCGCTCATTGAAATTAATGAGAATGGTAAAGATCTGCGGACTGCAATATGCTTTTGTCAGAATCAACTGATTTTCCGTCAAGAAATATTCTCGTTCATTTTCATATACATGATAGAGGACTATGGTAGAAACAAACTGGTGTAAAAATCATGTTGATATCTTTTTCCATGTATTAAAAAGTGACCCCACAGAGTACAGTGTGATGTCATAAAGCCAAATCCAACACAATTGTTGCGTATTTCTTTGAAAATTAATTGCCTCTTCCTAAATTACTGGAAACATACACTTTATAAGAACGCGCTTTGCCCATTTGCTCATGAACCTTACACTCTAGTAAAAGAGAGCCTCTAAGAATTGTCTCAATTGGTTCTGCCTTCATGATATCACATTTTACACTGCGAGGTAACACACTCACGTAATCTTTTAATGTAATAACTCACGTATAACAGTATACTAACGTGATTTTTACATCAATTATTATTATTTTTTTAATATAGTCCTCTATCATATATATGAAAATGAAAATTCACGGGAATATTCCTTCAAAGTGATCAAGCAAGTTCAAATAGGACTTGAATATAAACAAAATATTGAAGAAACTATACTTCATTATCTTACTTCGTAACAGGTTAAGAAGCTATCAAGTTTAAAGGAGACATATGTCTCTGACTTTTTCTTCATTTAAATAATAGAAATAATAATTTTAAGCCATCTGAAGAAATGTCACATCGTACAAAACAATCTAGTATATATTTAATAATGTATTAATACATTAATTATGTCAATTCAATAAACTTACATGAGCGGCCATTTTTTTCGAACGCCTTCTAAAATATATATTCATACACCCAGTACAAATTAGAGTATTGTATTAATTTCAAATTGTCTATAACTTTTAAATTTTTTGTTTCTTTTCATGAATTTTTATTTGTAGGCCTATATGATATAATGATTTAAGCCCTTGTATACTGTAGTATTATAAAGTCAAACTTTGCATTTTGCAAAGAAAATTTGAAACAGAGTTCTAAAGAAATGCATTATGTGTGCTAACATGTTCACAGGTGTAGGAACCGGGATCACTGGGAACACGTGCCCCTCCTGCCCCTCCCCCACTTTTCTGAAAAATAACAAAAGTGTTCTTTTTTGAAAATGAAAACTTTTAGACCCTCAATTACTGTCCCAATAGTAGGAAACTGGTGACTTTTGTCAGTCCCATGTGCGGGAGGAATATGTCCCCATTGTAAAAGTGCCCCTTTCTAAAAATGAAGCGCCCTTTTTTCTTCACTTTTGTTTTGAGCTCACTTAATCTATATACAGATTGTAATGGGAGGGGAAGGGGGGGCATATGACCTGAAAAGTTCCCCCTAAGCGGTCGTTCCCTCCCCCATTTTCGAAACCTTCTGACTGTCCGAGCACGTTAAATGCTGGATAGGACGCCAATTCCCCAGTAATGATAGTACTCATTTACAGCTAAGTGAACTGGAGCAAGCAGGGTGAAGTGTCTTGCTAAAGGACACAATGCAGCGCTCGTATGTGCTATGTCATCATTGGTATGATTTCTGGATTTCAACACAAACTCAGATAACTTGGGAATGGAATAAGATTTTATGATCTGATGATGGGGTTTGGGTAGTTGGTTTATATTCAATTCTTTATCATATACCAAGCTAGGATATTTGACCTTATGTCTCCTATCTCTGCTGCATTTATGTAGACGTTACTGGTCTGAAAAGTCCGTTGTTGTTGTGCTTGGCGCCCTTATCTTCACTTCCTGAAGAAGTGTTAATTTATCTCAAAGATTACAATCTAATTGAACTTGTTTACTAAATCAATTTTTTCTCTTGAAAATATCTTCAAGTGTCCCAACAAAAAATGGACATCTTTTAAATTATACATATAAGTCAACACAACAAAACAATGATTACCAAAATTGTTTTTGGAAAATGCACCTCTTGACCATATGGCGAGCCAAATATAGCCTACAATTCAGCGTTTCTGACTGGTCGAATTATTTACATCAAATGCTGAAAAGCCAATCAATAACCGTCGCGGTGTGACGTCATATCAGATTACTGGTGACGTATCAAGCAATTTAATTGGGACGAGGTCCCCTCTACTACACACATGCATACTCGGAACGATATACAGCAAAGTTAGCGAAGGAGGGGTAAAATATATAATCACAACGAGCAGACTACATGAGTAATTGTAAAAGGTTAAATTAGGGCGGTTTTTGCCCAACGAAAGTGAAGCGGTAGGGGGTGGGGTGGGAGTCACAAAATCCCGAATATGTACATTTTGACCCATCAATCAATAAGTTGTACCATCCGCTGCCGCAGACTGAGACTTGCTCACAATGTAATGCACCATTAATGAGCCAGTAGAAACTCTGGGAGCCTGTAGATGCTATAAGCGAAGGTGTGGATGCCCTTACAATGATGGACGCCCTTGCATTGATGGACGCCCTCACAATAATGGACGCCCTCACAATGATGGACGCCCTCACAATGATGGACGCCCTCACAATGATGGACGCCCTTACAATGATGGACGCCCTCACATTGATGGACGCCCTCACAATGATGGACGCCCTCACAATGATGGACGCCTTCACATTGATGGACGCCCTCACAATGATGGACGCCCTTACAATGATTGACGCCCTTACAATGATGGACGCCCTCACAATGATGGACGCCCTCACAATGATGGACGCTCTCACAATGATAGACGTCCTCACATTGATGGACGCCCTCACATTGATGGACGCCCTCACAATGATGGACGCCCTCACAATGATGGACTCCCTCACAATAATGGACGCCCTCACAATGATGGACGCCCTCACAATGATTGACGCCCTCACAATGATGGACGCCCTCACAATGATGGACGCCCTCACAATGATGGACGCCCTCACAATGATAGACGCCCTCACAATGATGGACGCCCTCACAATGATGGACGTCCTCACAATGATGGACGCTCTCACAATGATGGACGCCCTCAAAATGATGGACGCCCTCAAAATAATGGACGCCCTCACAATGATGGACGCCCTCAAAATGATGGACGCCCTCACAATGATGGACGCCCTTACAATGATGGACGCCCTCACAATGATGGACGCCCTCACAATGATGGACGCCCTCACAATGATGGACGCCCTCACATTAACACAGAGGAAATTATGATTTATAGCAGAAGACACTGGGTTAAGTGGAGAAGAAACTGAGAGACCAAGTTGTAAATTCTTGACATTCCTGCAGATAATGATCTTTCGGTCTTTGAAAAAAATCATACACCCACAACACCTTGCCCCAAAGTAATGATCATGATCTTCATACTGCAAATTTTGTATAAAAACGCAGTGTCAGTGTCGAGAAAACTGTTATGGGTAATTAAGCAAATTGCTGTCCCCATAGGCTCGGGATTACGGGAAATTTTGCTGAATATAGGTCTATGGTAATTTTTGTATCCTTTGTGTCATTTTGTCTAAGCCTATGCAATTTTTTTGAGTTTGTAACTTTCCTTCCCTTTCCACCTCCCCTTGTGCTTGTAAAGCTTGTGACTGATCAGCCCCACCCGTTTTCCGATATCAGTAATAACTGATTATATTTGTGATGAAAATAAGACAAGAAAAGAAATCCCTAGACGAAAATTGTCTGGATGCACCGGATGAATCATGCTTGGTCTGATACATAATATGAATGGGTAGTGGGGAAAACACCCCCACAATGGAGCTTTCTGCCCAAAACGGACTACAGTATACTGGAAACTGCTTGAGTAACAACTGCACGTACGCTCCACCACTGTTTAGAATTGATGACAAAATAACTCTCGTAACTGAATTATAAACTGCCTTAGTATGCTTTTATCCCCACTGATGAACAAGTCTTTTCATTTCTTAAATTAAAGTGAGAAGAAGAAACAGAAACTCGTGGTCAGTGAAGCTTGACATAACCCAAAACCACGCCCTAAAGTAATTTCTCCTCAGCCGTTGCCTTGCAACAGAAATGATTGATAAGCCCCTATTGCAAAGCTTTCAAACGCCAGGGAAGTCACATGTGCTGTGCGAAATGAGTTTGTACGTACCGTACAGCGACTGTTCCCTGTCAGCATTGGTACTGAAGTATGAATATTTTAAAATTAAGTAGATATGTTTTGAGTGATGGCAGGATTCTCTTTTAAAAGTTAGGAAGTTATTTGAACTGAAACTTTTGAATGCCAACAATATTTTTTGAGGAACAATCAGTAATGTTGATTCGCACTGGTTTCTCTTTTACCAAGTGTACCCATAGTCACAGGGCAGTGACTTTTTCTGTTGTCAGACTGTCAAAGAGTGCGGAACACAACACACAGCCACACGCGGCAGTCTTCAAAACAGATTTACCAACTCTATTAGTGACAGGCTGAATCAATCCCCGCCACAAGGAAAAGTTTGAATGATTGAGGCGACATACGAGAGTCTTATGTTGAACTCGACCGAATTTAATGGATAAAAGTGAAATTAAAAATATCAAATAACTTTTTTTGAGCAGAAATTTTGGAAATAACCAAATCAGGTTTAAAAAAGTTCATTTAGTGCAAGTGAATTTCAAATTCATTAAAGTGTGCAGCAACTTTTTTACGTGACGTAAATGGAGCTTTTATCAGTGGAACCACAAATTTGTACGAAGCAGGATTAATCTTGGTATTTGTTGAGCCACCATTTCACGGAAGTCAATCTATTTAATTTACACTGCGGCTTCAATTTAATTGTGAAGAAGGTACATCGTTGCGACGTTAACAACACGAATGATGGCCCAAAGGGTACGTAAAAACATCGTATCCCCCGTGGGAGTAATTTATACTTTCCGTCTGCTCATAATTTCACGAAATATCGTTGCATATTTAATTTTGAATACAACATTAAAAGTTCGAAGTGTCTTTACTTAAAATAGATTGGATTTCAAGTTGTGTAAGGCCTATTTAGAAAAAGATAACATATTTCAAATAATCATTTTCGTCAGCCCACAAAATTTTGAGGGACTTCTTCCAGGATTCCTATTTGTCAAAATGACAATTTGAAAAATTTTGCTCATATTTTACGTATCCGTTTATCACATTTCAGTTCAAATTTATAGCGCGCCATTGGTCTTTAAAAAAAAATAAAAAATTGTAAAGTGATTTATATTCACGATATTCGGCAGCTGTCTTAAAATAATTCAAAATGTCAAATGGCGACAGTGGGGGATTTCAACAAGAAAATATCAAGTTCGAAATGGGAGAAAAAACAATGTAGATGTTTTGACCTTAATTTCAGGGATTATCTTACAAAGAAATGGTAAGAAGGAGCTTTTAAAGTTTAACGGATCATAAAAACAAATAGGTGACGGTTTTAAGTGGATTTTTTAAGATTCAGATTCAGAACTAATACTTGTGCTGTTTTTGTTTACCTTAAAAGCATTTGAAAGATTTAGTAATCAAAGCACCGTTAGCAAAGTAATGAAAATTGAATCGCGATAAATAAGTTGAGAAGGAAATTTAAGTGAAGAACCTGTTGTAGAAGGGACTGTAGATAATCTTGAAAAATGGCAGAGTGATTTTATCCAAACAGTTGCAGTGTATTTTATGTCGCATGTATCTTTTTTTTTGACAGTACGACGACGGGCTACCACATTACGGTAGTCTGGCCGACTGCACAAGTTCAATGTACGAAGCACACGCTCCGCGCTCAGCGATCCACTACTCGCAGGCCTACGGGCAGCCCGGGGTTCCTGCACTCAACCACGCGCCCGCTGTTCATCCTCAGTTTTATTCCACTCATGCACCAAACGTTGTAACACCCGTTTCAACTAGCGTCACAGATATACATAAACGGGACAAAGATGCAATTTATGGGTAAATAAATTTGTATAATGTGTGATAATTTTGGTGTTATTCATCGATTTTTACAAGGTTTTTGTCAGTTTTAACAGCTTGGCTTGCTAATCATGATTGTCTTTGTCACAATTCTGAATCGTACTCATTTATGAAGCTATACCACCAAGGCCTTTCAGTAGTATTTTTAGAATGAAAAACAATTTACACAAAAATTTTCTGTGTAACTTCATTTCCTCTAAATGTGTACATTTTTCAAATACAATCTCTATCTTACCATCACTTACGATTATATGGTAAGATCAGTTTTCGTTTTCTCTGCATTAAATTACATTGCCTTTTGTCTTGACATAATGATTTAATTTGCATGCTTGAATGCACTGCTGATTCAATAATGAAAAATATCAGAAAGTCTTATTAAACAGATAGCAGAATATTTGCATATATTGCCACAGGGCATTTTGTTCCATTTCTGCCATATGTTGCAATCGCTCTAAAGTTGATGTGTATTTGCGTACTTGTAAAATATCAAATTAATCATAACATATTTAATTCAAGTTTTATACTTGACCATATTGTTCTTGATATGCAGGGTGCCAACAAAAGTGAGGGTGAAGTATATCAAGCTTAAGTTTTTGTAATAAAAAGATGAAGCTTATTCGCTATCTGTATTTAAATTATATAAAGTGTTCTCTTCTATTGCAAAACAAGAAAGAAGAAGAAGAGAAGAGATAATAGGAAAGAAAAGAAGTGTATCAAGGAGTTGCCATTTTAGACAAAACCCTTAATAAACTCGGATCATTAAGTTGAGCCAAAAATACCATTGTTCATTATGGTTGACAATCATGTACATTATATTTAAAAAAATACAGTATTTTCACAAATACAGTATGAAAGAATGAGTTAGGAAAATTATAGATACTATTCATTATAACAGCAACACCTATTTAATATAATAAACATACTCAGTATCATCAATGATTCTAAATTATTTTTCGAGAAAAACATGTCTTTATCAAATGCAAGAAATTTTTCATTGTTTTAAAATATCATTTGATGCATTGTAGGTTGAGAAAGTTATATTGTTCTTTTTGTCGGTTTTGCATTTTGCAAAATGGTGAAAATTAATTACCCACCGAAAAAGAATTTTCAACTTTCAAATTTATGATAATTTGAAATTGTGTAATTTGAAGTTCTTTTCCTAATGGAATTATTAATTTCTGACACAAGGTTATTAAGTATATATATATACATATAAATATATATATATATATGTATATATATATATATATATATATATATATATATATATATATATATATATATATATATATATATATATATATATATATATATATATATATATATATATATATATATATATACACTGTATAATCATGTTTTGTTTGAAAATCTCTTCTACTTTATAATCCATTTCATATTTTTTTAATTATTTGGCTCTACACAAAATTCTGAAAACATGAAAGTTCTGAAAAAATGATTCCCAAATAGATATATATATATATATATATATATATTTATGTATATATTGATATATATATATATATAGATATAGATATATATATATATATATATATATATATATATATATATATATTATATAAATATATATAAATGTATATATATATATATAAATATATATATTTATTTAGGAATTATTTTTTCAGAACTTTCATGTTTTCCAGAATTTTGTGTAGAATTAAATAGTACAAAATAAAATATGAAATTGATTATAAATTAGAAGAGATTATTCAAACAAAACATGATTTTAAAGTAAACTAGGATTATTCACTGGTTTAGTCATCAACCATTACAACTTAACAAAGTATGAATTAAACTCATATTGTGGAAAACAAGGAAAGAAGTGAATGAAATGAAAGTAATTCAGATGTAAAATTAGTATTCATTTTAAATCATTTTTTACAAAAGTTTTGCATTACTTTCTTTTCTCAGCCATCCTCTTTTCCCCTTGCTTGCCTTGATTTTTGAGAAATGTGAACTGGCCACATGCACCCCACGAGAGCCAGGTGTAGCTGGAGGAGACGTGTGTTCATCAGAATCTTTCAATGAGGATATAACGGTATTTGCCAAACAGGTACAGGTGAATATCTTTTCAAATTTCTTTTCTTTTTTCTTTTTTTGCATGATTTTTAAATTCTTTCGTGACAGGAAAAAAGAATAATTATGATGTAGAAATACTGTAGAAAGCTGTTGTTTGCATTAATGAAATGGGCCTAGTGAAATCGGCCTAATGAAATTGTGGAATCTTATTATTTATTTCCTATTTTGTTTCTTAGCTATTGCTTTGTACTTTATTGTCATTGCAAACTGTAGATAATAGTTCTGTAGTTTTTTGATAAATTAATACTTTATTTAGAAATAGTAGAAAGAAACTGCATTATATGGTAATTCCTTCAGTTTTTTCCATTATTTAGAATGAAAATGAATTTATTTGATTAACTGAGTTTAATGACTAGAAATGGTTGAATGTAATCTTCAACAAACTGTTGCGTATACTTTACTGTATATGGTAGATCCATCGCTGTTACAAGTTTTAGAGAAGCATTCATTATTTGGGTGAAAATTTTGTTATCGTAGATACAGTATGATCATATTTAAATATGTTTACCAAACAGTTACTAGTAAAGATGCATTTTCTCCTTTGAATCTTATTTAAAAGAATATTATCAATACTGGATATTTGGTTTTGATTTTTCTACATTATTGCATGCAAAACCTTTTCCTATTATTAAAATTTAAATCAGTAGAGACATGTAGAAAAGAAGGTTTTTCTCGTAAGAACTCGTACCGGTTTCATCCATAGATTTTGTAATTGACATTTTTGTCATTTTGTATATAAATATTTACTTATATTATTGATTACCTGTCACATCAATTATTGCCTGAAGGCATTTGTTACGTTTTGACATGTACAGTATATTTCAAATATAGTGCACTTGAAACATTTTCTTTTCTGTCATTAGGTGAAATATTTACATTGAAGAAACTTACTTATTTTGACAGTTCTATACCATAATAATTGTCGGAAATGTTTTTAGGCTTATATTTTCAGTGATCATTTTCCTTCAGAAAGCTTTTTTATGATTAAGTAATGTATGGGAAATATGTACAAAAGCTACCATCACAAGTTTTAGTAAAATACCAGTTTGCAACTTGTTCAGATCTATTGCTAGATTTCCTTGAACTGTATTTTAGAAATTAAAGTTACGACAAGTTAGAGAAAATTGTTTGATATTGAAATAAAATAGAGAAGGCCGCAGTACCCATGTACCATCATAATTTTTGCATGTTTGAAAATTCATGAGGATTACAAGAATTTCTTGAAACATAATTTCAACACTTCACAAAGTTTGATATTTTGAATCTGATAGGTGTAGTACAGTATCAGTAGAGACCTTTGGTAGCACAGGAAAAATTAATATTTGCTGAATTAATAGTCAATAAAAAAAACCTTGAAAATAAGAAAAAGTTATAAAATAGATTAAAAGTTGCTTATTTGGTATCTTTTTCAATTTTCAGGTATAAATAATTTTGATTGTCATGTTTGAATTGGCAGAGCTCCTTCCTTTCTCATGTACAGTATATCCATTGTCTTTATATGTTGTTAGTATTACTACATGAATTCTGTGTGGTTTTCAAACAAACAGTTTTTTTTTTCTTAGACATACTGTACTCCTATCATCATGCAAGTGGAAATGAAAAGCAACATTTTCCTGAAATTCAAAAACAAGAAATACTGTGCATAGAGTTTTTGAACCATCTTCTTTTTCATACACCACACACAATTTGCACGTCATGTACTGTACAGGTACATGTACTGTACAGGTACATTAAAAACTCAATTCTAAAACTGATCAGCTATAACATGTTTTCAAAATGCAAAAGACTCACTCAAAATTTGATGTTATATTTGCTTGGAAATAGAAAAAGTTTTGGGACTGTAGGTGAACATGTAGATTTTGAAGATTATCAAGAAAAACTTTTTCATACAGTACAGTAGGTTTATGAGCAGGTAAAACACAGTAAGGATGTGAATACTTTATCCCCCGCTATTAGCCAATGTAATTGACTCACCCTCTAAACTGGAAATTTGAGTTTCCCTCTCTCCTTAATCTAATTTAATTATCAGAAGTCATCCTTTCTATATTGATATTCAGCAAGTGTTGCAAGAAGCTGTAGATCCTATGTGTGAGGGGATATAGAGCGACAAATTACAATTTCCTTGGGGGTATTTTTAGAATTTAAAAACAACTTTCCATCAGCAAAATTTGGTTTATGTAATGAGTTGTTGGCTATCATGATTTGCCATAAATATTAATAAAACAAAACTCAAGCAGTTTACCTTTTCATATAATTTTCTTCCTTATTTCTAGATTACTGTGTAAGTAAACAATGAACATTAATCATGTTTTGTGTTTCACCTGTGATACAGCATCAACTATCATAGAATTTGTTTAAATGGACTTAATTTACTTGCAATAAATATATTCATCACCTATATTGCAGATAATCCAATGATTTAGACTTTGATCCATAAACTTCATGTATAACAGCCTGATTAACAAACTCTGTATTATCTGAAATTCTGAGTTACTCATTAACGTCATTATAATTATATAGCAAATAGTCAGAGCAAAAGAAACATTGTTTTAGCAACACAAGAAGGAAATTTAGCATAAACCTGAGTTTGCCTGCATTTTTTTGTTATAAATTCAGATTTATAAGGGAAAACATATTTGTCTCAGAATACCATTCATACAGTAGTTGAATATTTGATGGCCAAATGGTAAATTACTGTAATTCTTGCAACAAAGGCCTAAATAAATTTCCTACATTTTAGAATGTGGCAGCAATGTGCAAAACTGACAATAGCAGCTATAAAATAATTCCACTTAATTACTTTATTAAAAACAGGACAGAATTGAACTAGTTTATTGACAATTTGACATGAAGAATTTTGTTAAATAGTAATGATAGATTTGTAGTGTATGAACTGGATTAAGATGCCAAAACAAATCCTTACAGAATATATTTGGAATACTAAAAGTCAATCAATTATCATGAGAATTTCCACATATCCATGGATAGCATGGAACAGCTAATACAATGCATGCTGAAGATTATCTGCAAAGAAAATGGTATTACAGATTTTGAGAATTTACAAAAGAAAAGTCTATTCTAAATTGAAATATTTCATACCTCATTAAACAGGTACGGCTGTGCTAAGTAGCTGTAGATTTACTCAGGGACAGTGCTAAGTGATATTTTGTCACCTTTGTTGTTGAGTTTTGGACTTATATAAAATACTATTCAAATTTATAGTAATTGATGTATGTCTTGTCCTTGTGAAAACTAATTGTCATGAGCATTTCGCCATGCTCCTTACAAAATAGTTTATCCAGGGATGTGCAACACATCCCTGGTTTATCCTGTCAGTGCCTTGCTCTCCCGTTCCTTTAAAACTAATTTCAAGAAAGGAAATATTTATTTCCTGCCTTTTTGGTAGAGAGAAGAATGAAACAATATCTGCGCATAATGTGATGCAAATTATGTCTGTGACCTCAACATCCTCCTCCTCATTGGTTTCCGTACCGAGTTGGTTTCCTGGACAAAGGCCAAGACAAGCAAGTTCTTGGTCAAATCTAGTTTCTGCTGTCTAATGCACAACATCGACCACTTCTGTTTAAAAAAGTGCAACTTTAAGTTCCTTAAGAAAATTCTTCAACAGTGCTATCACTGCTATGCATTTTGCTGGTCCAAGACATCCCTATCAAATTGCTTAGATACATTTTGTATGATGATTATCTACCTTTTATACTATTATGTTGATAAGAATGTACATTAAAATCTAAAAAACCCATATGGACATGTACACTATGAGCTTTTGTGAAGAAGACAGTTTTTTTCATAATTTTTTAGATGATAAAATACATACTGTATTCATTACTTGATGTGAAGATTTTCCCAGTGTTCTCGATGAGGGTTTTGAAATTGGATTATATTCACATCATCATAATAGTTACTGGGAGAACTAGCATCAGTGACATTAATAGCTGAATATGAAAAAAGAGAATGAACAGATTTATTAAGGTCTATGATGCCATTTCTATGCAAATTTTGCACTTTAAAAAAATTCTGCAATCTTTGCTTAACCATTTCTCACACACTGACAATGCTTAATACAGTACTCATACACAGTACTCATACTGTACACTGATCATCTATCTAGGCATTCGTAAATGTTCACGGAGCAAGCGTTCAACTATGCTCGAGTCTAGATTAGTCACGGTGCTGCAATCACTGTCCTGTAATTGCATTTGCAGAACTTAAAAACACTCACCATCATTATACAAAAGGTTTCGATATTCCCAAAGTTACTGTAATTCACTAGTTGTACTAAAAACATCCAGTAAGATTGCGTGAAAATGATGGTACATTTAATTATAGGCCTAAAGAATAAAATGAAAAACATCTTATTAAATTGGATTGAAAAATTCCTATTTAATAGCTTTCAAATATTTAGATCTAATTATTCAAAATTTTGTTTTAATCCTTTTCAACAAGAATGTGATCAATAGCTGCTGAATATGTGACAAAGACTTCTTGAGACATGTTCCTCCCCAATACCTTGCCTAAAAGCATGCCACAAGTTGACCAAGAACAAACTAAAGAATTTCACATCAAAGCATCTTTACTTGGGATATCTTTAATTACTTCAGTACATCACAGTTTTCACACTTATTTAGAAATTTGAAAATTCAAGTCAAAGGGAGCTGAAATTTTATAATAAAAAATATACTTTTTGTACTTATGTAAATTTGTATGATTTTTTATTATCTGTAGGATTTGTAATGTATAAAATGGAAAATGACTCATGAGCATAAACAAAAAAGGTTTCAATGTATATTCCAGCTATATTTTTTGGTGGGTATAGTACACATATAAAGACTAATTTGGAACCTATCCTGATTAAATTTGTTGCTCTTTTCATGGTTTTTATCGATTTTAAATTAATTTATCCAACGTACTGTATACTGTACCTCTAACACGTCCATGTACCTTTAAATTGCATGATGTCATCAAAGAACAACAAAGCTTACTGTACTTGTTAGATGAATAATGGATATTGAAAAGAGCACAGGGCATGCAGAAATTTATCTTGTGTAATTGTTAGATAAAAACAGTTTTAAGTTTTTAGACTAAATTTGAGTAGAAACTTCTCTAAATTTGGAAGAAATTGGTGGATCTGGCTTTGGTGATTTCTTCATGTAATTTGTGTGAAACTTATGAAGTAAGACGAGAAAGGTTCTCCAAATAATGTTATTCTGTTAAAATTCTGTGCATTGTTTTTTTAACATCCAGTCAGTGACAATTATGAGAAAATGTTTCCTATTTTAAGGTTGATTTAGGTGGAATCAGCTGATTTCTTTCAAAATTTTTTCAACAAATTTGCATAAGATAGGAGTAGCATAGACATATTTCCATTCCCAAACCTGCATGTTTTTCATGGATAATTAGGGCCCGCTGTTAACTAATTTTGGTGTAATATTTAAGCCATGGTATTCCTATAGATTTCTAGCCCTGCCTCTTCTTACCTGTAGATCTTCAAGGCCAATTATCATGAACAGAAATATACAATACAATTGAATGTTTTTGATTGGTTTAAATATTTCCGCATATACTGACAAGCCAATCAAAAACTGCCACAGAAGTGATGTCATTAGTTTGTATCAGAGTGGCGTGATGTCATTAGTTTGTATCAGGGAGTGGTGTGATATCAGTAGTTTGTTTTAGGGAGTGGTGTGATGTCGTTAGTTTGTATCAGGGAGTGGTGTGATATCAGTAGTTTGTATCAGGGTGTGGTGTAATATCAGTAGTTTGTATCAGGGAGTGGTGGGATATCAGTAGTTTGTATCAGGGAGTGGTGTGATATCAGTAGTTTGTATCAGGGAGTGGTGTGATATCAGTAGTTTGTATCAGGAAGTGGCGTGATGTCATTAGTTTGCATCAGGGTGTGGTGTGATATCAGTAGTATGTATCAGGAAGTGGCGTGATGTCATTAGTTTGCATCAGGGAGTGGCGTGATATCAGTAGTTTGTATCAGGAAGTGGCATGATGTCATTGGTTTGTATCAGGGTGTGGTGTGATGTCATTAGTTTGTATCAGGGAGTGGCGTAATATCAGTAGTTTGTATCAGGGAGTGGCGTGATATCAGTAGTTTGTATCAGGGAGTGGCGTGATATCAGTAGTTTGTATCAGGGAGTGGTGTGATATCAGTAGTTTGTTTTAGGGAGTGGTGTGATGTCGTTAGTTTGTATCAGGGAGTGGTGTGATATCAGTAGTTTGTATCAGGGTGTGGTGTAATATCAGTAGTTTGTATCAGGGAGTGGTGGGATATCAGTAGTTTGTATCAGGGAGTGGTGTGATATCAGTAGTTTGTATCAGGGAGTGGTGTGATATCAGTAGTTTGTATCAGGAAGTGGCGTGATGTCATTAGTTTGCATCAGGGAGTGGTGTGATGTCATTAGTTTGTTTCAGGGTGTGGTGTGATATCAGTAGTATGTATCAGGAAGTGGCGTGATGTCATTAGTTTGCATCAGGGAGTGGCGTGATATCAGTAGTTTGTATCAGGAAGTGGCATGATGTCATTGGTTTGTATCAGGGTGTGGTGTGATGTCATTAGTTTGTATCAGGGAGTGGTGTAATATCAGTAGTTTGTATCAGGGAGTGGCGTGATATCAGTAGTTTGTATCAGGGAGTGGCGTGATATCATAGTTTGTATCAGGGAGTGGCGTGATATCATTAGATTGTATCAGGGAGTGGCGTGATGTCAGTAGTTTGTAGTAGGGAGTGGTGTGATATTAGTAGTTTGTATCAGGGAGCGCCATGATATCAGTAGTTTGTATCAGGGAGTGGCGTGATATCATAGTTTGTATCAGGGAGTGGCGTGATATCATTAGATTGTATCAGGGTGTGGTGTGATATCAGTAGTTTGTAGTAGGGAGTGGTGTGATATTAGTAGTTTGTATCAGGGAGTGGCGTGATATCAGTAGTTTGTATCAGGGAGTGGTGTGATATCAGTAGTTTGTATCAGGGAGTGGCATGATATCAGTAGTTTGTATCAGGGAGTGGCGTGATATCATAGTTTGTATCAGGGAGTGGCGTGATATCATTAGATTGTATCAGGGAGTGGCGTGATATCATTAGATTGTATCAGGGTGTGGTGTGATATCAGTAGTTTGTAGCAGGGAGTGGTGTGATATTAGTAGTTTGTATCAGGGAGTGGCATGATATCAGTAGTTTGTATCAGGGAGTGGCGTGATATCATAGTTTGTATCAGGGAGTGGCGTGATATCATTAGATTGTATCAGGGTGTGGTGTGATATCAGTAGTTTGTAGCAGGAAGTGGTGTGATATTAGTAGTTTGTATCAGGGAGTGGCATGATATCAGTAGTTTGTATCAGGGAGTGGCGTGATATCAGTAGTTTGTAGTAGGGAGTGGTGTGATATTAGTAGTTTGTAGTAGGGAGTGGTGTGATATTAGTAGTTTGTAGTAGGGAGTGGCGTGATATCAGTAGATTGTATCAGGGAGTGGCGTGATATCATTAGATTGTATCAGGGAGTGGCGTGATATCAGTAGTTTGTATCAGGGAGTGGCGTGATATCATTAGATTGTATCAGGGAGTGGCGTGATATCAGTAGTTTGTAGCAGGGAGTGGTGTGATATTAGTAGTTTGTATCAGGGAGTGGCATGATATCAGTAGTTTGTATCAGGGAGTGGCATGATATCAGTAGTTTGTATCAGGGAGTGGCGTGATATCATTAGATTGTATCAGGGAGTGGCGTGATATCATTAGATTGTATCAGGGAGTGGCGTGATATCATTAGATTGTATCAGGGAGTGGCGTGATATCAGTAGTTTGTATCAGGGAGTGGCGTGATATCATTAGATTGTATCAGGGAGTGGCGTGATATCATTAGATTGTATCAGGGAGTGGCATGATATCAGTAGTTTGTATCAGGGAGTGGCGTGATATCAGTAGTTTGTAGTAGGGAGTGGTGTGATATTAGTAGTTTGTAGTAGGGAGTGGTGTGATATTAGTAGTTTGTAGTAGGGAGTGGCGTGATATCAGTAGATTGTATCAGGGAGTGGCATGATATCAGTAGTTTGTATCAGGGAGTGGCGTGATATCATTAGATTGTATCAGGGAGTGGCGTGATATCATTAGATTGTATCAGGGAGTGGCGTGATATCAGTAGTTTGTATCAGGGAGTGGCGTGATATCATTAGATTGTATCAGGGAGTGGCGTGATATCATTAGATTGTATCAGGGAGTGGCGTGATATCAGTAGTTTGTAGCAGGGAGTGGTGTGATATTAGTAGTTTGTATCAGGGAGTGGCGTGATATCATTAGACTGTATCAGGGAGTAGCGTGATATCAGTAGTTTGTATCAGGGAGTGGCGTGATATCATTAGATTGTATCGGGGAGTGGCGTGATATCAGTAGTTTGTAGCAGGGAGTGGCGTGATATTAGTAGTTTGTATCAGGGAGTGGTGTGATATTAGTAGTTTGTATCAGGGAGTGGCGTGATATCATTAGATTGTATCAGGAGTGGCGTGATATCATTAGATTGTAGTTAGTTTGTAGCAGGGAGTGGTGTGATATTAGTAGTTTGTATCAGGGAGTGGCGTGATATCATTAGATTGTATCAGGGAGTAGCGTGATATCAGTAGTTTGTAGCAGGGAGCGGCGTTTCAAGCAATTTTCTTCACACGAGATTCCATGTCTATGTATTTGGAATAAATTACCTCATGAACTCAGACTTTCCCCAAGTATATTTGTGTTTAAAAAGAACCTCAAAAGTGATCTGATGACTAAAGTTTTGATGATCTCCCTTAATTATGTTATTTATATTGTCTTTTGATGTTTATACTATATTTGTTTTCTGTGCCTTGAGCGCTCTGCCGAGTGGATATGTGTGCATTGCAATTCTGATTATTATTATTATGTTATCATTGTTTGTGAAGAAAGTTGTAAATCATAAACCTTCCAGTAGTGAAGCAAAATATGGTTTTTTAAATCTTTCTGTACTGTTTTCTAGACTACACAATCTTAATTATTTTTTAATGACATACTGTAGTCAGACAAACGATGAGTCTGAAGAAACATTCTATTACTGATTATTACACAAACATGTAGCTGTGTTACCAGCTACAAATGATTAAATAATTTCCTCAAAAATGACTTTGTCAATACTCCTTAAATTCAGTGCTTCCTTATGTGTAGATGTAATTTCATCCATAGAAATCTAATTTTGTCCCTTCACAATAATTTGAAAAGCCAAGCCTAAACCGTTTTGGGTTGAGCCTCATTACCCCCAAAAAGGACGAAATGAGTTCTGTAATGGCACATTTTCTGTCTTGGCATTGATTTCTTTCCACTACATTTAATCCTGCAGTAGACTGAAAGTTCTCTTCATAGTCAGCTTCATTAGCAAGCATTTACTGATCTGATTTTAGCCTTAAAAAGGAAGATTTTTTTGTCCAACACTCACCTGATGAAAATTGTGGTAAATTAAACCAGGTAAGTGAAATAAATGAGCAAAATAGGAGAAAGTACTAACAATTTTGAAAAAAAGTTTACGTCTAAGTCCCACGTCTGTTGTATGAAATTTGTGAGGAGATGTGTAGAAATTAGGATCATTGCAGTATAGGTTTATTTATTAGTTCCTGTTTCCAAGGAAACTGAAGTCAAAGTACACTCATGTTGAGAATTTGTATTTAGAAAAACACAATTGAGGAATAAATGATTTTAAAAATAATTCCCCTGTATATATATATTTTTTCTAATAGCATAGAGGATGCAAACCATTTCCCAGGAATTTGCCAAAGGGAGAATGAGTTCAAGTCATCATATCATGTATTATGAGTACATGATTTAGCCATTCAGATTTATGACCAATCAAGTCAAGAAATTAATCTGCATATGTCACAAAATGCACTAAACTAATTAAGTAACATAATGCTGTTCAATCACGGATTGATTCACTTCTTAAAAATTACTGCAAAAACCGTTTAGAAACTAATAATCACTTTATAAAAACCTGTATTCTTGATGAACAGTTGATCCTCTCGCATCTCATTGAGCCTAGCGTTAAAGGCCCGTTCTCGGTGCCTCTTATTTAGTTTCCCTTGGCCTAGCCTTGTCATTCTTCTTATATTTTTATTCTATCTGGTGTTACTCCTATGTTTCCACCCTGGGAATGGTTGGTATGGTGTTTATTTATAGTTACCATTTGTAGTTTTCCTGGGGTGGGGTGGCTCTGAAACGACTCCTTTTGTGTTCACGTTTACTTGTGTGTCCCCTGGCTGTTGTCAGGTTTTGTTTTTTCGTGTGGCCTTTGGCTACCCTTTTCCGTGCTCCTTCCTCGCACATATTTTTGCGCTTGTATAATTTTTGTTAGACTTTGTAGCACGGCCTGCAGCTGTGGAACCCAGTCATTAAACTAAGTCAGTTTCGTTCGTTCAAACCTTTCCCAGATTTGACTACTGTATGTTTCATCTTCTTAACTTCTAAAGAGGTTTTACATTTGTTATAAGACTGTAACAGTCATTTCTGCTCTTAAGATAAATAGTATAAGATACACTTTCGGTGGTTTTAACATATGCTTTGGTGCAAAAAGCAGGCACCAACACTACAACAGATCACACATGGTATCCTGCATACACCAAAGTTTGTTGTATCATTGTGTACATTTATATTACTTGTGCAAAGTACTTCACCCATTCTTCAAGCAATTATTCTCCAATATAGTAATAGAGCCTATAATAATCCTACCCTGTAAAGAGATAAAAGTGTTTTTGATAAACACAAAGCTTTTTAACTTGTGTTTCTTATCGCCTGCTTGTCCCCATCCAGTTCATGTTTGATGTGATTTTGCCCATAAAGTCAACATGTCAATAGTGAGCTGTTTGCTCAGCACACACTCACCGAGTCTTTGTTCCCTATGGCCACAGTACACAATGGGTTGTGCTTGAGCCAATAAGCCAGTCAAACCATAACATACAGTGCTATTTGATATTATTCAATGGGATAGGATAGATTGCAATGTTTATGGAGGTACACCTGTATCTGTATCATGCCCTCAGTGAATAGATTAATTAGAGCTAGAAGAATAGTCTCAAAAAGTCAAAAGCAAAATGGGAGCTCACGAACACTTGTACAGCTGTACCGGGAATGGTGGAAAAAAGAGATGATTTATGGTTGGTTAAACAAGAGCAGATGGTTAAAATGGCACCAAATTTGTGTTATTGAATATTTTATGATTTTCAGATTTATAGTAAAAATAATAGGTTAACACTCATTGTGTATTACACTTGTTCCTCATGATTACAGTTTTGACAGGAAATACATTCAAGTTTAATAACGCTAAGTAGATGATTGGATTCAGGTACAAGACGTGAAATCAATTACCACAATTTGTGGAACAAAGCTTGTAATTTCACTCCTTTGTTTTGTGTTTGGGGAAGTACTCAGGTGTGTAGTTTCAATCATACTTTGTGTTACAGGAAAAGCAGTGAAGTTCTGTGACATATACCGGGATTTTATACTTTTCATTCCAGTAAAGGAAAGAACATACTTAAAAATGCCAAATTTCAAACACATTTTGTTGCTCAAAGACTTTAAATTTGATATCACTCGGTGGTGGTGTCATTATGGTTTCTTGGGAAATCGTATTTTCCACTGTTACAACTGACAGCAAAAAAACAGAAATGTTGACAGAACTTGTCAACACACAATAAAAAAAAAAAAAAATTGTTGTCAATTTTTGGTTCATTTATCACTTAAAATGTATCATATAGTGCAGTTACACACTTAATCATATCACCACAACAACCATACTGGCATATAATGCCATGGAGTGTTATACAGAGAGCATGACTCAAATTTTCAGTATGGAACTTAGAGACCAGAAATGAGATTGGATTAATCACAGGGTATTCCCAAGGCTCTGTAACCAGCAGTTGCAGCTATTAATTTTTTCAACAGCCCTCTCCCTGCATTCCTTTCTTTTAGTTGTATCTCATTCATTTCATCATCACACGATGAAAGAGTCAACAGATGTTGCAAATGAACATTAACTGCCGACGGGGTGATCTGATAATATTATCAGACGAAAATAAAATGCTTTGATGATCATCTGTAATTATTGGCTTTGTTTGGTTTAATTAATGAGTAGAACCCAGAAGATAATCTAGTTAGAGCTTTTCTGCTTGGTGTATATTAGATGCGCCACCTCGTACAATGTTTTGGTGCAACATACTTTTACAAGCTTAGATGATCTAGCGAAAGATGATATAAATTGTCTCTAGTTGCTGTAATTTCATTAATAAGCTTTGCTTTATTGTAGTAATACAATTCTAGCTATATATTAATAGGTCCTTTACAGTAGCATTTTAGAATTTGTGAAAAGGGGGACTTACTTTGAAAAACAGACACTAATAAAGTAAATAAACCAGAAAAATGTGGTTACGAAAAATGTAACCACTATGTTGGGGCGTGATATAATGGAAATGCGAGGGTTTTCTCGCAGTGCCAATGTGGTTTACATTATGGGAGCGTTCAACCGTTCAAGACAAATGAAAGCTTAATATGAAGTCACTATGATAGAGATTTTCATTTATTTGCCAACGTACTTACGGACCGCGAGTTCCTTTAACACAAATCCAGGGCCCCGACACAGGTTTCATACTTTCAAACATTTTTTTGAATAATTAACACAAATAAGGCCTATTTGAAAATAATTTCTTTGAAAATTATATTGGGGTCATGGCCCCCCTGGCCCCCCTCCAGTGTTGGGGGCCCTGAAATCTTGTGATAAATGGGGAGGGGAGGGAGGACACCCTTTAATTTGATGTAGGTAGTAGAATAATCATAAATTGCATTTAAGTGATTTTGTATCTTATATTTTAGTAACTATTTACTGCACTTACCAACATTTTACAAACCAAATTCGAATAGAAGGATGAAACAATAGTCTCTCCCTTTTGAATTAATTAAAATCAGTTTGAATATTCCTTTGAAAACATTTGCAACTTTATTTATAAACCGCAATACTTTTAATATATGATGTTTATCTCATTTGTTTCTTCACCCTTTGTAAATTGTAGTTTAGTGTTAGGCCTATTAACTCACGTGTGTAACTTAATGTAACTTTGTCTAGCGCGACATTGCTGTAGCCGCAGTACCTGAGCTGACGACTGTAGTAGTTGGTTGTACTGTACCAGCTGTGCATGCTAGCGGTACCCCGTACTGTATACTGTACCAATTTTGCACTGGCCTGGATATCGCAGACAGTAGTCGCACTGTCAAGTCGTTTAATATGATTTTACAACAAAATTTTGTAATCCGACATTCAAATACTCTCACAAAATGTCATCCTTGTTCTCAAATAAATGCCATTATCATACATCAGATTTGACTGTATTACTGACAGCAAACTCGAGATATGCTTGACCAAAGAATGCAGTCACGTGACTGGATCCTTGGTAAGATGACAAAATGTTCTCAGGAACTCTTGTTTCCAAGAACAAAAAATAAGGGCTTCAAAAAATGCAAATGTTCCCAAGAACAAAAAATAAGGGCTTCAGGAAATGCAAAATTTGGGAAGGAAATGATGTCCCTCTGAGCATGTATAAAACAGTTAACTGATGGTAAAAGAGGCACCTAGGCCCTCAATGAATGAACCATTATTATACAATCATGTTTCATGTTAGAATCCAAATTTGGTTTTATCAGGCAAATCTGAATGAAACAAGAAAAGATAAAATAAATATAAAAATTTACCCCCAAAACACATATGATAATCCTGTGTTGGTTTCTGCCCTATATTACAGAAATACAATAGGTTTTGTTATTTTGCATAATCTATGACTGACAGAAAGAGAGTTGTTGAAACATGTGGCATGAAAATAAAATTCCAAATCAATTTGTGGCCATCTGCTTGATGTATGCTCAGAATTGGGTTCTATTTAAACAACTTTAGAAGAATAAGTTTGCTTAAGGGTAATTTTGCATCCATGAAAATGTATGGGAACAGTTATTGGTTCCAATGCGATAGCATTAGGAACCTATGCAGTCATGATGGCATGTGTATGTATGTATGTATGTATGTGAATGTATGTATGTTTATGTATGTATGTACATGTATGTATGTACATGTATGTGTGTTTAATTACGTATGTATGTATGTATGTATGTATGTATGTGTGTATGTATGCATGTATGTACATATGCATGTATGCTCATATATGCACATATGCACATATGCGTGTATGTACATATGTGTGTATGTACATATGTGTGTATGTACATATGCGTGTATGTACGCATGCGTGTATGTACGCATGCGTGCATGTACGCATGCGTGCATGCATGCATGTATGCATGCGTGCATGCGTGCATGTATGCATGTACACACGCATGCATGTACACACGCGTGCATGTACACACGCGTGCATGTACACATGCGTGCATGTACACACGCATGCATGTACACACGCGTGCATGTACACGCGCGTGCATGTACACGCGCGTGCATGTACACGCGCGTGCATGTACACACGCGTGCATGTACACATGCGTGCATGTACACACGCGTGCATGTACACATGCGTGCATGCACACACGCGTGCATGTACACATGCGTGCATGTACACATGTGTGCATGTACACGTATGTGCGTGTATGCACAGGTGCGTGTATGCACATGTGCGTGTATGCACATGTGCATGTATGCATATGTGCATGTATGCACTTATGCGTGTATGTACATATGCGTGTATGTACATATGCATGTATGTATGTTTGTGGTGGCCAGTTCATAAACACGATATCTAAAGAACGATACACTAGAATTATGTCATATGTAGTAGACATATAGCCCATGGTCTGTAGATGTGCCCTGTTGTTTTTGATGGTGATGTCATGAATATTAATTAATGAGTAGGCGGGGCTTACTGTCAAATTCTTGAAATACTGTAGAATAAGCAATCAATTTTGCATCATACTTGCTGTGATTAATGTTGTTAGTTATTGTGCAAATGCTAATGTTGTCAACATTTTTATTGATCTACTTGGTGGATGTGGCTTATGAATAGATATCATGAAACAAATAATTCATGATAGGCATATGCAACATGACAGTTTATACAAATTTTGCAAATCAATCAGCTTATGAGAAGAAAAAAAATTAAGCATCGGAATCACAAAATTTGTTGGTTCTGGTTTTTCCTAAGATTATTCTCTAGTAGTGGATCGCTGTGATGTCCTAGACTTGTAAACCTGTACAATTGTATGATATGATGGAAACCGCCATGGTTTTCACATTATCATAACAAATTACAAAGCAACATGGAATTGTTCTTATAAATGTTCAGAAATTATTCCTGATGATTCCACAATGACAAATAAAAAAATTAAAAAAAGTAAGTTGTATAGGAAAGAGGTCCTTGTGACATTTTTGACCCATACAATTAGAAGGTGATAAAATTATTTAAAATGAACAAAGTATACTAAATTTTGTATGATATGAATTCATATAAGTGAAACTGAAATCATATCAAAACTAAGAATGGAAGCCTCTTGTGATAGAAAAAGCAGAACTTAAAGGTTTTGTGCCATATTTGAGGTATCTTTCATCAAGTTTGGAGTGAGCAAATTAATTTAATTAAACCAACTACTAAGTTTTTGCTATTTTACATAATTGTACGTCCCTTTCATCTGTGACTAATGTCAACGAGATATTTTTTTCTTCAGAATAGTTTGGAATGACTGATGCAATAATCATAGCTGGTAACTCACGAAACTACAGTTGTTTTTTAACCAAAAAAAAATACTGCAAACTTGGGTTCTATCAATATATGGTACATAAACTTCATTCTAGTCTTTTTTTTTGAAACTATTGATGAATTTGAATCATATGCCAAATTTGAAGCTTAATATGGCTGAGTTGCAGAAGATCCATTGGTGTTTGCATTGCATGTGATTACCATGGAGATGTGTTTACATTCCTCCTATAATTTATTTTGCGCCTCATCTCTTGACATGAATGCCACAAAGTTATTTGTAAAAGCTGATGTTTGAAAATGGCCAAAAACTGAAGAATGACTAAATAAGGTATGTAAATGGGAACAAAACCATTTAAAGGTGTATGGATACTGTACTGTACATTAACTGAATTATAGTTAACATTGTTTCAAACCAAGAAAATGGCAATCCCTTTGGTGAAAGTCTGTTTTACCATTTACCATTTTACACATGTTTAAAAAAAATATATATCATACAGTACTTTAAAGACTGTATTTTAAAGAAAAAGGGTAAAATCCTAGTCTAGCGGTCGACTTTGGCAAAATGTATTTCTTCTAGCACAACTTTATTCTGCTATTATAATTTTGTTATGATTTTATAAATTTGGTTTAAATACTTGTATCTTTAAATATTCTTGTTAAATTGTTGCTTTAAAAATGAAATTGTAGTCCCAAGAACAAAAATATTATTGGAAAATAATCTTAAGAAACCCATAGTAAACTGACTTAAATCAAATCTGTATAGCAATTTACTACTATGCTAGGATTTTTCCAGAAAAACATTGTGAGAGATGATCAGATAGAACTTGTTTTATCATTCTGCAAGTCCATCGTTTTTAGTTCCGATGCCACAAGGGACATAACAATTAATACAAAATCAATCAGCATTAAAAATAGCATCGGAACCCCAAAACTTTTTGGTTCTGGTTTAATTGTCTGGCAAAATTATCTAAAGGAGAGAAGCTGATTCTGACAAGGGTTTTCAGGTCTTTAGGACTGTATGCTTCAACTAACTCTACAAGACGTGTTCTCATCAGCTGAAGTTTAGGATATAATTTTGAGTTTTGGTCTAAATTCACACATTACAAATTTTGCACATTATGACCAAAATGAAATACATATGCAAATTTTTGGTTGCTGACTGATTGTCAGATAAGAGTGCAGACTAAACATAATATTGTCAATTTTAAATTAAAAAAATACAAATGACCAATATCAATCTTACATATCTGGAATATACAGTAAATCAAGAAAATTCTTTTGCAAGTAAGTTTTTAATTCAACAGAGAATACAATTATTGTCTAAAGGTTAAAAAATTCCTCTGAAAAGAAAATCAGAAACAAGCATTTATTTTACTTTGGCTTTATTGGAATCATTAGAATATGATTAAATGTGCTGTGTTCAAACTTGATGAACTAGTTTTTTGATACAAAGTTAATTATTTCTTCTGTCTTTGTTTTGACATCATTCCTTACACCTTAATACAGCATAATGCTCTTAGCTCTCAGCAGGAAGCACACAAAGCAAAACATATATTGTAATGTTTATAAATTTGCACTTCACATATTACAATAAAGTCTATTAAACTCAATGTTTTCAACTAAAACATGAATGTGAAGGATGAAACTCATTCTAAACACTTGATTTTTCTGAGATATGTTCAAAAGTACATGTTTGGTATGTACATACAGTATGTTACATACATATAGTAAGCTCCGTGAGAACCAAGGAGGTTTCAGACAAGGATGAGGATGTACCGATCAGATTTTCTGTCTTCGAATACTGATGGAAAAGTGCATAGAATACCAGCTACCTGCCTTTGCTATATTTGTGGATTTCAAGGCAGCCTTGGTCAGTCTCCATGGTCCCTCTATGTGGCACATTCTTCATGCTTCGGGATGGTATTCCTGAGAAATACATTCGCCTGATACCAAGAATGTGAAGCAGCTGTAATTGTTGACAATGAACGAACTGACTCGTTCAGAATTTAAACGGGTACGGCAAGGTTCCTATGGTCTCAACTCTTCTTTGGAATACTCATCGACTTCGTCCTCAGAAAGTCATGTAATCAAAATCTTTACGGAATTAATAAACATTAACGAAAACTAACAATATGTGGAACAGACCTTGGCCTCTAACTACCAGACCTAGATTATGTTGATGACATTACACTACTTGAAAGAAGCGATAGCAGGGGGACCTACTCCTATGTTCAGTTCAAAGAGCTGGTGGTGAGCTTGGACTGTCTGTATCGGCAACCAAATCTATTGGAATGGGCATTGGAGAAACTGCAGGCACAGCCCACCTAGACGGTGTACCACGGAAGAGAGAAGATCTTTTTCGGGCACTGAAGTCTACTGTCATGTCAAATGGAAGGCTAGTCAATGAGCTCAATGGAGCATTGGCAGAATATCTTCTTCTTTTGGAATAGCAAAATCAGCCTTTAAGATTAAATTACAAATATAAAATGCTGTTGTCATCTCTAAACTCCTCTATGCAGCAGAGACTTTAGCTACATCTTGACTGAGGAAAAGCGACTTGACGCCTTTGACTCACGATGTCTTCGCAAAATACTCAAAATTAAGTGGTTCCAACACATCAGAAACAAAACTGGTCAACCTCCAGCATCTCTTATCATGAAGAAGTCACGTCAGAGATGGTATGGGCACGTTGCTCATATGGACAAGGCTAGGCTGTTTAGAATTCTTCTGGAATGGAAACCAGAGTCTGTGGGAGGGAAGCAAAAGAGGGGTAGATGCAGGACCCGTTGGATGGATGTTGTTATGCGAAATGCTGAGGTGGTGGGAATTTAAAAGAAGGATTTTCAAACTATTGCATGAGATGGAAAAGAATGGAGGTATGTGCTTACACAGTTGACGTCGTAGACGCCATGTTACCGGAGTAAGTGATACAGTTTGATGTACATTATAATTACTATTTTATTACCAAATGCTCCTATTCTTTATGTAACGCTAAATTATTTCTGCAGTCCTCTGACTGTCTGAAACACCTTTGTAAATCTGTGAGAAAGATTTTCCTCAGTTTTGCTAAATTTGAGGTATATGCCTAATGGGTATAGACACTAAAAAATGGGATGTAAGAAGTGGAATTTCTAGTTTGCTGAAACCTTGAAAGAAACATTTTGGTGGAAATATTGTGAATGGTGTGGTTTAACATATTTCTTTTTTCTATATTTGTCTCTTATAGGCACGAGCAGATAAGCAGTACTTTTCCAGCAATGAAGAATTAGATAGTTTGGTGAGTAAACTCTTTGTTTTGATTTCTCTCTGTACTCCTTTTGTTGAAAGTAATGTAATCAGAAATCAGTAAAAGTTCTAAATGACTCTACAAGACTACGATATCGACCTGGGACAATGCAGGAAAGAAATTGACCAACCTATTATGCAGCAAGAATAGTTGCGATTTACAATTTTGTACTCATCTCAGATTGGAGCACTAGCTGTGAGGACTGGGACGCTGTGAGGACTGGGATGCTGTGAGGACTGGGGCACTCTGAGGACTGGGGTACTCTGAGGAGTGGGGCACTCTGAGGAGTGGGGCACTCTGAGGGCACTCTGAAAAGTGGGGCACTTTGAGAAGTGGGGCGCTCTGAGGAGTGGGACACTCTGAGGAGTGGGGCACTCTGAGGAGTGGGGCACTCTGAGGAGTGGGGCACTCTGAGGAGTGGGGCACTCTGAGGAGTGGGGCACTCTGAGGGCACTCTGAAAAGTGGGGCACTTCGAGGAGTGGGGCACTTCGAGGAGTGGGGCACTCCGAGGAGTGGGGCACTCCGAGGAGTGGGGCACTCCGAGGAGTGGGGCACTCCGAGGAGTGGGGCACTCCGTGGAGTGGGGCACTCTAAGGAGTGCCCCACTCTGAGGAGTGGGGTGCTTTGAGGACAGGGACGCTGTGAGGAGTGAGGCACTCTGAGAAGAGAAATAGGGCACTCTGAGGAGTACAGCCCTGTCATAAGTGTTTCCTAAAAATTCTTTCTCTGCACTTTTTGTTTTGATGGAGTGAAAAATTACAAAGATTACAGAATTAGTTTTCATATCATGTCCCTTTAACAGCTACAATTTTATGATAGTTACAGTATGAGGTATGTATATGCTAGTCAAAAAGATAAGTGGTGTTTGTTATGCGTGTTAGTTGTTAGTTTTCTTCCGGTGTAAGTGGCTGTAGCTGTGGTTGGTGTTACTGTTTTGTTAATACAACTTATACATGTAGTTGTAATTTGCACTCATTAGTCCCTAGCCTATAGGGGTGTATCACTGCCATCTTCATCTTAACTATCTCAACTATTTTTTGTTCCAAACCTACAACATTTATGGCAAACTTATAATTCACATGATATTGTGGGTCCCACCTAAAAACTCAATAATTAGCATTGCCTGTAAGATGGAAACATCTAACTATTAGTGGATTTATGTAATCAAACGTACCATCGAGATCGGTTTAAGGTGTAGATCAAATATAAACAGAGAATGTTACTCCCTGGTTTGTGATGATTAGATATAGAGATCTCCATTCAGCAATCTGGTACTGTTGTGGTGTATTTTTTGTAAACATTGCTTGTCATGATCTATGGTTGCTGAAATGTTTGTCAAAACTTTGATAAAAAATGTTAAATTAAAGAAGAACAAGATTGTTTTCATGGATAGAATAAGCAACATTGTCCTCAATGAGTCATTTTTTTTATCAAAGAAAATTCAAGAAATTATTAGAAAATATTGCATTTTCCTGTGAGTTTAGGCATGAAGTATTTGTTACAATAATCTGTCTCAATTTCAGTTACCTTATTTCTGAAATCAGACTTATCCTATTTTTATATCAATAACATGTTTTGATGTGTTTGAAACTAGAAAGTCTACTTTTGTCTGTCTACAAATTATGATAGATATTTACTAATATTAAACGGCTATGGATATTTTGAGTATTTGTACATTCTTCTGATTGTACAGAAGTAATTGTTTCATTGAGATTGAAAGTCAACAAAATTAGACAAATCAGCAGGGTTCTTTAAACAAGCAGCTTGCTCAGACCCAAGTGGCAGACAATGTTGTTTTTCTTCCTCATTAAAATATAATGATGACTTCTCTGGTACATGATCTGGAGACACCAGAAGCATTCATTCAACGAACAAGTCTCCCAGAAGCGTCTTGGATAAGTCGGCAAGTCATAATCATTTTAAGTGGATCTGTGAGACAAGACAATCTTTGCAGAGGGATGATTGACAGTATCCTGAATAATCGCTTGGAGTATTCATTGTTATACTTGTGGAGTCATTGTGTAAAAGCTTTCAACTTCAATCAGACTGCCCCGACGGCTGATGAGAACACCACATTACAAAAAAAGGGGAAAAAAGTAAAATCACATCGGAATGAACTTAACATACCGCACTCCACTTGCTCCTGTGATTCTCATGTGGTAGCGTAAACCCTCAGTATGGGGGCTGAACTAATGAGGATCATGTTCCATCTTAATTGTATCCATATGGAGAACGTTTGGCCTCAATGCTCGGGTTTATTTTTAGGGGCTAATTGCATTCACCTAATAGGAAGTTGAGTTGCCAGCCGGGAGTCTGTTAGGTGCATGTTAGTTGCATGTTGGTGTTTCATTAACATAGTCAGGTTTTATGGCACCAAAATACACATGCAGTAGTGGGAGGTGGCTCATAACAAATATCCAAGTGTTGTTTATGAGCAGGTTCGGAACGAAATGTACTGTCTCTGTTCTTCAGTTTGTATCTTGAAAATCATTTTTCCACTTTTCATTTCCAGAAAAAGTTTTGTAGCCTTTAATCTGGGAAAGATCCTGAAGTTGGGCTCTATGGTACTGCACAGAGTGCCAGTTTGGGAGTCATAAGTTATTTTAATATGTAAATCCATCAGAAAATATGAATTTTAAACATTACATTTTACTCAATAATCTTGGAATGTGTCTGCAACAATCAAAATTCTCCCTTGACACACAATAAAAAATTCATGCAAATTACATTGAGTGACAGCTACCTGTAGGCTAGGTGAATTTAGATACAGAATGTAAGATGTATGGTGTGGGCCTAGAAATACGAAAAAAAGAAGGTCTGGATAGAGAAGTCTTTAAATTTTGGAAATGGAAGAGGGGCGATGGAACCACCATGGTCAATATGGAAGAGGGGCGATGAAATCACCATGGTCAATAGTTTACAAATTAAACAAAAAAAAACTACTCAGTATCACACCTTGTTTTCAAATATGGCTGAGCTTAATTCTTAAATCATTCTTAATTTCATTTGCTCTAAAACATTCTTACTGTTAATGTAGCAAACATTTCTCGTGATACCCTTGATATTGAAGTCTGACACACGATTCCTTCTAAGAAATTCATTTCTATTCAAAAATGGAATTATGAGTTGAACATTTATGATAATCCCTGAAACTGTGTAATTAGGATTGGTAAATGGCTGCAGGGTTCCACATATTGCATCATAAGTTTACAAAGAAGACCTGATCAAGTAAGAATGGTGTCACTTTCTTTTGAATTAAATTCTGAGTGATTTGGATCAAACAAACCAAGGACTGATATTCACAATATGTAAATGTTTCCCAGCAATGACTAATTCATGCATTACATCATACTTTTCTGATTGTATGCTGTTCTTTTTAAATTGGAAATGAGTTATTTGAAGGAGGATAACCTTGAAGTTAAAAACTTTGAAATGTGAAAACAACAGGGGGAGTTTTAACGCACTATGGGGGTTCCACTATTAACCACCAGCATTTGCATAATCTTTTTACAAATGAACCTTATAGCCTAATAAACACTTCAACCATGGAGCTATTAACTGCTTCAACAGGGTCAATTTGTCATCCTTTTTCAGTGATAGTTCTCTGAAGTTTTCTCTTCTTTTTTTTCAGTTAAGGTGTTTATGATATTTTTCTTCAAAGCAGTAAGCTCCTCAAAAGTGTTGCAAAAGTTTTGATAGTAAAACGTGTACTACAATGTGTATGTGTTATAAGGAAAATATTATGCAATCATTTGTACAGCTTTTCCAACAAATTTCCAACTCTAAGTAGAAATACTATGTCACTGGCATTTTTCCCTTTATCACTTTATGTGAGTAGTTAACAGAATCAGAACTACTGCATTATCAGTATTTATGAAATTCATTTTGATTCTCAGGAATTAACATAAAAGTGCGATGTAATGGAGTACCTAGCACTTCCACCTGTCATGACGCCATTCGGGTGTGAAGATGCTCCCATTTTGTCAAGGTCTTTTTCCAAGATATTTCACGAGCAGTCCTCATTTGTTGTTCAGAAATTTGGCTTGTTTCTTGAGTGTAGCAAAAGTTTGAAATTGAAAGGTTCATCAAGCTGGTCAAGATTTCATTGTCAGTCAAGCTGGTCAAGATTTCATTGTCAGTCAAGCTGGTCAAGATTTCATTGTCAGTCAAGCTGGTCAAGATTTCTTTGTCAGATGTAAATAACTTCATGCAGTGTTAACATTCATTAAATGATTTTCATGAAGGTTGTGTGACATTACAAGCTAAATAGCTTAAAATTAATTGAAAACCATGAATATTGCAAATAAGTAATTATATTTTATTACAAACTGACTATTTTTTTCTTTTTTAAACCTCTGTGTTGAAATAGATGATTCAACTGTTTGCTTCCATATTGACCTTTAATACCACTCCCTCAGAAAAGCTTATCAAGCAAGTTTGCTTTGACACTTCACCACGCCAACAATGCATGAACAGCACTCATCAAGATATAACTTGCCATGTGTTAAATAAATGCTTATAAACCGCTTATAAACCATAATGATTTTGTCAACATAATCCTGGGTGTCTTTCTGTTTTTACTGTAAGATATTTTTCAAATAATTTATATTATCATAAAATTATTAAACTTCAATTAGCCATATTGTACAAAAATGAACAAAATATTTAATTCAAATTCTAAATTTCATGTTTCAAACCAACAAACAGAATAAATTTTAGGTCTTTACTTGTGCTTACAAATTTGATCACAAAAGGGAAACATGTAATGAAAAATGCATTACAATTTGCTATCATCCGGATTATTTGAGTACCTTAATAGTATCAATACCAGGAATACCACTGACATTTATGGCCATTATCCATCATAACTTTCAGTGTGAACAGTAATAAATGATAGATTATCTCTGCATCTTTTTAAGTGTTGGTATTTTTCTACTAACCTAGATAAGGTGCTGTTATCAAATATGTAATTCACATAAGTCTGTTGTGTTGTGGGATTGTGGAACAAAATTAAAATATGTCAATTTTGATATGATCCAGTTCTTCTTTTAATCGCCTGAATGATAAAAATTTGAGAATAACATAAACTCAAAAAAAATTCACCAAGTTTGTAGTAAGTTTATCACAATAAGCCTATGGAACTAAAACATTGGGTGACTGTTATATATCTTGCTTGCAGTCAAGTTATCTGATAACTCTCAATATAAATTTCACCCTCACCAGACTTGATTTTATTGCAAGATTCATGCTGTGGATTTTGGCACTTTGTAGGATTATCACTACTCTACCGGTGGTGCATGGAAGCACAGCAGCCACAAAGTAATACCATGAGAAAATTGATGAAGATACAATATCAGTGTCTGCTAATGTTTACAACACAGTGAAATTGGATTACAATGTTGTTGTAACTGCTAAGGGAACATAAGATTACAACGCATGATGAGTTACAAGTTGCAATTTAGTGAGGAGGCAAGAGCGTCTGTACTGAGAAGGGTCAAATGCAGCTGTACTTACTTATCAGGCTTTAAAGGCATGATCGGCAGAAGGAAGGCCGACACCACGGATTATCCCCCCCCAATAATTTGATACTTAATGATATGCAATATGTATAAATCCCCTATAACTAATAAAGATAAATAAGAAATAGCTTATATTGTCAGTCCCCCTTCCCCTCCCCAAATGCTATGACCTTCTGCCACTGATGGAGTGTTTGTCCAAGGGTCATCTCAGGTCAGATGGAAGTCAATAGTTATTGGATATTAATATTAATGATAATAATAATAATAATAATAACAATAATGATAAAAAAAATCATCAAATGTGTTTTACAGCATTTTGAAGTTTTAGGTCTTAATATTGTAAATTAACTGAAATTTGTATATAAATTTGCAACATCAGGAAGAGAAAAACTATGAATAACTTTCTGTTAACTTATTATTGTTGGTACACAATTTAGTTATTAGAGAGAGAGATATGAAGCATCACCTCAGTTGTGCAGGTTAACTCCTGTGTATTTCTTTATGAATATGTCAAAGATTCGTACAATTTGGGATGATATATGTTTTCATGGAGGAGGATGTGGATGAAGTAATTGATATGAAGGTAGATCAAAGAAAATCCACATAGTCAAGGAACACATCAAAAGCTTTGGGTTGGTGTTTACAAAGAACATCTCTGAGCAATTTGTAATCTTTTTTATATTTTCTAAATGTAAGTCAAACTATCGTCTCTTAAAAATGGATCTAATCTGACATTGGAACTAAATCCTTTGGTTGGCAGGGATCATGTGATATCCCTGAATGAGTATGACCAATCACATCTCTCTTTATGACAACTCTTTTGTAGCTCCTCACATCAACATGCATTTAGATAAACTGACTGTCAGTATTTTCTCATAAAATACTTAGTTAATTCCTTTCAAGCAATTTGTATAGTGCCATTGATTGGGTGGTATATTTTTTATCGCATTAAGTCCTTTTTGTGATATAAGTGACAAGATAGTATTTAGTGTGAGTCATCTAAATTCATCACACTACATAAGAGCTACAAGATAATGTTCATATGATAGTCAAATGTTTTCTCTCATTTCCATTTTAAAACAAGTGATAGGGAATGAGATATTGAACGAGTGGCGCGATATTTTCCTCGCGAGTTCTTAAGTTCTTCACAGATTTGTCTTTCACAAGAAATGGATTTGTTTTCTTAAGGATGTATCCCATATTTCTCTTGTTACAGCCACTGCATGCATGATTTTGAGATAAAATTACAACTAAGGCAGATATGGGCTTAGTGAGATAGAATAATGTTCATATATGTCGTAATAAACAGCTAGCGATTGGCATTTAATGGCTCCAGAGAGGAATAAATGAGCTTTATGAAGAAGGGTGGAATATGCGACAAAGAAAAAATAGAGACAGTTGACCTTGTTAATCAACAATTCTCCGAGAGGAGGTTGACATTACCAGAAACCCTGGTACAAATTGGATTTAAAAGAAGTAGAGGGGGTAAATTTTAAAAGAAAATGTAGAAAAAGAAAATGATACATTTTCCTGCCTCTTTCATTTAATATTTCATGAAAATGATGCTTTATTTGTTCCAGAGCTATTTTCAAAATTTAAACACCAGTCTTTTTTGATTTCAGATCTCTTTCAATAAACTGATAGAAGTTGCCACATGTCCATAGAATTAAAAAAAAAAATTGAGTTAAGTTGAGCTACTATGGTAATTCTTAAATCATGTAAAAGTACTAATGACTCCGCTTCTTCACAAGAGCAATAAAAAGAACTGAACATTTTGAGTAGAGCTGTCTTTAGTTTTTGGGAGCATTTTATGCAGTTATGGTTGATCCGAGTTTTAATTATTTCAGTAAATGTGACACTAAGGACTTAGTGGTTTGAGGACAACTCAGTTATCTTTATTTTGTTCTTTAAATTCATCCATTGATGACTTCTGAGAACATCTATTATCAGCTAAATATTGATGGGGGTATTTCCTAATATACAAAACATTCTCTCTATCAAACTTGGCATGTTTGCAATAAGACAGTAGAGTGACATTTAACTGTAATGCCAATTTTGTATATTTTTGAGCGGTTACTCCAGAAAATTAAGAAAGTTGTAAAATTTTAACTGGTTTAGATTAGATTTTAACTTTTTTTTGTGATTTTCAAAAGATTTAAACAATTGATTTAATGCACTTGGCCCAGTTGTCCCAGTCCTGAAAAATATTCTTCCAATTTCATAGTTTTTTGTAATACTTCAGTACTTCTTATCAAGTAAGAGTATTTAAAAAAAAAAAAAAAGGCATATTAAAGAGTTTGGTGTGGGTCTTGACACCAAATAATCATTGATGCTTTATTTTTTCTTTTATTTTAAAGTAAACTTCTTTAATTGCCATCGTGCAGTTCTAGTTTTAAAGTACATTAGAAAAAATACTCATGAAATGGTGTAATTAGAACATTTGCCATAGGTATACAGTTGTCTCTCCAGTAGATTTCATTTAAATCTGACAGTAAAAGTAAAAAGGGAAAACCTTCAACAAGTTTAAAAATTTCACCAGAAAGTGTGTGGAACAAGTCCCCATGTCCTCCAGGAATTGACCGAGATACTTTGTCACCTTCTATTGGAATGTTTTGTTTGGTGTTTGTAAAATTTGGTTGGTTGTTATTGGTCGATTGGTCAAATTATATTTGAAACATTTCATTTTCTTTTCCTCCTTAGATGATCCAATCAATTCAGGTTTTAAGGTTTCATCTCTTGGAGCTAGAAAAGGTAAGAGTTTCTTCTGTGGTGAATTGTTTGAATTTTTTTTTTTGAAAGTAAAAAACAAAGACAAAATCTTAATCATTCATGAGAATTGAAATAAACTGACTGTCATGTATTAAAGTTGATGTTCAGAGTTTGTCTGACTGATGTTCATCTTGTCATGTAGATACATATGCATACAAAGCAAAACAGAATTCAAACAGAAACTTAATTAAAATAATTTTTGGCTTTACATATCCCACAATGCATTTAGACACTCAATACTTGATTAATCCCAAATCAACAATTTAGGTCAACCATCACCATGTTTATTGGAAGAAAAAAAGATAAATGAGGATATATATTGAAGGAGAGATAACAAAGAATAAAGCTGTAAAATGAGTGAAATTCAAAGGGATCACTGTGTATTCAAAGGGATGGCCCGGACAGGAAATGGAATATGCAAGAAAAATATCCAGGAAACTTCTGAATTATGACATAAGCAGATTAAACAAATTATAATAGGCATTGCGGAAAAAAAAGCTAATTCTTTGATTACAAATTTTGAATTTTTAAAATGATATCTGAGTAATAGTCATTTTCTCTTTTAATTAGAGATGTGATTAATTTAACTCTTGAATATTTCTAATTTTTTCCAACCCATTTTATAAATTAGTTTCCAACGAAAACTCATTTTGTGGCCATACTATTTTTGTCAGAAGGAAACTCACAAAAACTTTTTTATCTATTATTAGAATTGAAATTTCCCAAATTTATGCTTACTCTGTTTGTTTATCTTCATTAAATTATAATAAGATAATAAATAAAAAGCAAAAAAATGTTTCCTTTTCTAATGAAAACCTCAAAGTTTAACCACAAAAACTTCACATATCCCACATGAAATTTGCAAAGTAAAATCTGTGTGCACATCAATTCAAATTGCTTATGTAAAGTGTGATGAAGTCAGGCAGCTCTGTTAAACATCCAGTCTCACTGCTGTCAAAACTTGAGGCAGGAGCCATAAACCATCCTTCTCTCTCATATCAACACACCTTACAAATTATCATAGTTGCAAGGTTCTATTACTACAACATAAGCTTAAGGGATCCAGTGGTCAAAGGTCACATTGTGGGTTATGATCTGCTTGGTGAAAATGACAGGATAGTATAAACAAGGACGGTCTAGTAAGGCTGGTAGGCTCATAATGGTTTCATTTGTTATGGTTTACTAGCTCCCCCCTAAGATATGAAAAATTGTTTATCCTGATCAAAGATCAAAATTTCTTTCATTTTTCTCTCCCAGATGTTTCTCTCCATAAGAACTTTTTATTGCCCCCATTAGATATTTGATTTCATTATCATGGGTTTTTGTTTATAGCTAGAGAAAATTGCAGGTTATTTTTCAGCCTGCTATTTTTACTGTAGTCTGAAGGATAAGTGCATAGGCTGCTGTAATAGTGTGCCTCGAAAGCCTTCCCAGAAAGTGTGCAGTTATTTTGCTTTAAAATGGTTGTTCATTTCAAAATGGTAAGGATGATTAAAGAAGTTGTTTTTCAACTCGCTGAATGGTTACAATTCTGCTCTTGTGTGTTACGGTAGGAAAATAAGTATTTTTTAATGATATTGACTTTGCAATGGATGGTCTTCCAGGATGCAAATGTGAATATCTGTAAAAATGCAGATAGTTTTTACCAGAGATAGAATGCCTTTTCTGTGTGACAAGATTCCCGGATAGAAAGCAAATCATTCCAGAGCTTCTTTAACAGGCTGTCCCTTTTCTGTAATTAACCTACTCCTCAAAAGACGCTGTCCCCTTTTTAAATCTAAGCTGGAGATTTTTAATATCATCCTAACAGCCAACTTAAACAAATGGTTGAGAAGGAAAGCAGCTTGTAACTTCTTGTCAGGCTTGATGAAGACATTGAAAACGTAAAGAAAGCTACTTGATCACCTCCTCTTACAAGAAATGTCCAGGAGGGACAGAACCTCAATTATGCTTTGTCAAGATTGCCTCACGTTACCATTTATTATGTGAAGTCCTTTTAAAAGTGGCCACCAGTTTCAAATTGCAACCAATTTTCATCCTTCCGAAGAGATGCAGAGAAAGATTCACCTCTTTTATTTTCATTTAATGAAGTCGCTGTGTTTGTTTTAGTTCCATTATTTTGCTTTGATGCTTTGTTTTGTTGCGCTGTATTATAGCATAATGCAGCACCCTAAACATCAACTGTCTGATGTACGTTATGTTTTGTTACTGCAATCAACAAAGAAAGAGTGTGTAATGAACGACATGATAGGCTGTAGAAATAGGAATAGAAATAACATGTTTTCTCATTTGTATGCTTGGTTACTGTTTTGAATCAGATGATTTATTAAAAATGTTTTAAAATTTGACAGTTGTGACTATAGTAAAAATAGTAAAATCAGTGACAAGTGAACACTGCTTAGACCTTTTGTATTCATCAGATTCCAGTGTGCTACCTAGGAAAATGTGCTCCATTTTGTAATTTGAGGCATAGCCTTTAAACTTACAGTGATGAAATTTTTATCAGAAAACTCTTTTTTGCTCCAAGTTAAGTCTGTACTGACACCATTTGATTATTGCCTTAACAACAAATGATGGCAGAAAGTTTTTTTTTAATCTTATCTGAATAATTTTGGCTATTCTTAAAAGTGACTGACATTATTAATCAGCTTGACCTAGGGCCTACTGCAAGTCAAACTAGGTATATTATGCAAATGATTATTGATGTCATTCTAGACACTATATTAAGTCAGATTCTTATAAAATGGCTGCTCTTTATAAAAAAACTTTAAAAAAAAATAGTTTCTCAATTATAAAATTATCTTCTTAGATGTTGTTTTTAAAATGTTAATATTTTTTTTTTTAAAGCTTTTTTAGTCTATAAAAAAATCAAACAAAATAGTTTTTAAATCAAAATTAAGCCAAAAATTTCAGACGTTGTAATTGTGGGATTGTGGCACAAACTTTATGTTGGAAAGAGTACACATTGATCCTTCTCAAATGTAGATGTATCCCAACACTTAACCATTCCACTCCTGAAATGGAGCAAATATGCATTTAATGATCTTCAGAATAGAAAAACAACATGAATTGATTAAGCAGTTAATGTACTTGTCAATAAAAACATCATCATTTGCATTATTTATGCAAATATTTTAACAGCAAAAAGTGAATGGCCCATTAATAGTATAAATTTACACAAAAGTGAATGAATTTGTTCTTATTTTTATTTATGTAAATTACTTGTGAAAGCATTTGGATGTTTCCTTTGAACACTGAGAAAGCTCTTGCCAAAGTGAGCTCTCGTAAAGTGACAGTGCCTTTTTGTGGAAGTTTTAAGCTTGAGAGGATTAATCTTTTTTATTTTTTTTATTCAGAGTAATTTAAACACAGTACAGGTGTTTCATTGTTGTGAAGGAAATTGGTCAATTTTGAACATCTAGAAAGTAATCATGTTTTTGTTTGATATTTTTTTCAGCAAATTAGGTTAGTCAATATGAATAAACGTGTCAACAAGGAAAGGATTTAGGTTTAAGGTGATTGTCATTGGGTGGTAAATCCTTGCCCCATCAAATGACCATGCATTGAAGACGGGGGTGGTGGCACCAGGAGTTGCCGATGGGGGTAGGCGGATACTTAAAATACTAATATATATACACCATACATTTAAGTCTTACACTACTAAAAATGTGTTTCTGTGGTTTTCAACCTATTTACATTAGACTGTATGTACTGAATGAATGTATGTGTGTGTGACAGAAGCTTGTAAACATATCTCAAGAACCGTGCGGTGGATTTATGTCATACTTGGGATATGGATGTGTTGTTATCTGTAGATTATCCTTTTCGTTAATGGTAATGATGTCATGAATGTTAAATAGTAGGCGGGCTAAATGTAAAATTATGTTTACTAGCTTGTTAACACGATATCTCAAGAACTGTGTGGTGGATTTATCTTATACTGGGGATATGGATGTGTTGTGGACTGTAGATGATCCCTGTTGTTTTTGGTGTTAATGTCATGAATATTAATTAGTAGGTGGGGCTAAATGTGAAGTTTTGTAAACAAGCGTGTAAACACGATATCTCAAGAACAGTGAGGTGGATTTAGGTCATACTTTGTATATGGATGTGTTGTGGTCTGCAGATGATCCCTATTGTTTTGGTGCTGATGTCATAAATATTAATGATTATCAATAATTTATGTTTCTGCTCATATTTCCACAAACCCATGTCAGATTTAAATCAAACTTGGTATGATGCTGTTGATAAAAGCAAGTATGATGCAGGATTCCATAGCATGTTGAGTTGCATGTGTTGACTTCATCATTATTCATGTCAGGCGGAGCCAAATACAATTTTTCATTGGTTGTTGTGATTGTAGCTTATAGCTTAAGGCAAAAACCTTAACACTTAAACAAGCAACAACAAAATATACACAGATTACACGTTGCAGTAAAAAGAAAATGAACTAAGCATGTAAGAACACAACATTTAAAGATATACGATAAAGAAAAATTGCTTCAAATCCAATGTTAGCATCGGAACCATGTGGGATTTTCCCTCTGGTTAAACCATATGGATTTGTTTTGTGAATCATTAGAATTCACATTTGATAGAGTGACTCTAGAAACCCGACTTCTTTCTATTATGGTGTTTGTTGTATTGATTACATTGTCATGCCTCAAGTAAACATAGTTTGTTTTCACTACTGATGTAGCATCTTTCCTAATATGGGGAGCACTACATCTCTAGTTTTACCAAATGCCCAAGATTCACTCACACGTGTTAATCCTAACATTTATCACCTTATACACAAATCACCAACTCAAATGATATTGAATAAACTGTCAAACTCTGTGCCCCATTTCATTTCTTACTATTGATTAAAGGCAATTTCTGCCTAGTTTATTGACATATTGGACCTTAAAAATGTACCAATGTTGTTACAAATGTACCGATGTTGTTACAAACGGAACAGATTTTGGTGTGTACAGTAAGAATCTTTGAAAAGCTTACTTGCTGTATCATTTTTGAAATGTATGCAGTTTTGCACCTTAGTGGTATGCAATCTGGCCATTTCATATATAGAAGAAGTCTTGGACCCACAGACTTAAAGTGGCTATGCGCTCTCCAATTACGAAAGATACATTTCAGCATATAGTTATTTTGTCTGACTGTCCAAGAAAGTGTATTGCTGTTGTGTCGAATAAAGTGTATTGCTGTTGTGTCCAATAAAGTGTATTGCTGTTGTGTCCAATGAAGTGTATTGCTGTTGTGTCTGACCATTTCCTTGGTCTGACAGTCTGGTACAGGAAATATGTGTGCTGATCATGCCTGGCAAGAAGTAGTCATCAGTTTGTCATAGAAAATGATCAATGCATAAAATATAGCATAGCATAGCAAGGCTTTAACGTCCCGAAAGCATTTAGTGCTGGACATATATCAAGACGGCCACAGCCTTTGATAACCAGTTGTGAACTCACTGGTTGCAGACCCACCAGGACCCACATGGATCCATTACACCTCCATGTTGGCATTACTGTCCATTGAAAAATGATTATACAGTTGTTTTAAAACAAAGCAATCAGGGAGACCATTTAGATATTTGACAAGCTCATCATTATGTCCTTACAAAATTTCTTTAAATCCGCTACATGCCAGTGATGTCACTTCTGTGGTGGTTATTGATCGACTTGTCGGTATTTGTGCAAATATTTCAACCAATCAGGAACATTGTATTGTATAGTTATCTCTACTTTAATACGACAATTGGTACATTGTTTTGTTAAAAGTTAATTGATGTATTTCATACCAATATAAAAAGATTAAATCTTTGTTTACTTTTAAACTACTTGGTAAATATATATTTACATTGTGATATTTGATTAATTGGGCCTGTTGGTAATTATGCTCACAGAATAGTGGAATCTCTGTCAGTTTTATTGTTTTCCTTTGTGGGCTTGAAAAATATTTTGACAGCTGTAATGTATAGGTACTGAAAAAGACATGCCTTTTGTTAACACTTATTGTTATGAAACACTGAAAAGTGCAAGAATTGTGCCTTTGACAACACAATAACTCTTTCATTCACAAAATTCTTCTAATCACTTACAGTCAGTGTAGTCTGCAAACTGTCATAATACTGCTGGTTAAGAATTAAAGCTCACAAAATTGCTTTTTGCAGGAATAAGTATTGCACATTTTAACCTCCAGAAATTTTAATTCTTGAGCGATACTGCCCTAGGGGCACAAGCTTTGAAAATTAGTTGTTGATTGGCGACTGTGATTCAGATCCTGTGAGCTCGGGAACAAATTTGGTTGTTTTGACCTCTGTTCAGTTTGGCTTATGGGCTTTAGAGTCCTTTTTGCACTGATTGCTCAGGCAGAGACTTACTACAAAGAAACCTGTACTGCTTCAAAACTAGTAAAAACAAGTGATTTATAGCAAAACCAATAAAACATTTTGATTTGGAGCTGAACAGCTTTAAGATAAAGCTTGTTGGGATGCATGGAGATTTGTTGGGATTGAGTCCTTTCTTAGAATTCTTAAAGAATGAACAAAGGAATTGCAATTGATGAGCAAAGATTTGTGTTTCTTTTTCTACCTCCATGGTGTAACTCCCGTTGTGGAAGAATTTAGGTTTGTGCAGAATATGCACTGAGGGTTAGGGTTTATGAGGGAAAGTATTTGGAAATATTTCACATTTGAGGTCAAATTTGTCCAAAACATTACTCTATTTTAAAAACTGTATTTTCTGTAATAAATGTCTTGGGGAGGGGGTGGGGGCATTACATTTAAAAAAAGGGGGGGGGATTATATTTGAGTTTTAATTTCAAATGTACTTTGTGCATAGCAAGTTCAACTCTTTTGACTGTATTTTTCGGGCAGTTTTACAATTTTTAAACGAGTTTTGGCTGAAGCCTAGTGTAAAATCACATTGTTTATTTAATATGATATTACCAATTAATTTATGTGTGACTTTACGATTGTCACAGCACAAAAAGATGGGGGCGTTTATTAGGGAATATACAGTAGTGACCATTCTTCTGAGGGTTGATACAAAAGTTCTATTTGCGTCGCATTTCTAGAGACTGGGAACATCATTCAGAGTTTTTTTTAAAAGATTAATGAAACAATAATTAATTTGTTATGTGCATGTGATAAAGTCTTCCCAATTGTTAAAAGAGCTTGATTAACTTGGTAAATATTTCTTTGATTTAGCTATATTTACACACAAAACTAATATCTGTTTTGTGTAGAAATGACTGGTGTAAGAAGTCTACTGTAGAAGGTTTCTGAACTATTAAACATTAAATTTAATGTATGTAAGAAATTGATTTAATTTTTCTACTTACCTTTTTTGGATCTGATGCTAATAGCATAAGGAACCTTTGCAGTCATGCTGGCGTTTGTATGTATTTATGTATGTATGTATATCTATCTGTGTGTGTGTGACAGCAAGTTCGTAAGCGTGATATCTCAAGAATGATACACCGGATTCCTGTCATATTGGCAGCCCTCTTCACGCATACTGACGAATGTCTTTGAATCTTCATTAAATGAGATTTTGCTTGAAATATCTTTGTTGTAGGTACAATTGTCAAAAGAATAGCATTTTCCCTTTCCAATGATATATAAAGCTATATAAGACATTTATCATCTTTTATTTCATCAAGCTTCAAAATTTTCCAAACATTCGTCAGTATGCAGAATTAATCATTTTATTTATGACATTCGTCACTACACAAATGACATTTGTCACTATGTGAAAAGAGGGACGATATGTGGTACACAGATAGCCCATGGTCCGTGGATGTGCCTGATTGTTTTTGGTGGTGATGTTATGCATATTAATGAGTAGGCGGGGCTGAATATAAATATCTTGAAATGTTCATATCTGTACAACTGTTTGTCTGCTTTTCTTCATATTGGGCGTAATTATGCTGTTTGCTAGTGTGTACATCTTCATGGTACAAAAATGTTGAATTTCATTAATGTGCATAGTGGGCGGGCTTAACATGTTTTTGTTGAAAAGAGCTTGTAAGCATGGTGCTCAAGAATAATAAACTGGATTCATGTCATATTTGGTACACAAACAGCCCATGGTCTGTAGATGTGCCCTAATGTTTTTGGTGGTGATGTCATGCATATTAATGAGTAGGCAGGGCTTAATATAAACAATCTTATAATGCTCTTATTTTGACAATCACATGCCTGATTTGTTTCATAATCAATAAGATTATATTGTTAGCTAGTGTGCATGCGTTCATTGTATAAAAACGTTGTATTTCCTTAATTTGCATAGTAGGCGGGGCTTAATATGGTTTTGCTAAAAAGACCTTGTAAACATGGTATCTCAAAAAGAACAATCTGGATTCACATCATGTGTGGTACACAGTTAGCCCATGGTCTGTAGAAGTGCCCTATTGTTTTTGGTGGTGATGTCATGCATGTTTCTTAGTAGGCGGGGCTTAATATGAAAATCTTGAAATGCTCATAATTTAACAAATACATGTCTGTTTGTTTCATATTTTGTAGAATTATGATTTTAGCTAGTTTGTACTTGTTCATTCGACAAAAACATTGAATTTCATTAATATGCATAGTAAACTAGGCTTAATATGATTTTGCTGAAAGAGCTTGTAAACACGATATCTCACATATTTCATGATGTGCAATAGACATAACAGTTAATACAAAATCAATCAACATGAAAACAAAACCATTGGAACCACAAAACATTTTGGTTGTGGTTTTAAATTTGTTTAGGTGATTAATTATAATTACTTTACTAGATTCTGTTTTACCTCTTTCAAAGGATTTTAGGTCACAAAATCTTAAGGTAGTAACACAATATAATGTATAAAGACTGAGGAATGTCACATCACAACTTGTCTGATTTCAGGTGTTTTTACACAAATGAGATAAAATTCTAAAAGAACTTCTAAACAGAGTAAGATATTTAAGACATTTTCACCGTCTTCTTTTACATAAGATGGACTTACCTGATCACTGAACTAATCCTGTATAGTTGAAATGTTCAATTTTTTTTCTTTTGTTGGTAACATAGTTCCCTCTGTTCATGCACTTGCTTCAAACAGATGTATGCTTTCTTCAGATGAACTTGATGTTTGTTACTTGAGAAGAATGCCACCACATACAAAGCATAGAAAGGTTACAAAATGAACTTTATTAAGGTCAGAATTGTTGAACATACATATGTTAAATGAGGCCAGAAATTATCAAATAAGGTTTGTAATTCCAATTAAATTGTAGGCTAGTTTTTGTACAATTTATTCAGAATTCATACAAGAAGTCTTTTCAGTGAAAACTCAATGAATAGTTAGTGAAGCATGAAATGAACATTGGATCAGTAATCAAAGCTTGAGTTGATTTTATTGTTATAAACTACACTTTATGTATTAAAGGATTATTCCTATGGATTTTCAATTTTTTTATATTATGATAGAGAAAATTTGTAGAAACCAAGAGGTGAAAAAAACTATGTTAGTATCTTATTCCATTTCGAACTAATAACAATTAAAGAGTAGAAAAATGATCTTAAAAACACCTCGTACATATATGTTCTTCAGCTCGGTGATGTCATCAAGGCAATTTCAGCACAGTTCTTATGTATTTCTTATAAATTTAATCACACTTTTTTTACATTATCGAACAGCATTTTGGTTTATTATAGAGATAGGGTGGAATATATCATTTACAAGAAAACATTTTGTTTTTTTCTCGGTGTACATCACATTTCCAATGAGAAAAAAAAATCCAAATCTTTTTTAAAGAAATACAAAAGACATTTTGTTGAAATTGTCTCTATGACATCACAGATGTTGCCAATCAGTCACTTTTGTCAAAATTCAAAAATACTTCAAAATTGTGTAACTTTTAAATGGCATAAGATATTAACATAGTTTATTCACCACTTTGTTTTAAAAAAAAATCTCTATCATATATGAAGATATGAAAATCTATGGGAATAATCCTTCAAGTCCTTTTGAACATCTTGACGGCATGTCGCAGAGCACAGAAATATGTGTTTGAGTGCACAGGAATGGTGATTCTTTGAGCTTTAGGAAAGATTGGGTTGAAATCACAAGTGGGTGCACATGTGTTACTAGTGTCTACTTGAGTTCTTAAGTAACTGTGGTTGATGTGATTGTCATGAATGTAACTGTTCCTCCCATACATTTGATTCCTTTGTGCTTCCTGCTATTATTTGCTGAGACCTTTCTTGGATGCATTGTGCTTTTAGCAAAGATCTAATGAATAAGTTAAATACAGGTATCTTTTGTATTCTTCATCAAATAAGAGCAGCTAATCTGTTTGTGTAGAATCAGCTTTAACCCCTTCAAGGTCCTTATCTCTAGCTCTGCTTAACAAACCTTTATTATTCCCAAACTCTTCTTGAAAAGACACAACTCAATAGAAAATGAACAACATTAGCTTGTCTGGTGGAGTGGTGTGAATAAGGCAGCCACACAGTGTACACAATAGCAAGGGGAATTAAGTGGACCTGAATGGAAAGGTCTGGTCTAGTATCCTTGAGATGCTTTGATGCTACCTTTAATGGCATGTCCTATTAGTTTGAATACCCTTCAGTTCAGCTTTGTGAAACATGAATAGGGAACGATGATGAGCTTCTGATGAGTGTATTGATCAAAAACCTTTTCTAACTGAAGCTAATAAAGGGGTGCCCAAATACAACTTGACAGTTATTTGCTCTTCCACTGAGTTTCACACTGGATTGGTAGGGTATGTACATATCACTCCTGACAGAGATGAACATCTAAATGGATCCTGAAAGGTTTTCCATGTGCATCTTTAGAGGGCTAAAATTGCCTCCTAAATGTGCTTTAATTGAAAGAATTGTTGAGATGTTTGGCTTTCTGTTGGGATGTTGTAAAACCTGGACAATGTTGGCAAATTGTTAACTGAATAGGCAAGCATTTCATGAACCCCATTAAATGAGACGATGAAGATTAGAACCACAACCCCCTCCCCTCTGTTATGGTTATAAGTGGGTTTCTTTTCTGTTGGATATGGTGTATAATGGAAGTGTAGAGGAGCAGTAAGGGTGACTTCATTAAAAATAATCATCATAACATTTAAAAAAATTAATGTAAAGATGTAAAATACCTGATTTTAATTAGCTACAGGTATGTAAATATCCTGAGAAAAGGGGCACAAATTTACAAAAGGATAAATGTATTGGGGGCTTATGCTTTGTGCTTAGTTCATTTATGTAACAGAACAAAAACTGCCAACAAATTGAACCAGATTGTAATTTAGTAAACAAGGAGACCTGAAATGCATGTTAATTTTCTCTTGGTGCACATGAAACGATGACACAAAATATAATATAAGAAATATAAGCACATCTGTGATTTCTGATTGTACTGTAAGATGAACTCTGTCCTTGTACTATCATATTGAAGCAAACTCTAAATCTTAGACAAGACATTTAAGTAATCAACCATTTATTACTCCTAATCAGAAATAGGTTTCATAAGTAATGGTTAAGCAATTACAATTAGAGGTCTCATTATCCAAAAACAAAGTTTCATTGCTAAAATAAGAATGAGAGTTGAAAAAGGCAGTTAGATTGGAGTTATTTTTCTTGAATAATTTGGGCAAATTACTAGTTCTAGAAATAAGAGCATGGTGGCATTTGTACTCTCCAGAATCTTCTTATTGTCAATCCCAAGAGGCAAGTTTGAGAGATGGGAAAAATTTGCTGAGAGTTTGAGGTAACAAATGTATGCTGTGAGGTTGATCTACAAAACTTGCACTAGCAAACTTAAAGCCAAAGTTTGTTTGACTTGCTCTTACCTGAGGGTACAGTATAAGTGAAAAAAGCATGTGGGGTTAAGTTCCAGTTAACCTGAAGCAAGGTTTTGACATCATTAACAAAGAATTGAATAATTACTCTAACATAGATTATAGTTATGGAAATGAATATTCCCTGGAAAATTTAAATAAAAAGTTGATCATGATGTACTTAAAATGCTCTATTACATTTTTGCAATTTTAATTCGCCCCTCTTAAAAATGTATTAATTTAAGTCAGCCCCAATAACTGACTAAAAATCAAAAGTACATTAAGGTAGCATGGGAAGTAGAGGCACAAAGCTTAGAGGTAACTATGTCAGGGAAGGCATAGAGGGAGCTCAGGGAGCAGCAGCATTTATTTTAGCCTTTTACATGAAAGCATTGGAAGGAGCCTCATAAATCGTTGCATTCCTTTAGGAGTCAAAAACTGTTGCAAGAAGTCTATATGATAAGGGTCAGATATCGACTTACAGTGGTCCTTAGATATACAAAACAATGCAAAGGTTCTGAGTGGTACACAACCACCGACCTTACACTAACAATCTAATTAATTACTGCCGCGGAAGTGACGTTACTTGTATGATCTGATTTATTGTTGAATGTCAAGCAATTTTCTTGATACGAGATTCCAGGCCTCTTAAAGTGCAACTTTATTATTATTATTTTTTGAGCCCCTACCCCCCCCCCCTTCTCTCCCGAACTTGGTTCATTGTATTGTGTCTAAACAAGGCTGTGCAATTAAAGAGTAAAACTGATTTTTTATAGAACAGTATCTTTCTTAGGTTATGTGAAGTTGGGATTATATTCTGACTAGTGTTAGTAATATTGATATGCATCAATTGTTTATAGCAGACATTCTTGGTACCTAGCTTGTAATGCTTTGTTGGCTGGCATAGATAAAGCAAACCTCCGGAGATTGGGAGAATGTTCCTTGTTCTCTCTAGATAATGATCAGTAACAGCCACAAAGTTGACCGCCTAGTTTTGAACCCCATAAAGGTTTACAGCTGCTCGTCAATCTTTACAAATCTAAATACAGTAAAGCCGAGGCATTTCTGTTTTCATTTTCCTTTTTTAGATTTTGCCTTGCTGTATCTGTCACTGATCTGCTGCATTGTGAAAGCTGCAGATTACATATTAAATATTTCATGACAACATTGCAGCTTCTGTTTTTTATTTTTTCACTTTTTATTAAATGGCTTTCAAAGTACTTTTCATACCTGAAAATCCTCTTGGGGCCATGTATGGGTTTCAGGATTTTCTTGTAGGGCGGCGGGCCTTAAGTTTCTTGTGCAAGTCATGAAAAATTAATAATGGAAATTAGTGATTGTAAAGAACAAGAATTGTAATACAAATTTATGGAAGTTAGTTTAATAGTACTGATGAGGATCATAATTATAATAATAATCATTTAAGATTAATGTGATTGTGCTTGATACTAATTCTAATAATGCTTGTAGGATAGCGTGTGTAAAGATCAAAGATATACTAGATATGAAAGGTAAAGGTATATGGACAGGTAGATATGTTATATTTACCTGAAAGAGCTTTGAATTCCAACATAAGAGTCTTTAACGTACAATAATATGACCTGTAGTTTCTGCGATATGACTAATCAAAGTTTGAAGAATTTCTAACGAATGAGTTGTGATAGACGAAAAAGAGGACAGCTCAAAATCAAGTAAATTTAAACTTTGTCCCTAAATTTCAGTCACGGAAAATCTATCCAATGAGACCTTTTTCTCCTGCTAAATTTTAAGAGATGGATGGTATGATGGTAATTCAAAATCTGTTGCTCATATTTTACTGCTCCCATTCAAAAACCGGTGGCGAAGGGTTGCAAAACAGTAAGAAACAGGAAATTCCTAGGTTTTCTTGTTGTGATGTCACAAAATTACAATAAATTTTTTATTATTTATTATCAATTTTTAACTAATTTTGATAAATATTTGTTGCTATTTTCATTGTTTATTTACTTCAAAATAAGCTCAAGTTGTTGCTACCTGCCATAGATCTTTAACATTCAACTGTATGATAGAAAGTATTAGGATGTCAAGACCCACCATAATAAATGAAATGATCAAGGAATATTCACATGTTTTTTGTAAAAATTTATTTGAAAGAGCATACTTTTAGAGCCAATCTGGTACAAAAATCAGGTTGATATCATTTTCCATTCAGGAGATATGGATTTTTCAAGATTTCCCATTTGCATTTTACAGTATGATGAATTCCTGTTTGAAGATGTCATACAGGCAATTCCATTGTAAATGTTTATGTATTTCTTTGAACGTTAATTGGTTGTCTGTTTGATTAGAAACAATTTTCCAAAAGTTATTGAAATAAGGTATATTTGGCAATGTATATAAATGCTTAACTTTCATTGATTTATTTTTCCAGCAGGTTCTACTAATAAAAAGGTATGATAGATTTTAATAAAACACATTAACATTGTGGGAGAATGTGTTGCTGTGATGTCATACTGAGCCTTTTCCTATTCGTTTATTGGCATATTTTGTGAATCTTAAAGGCCAAAATGTGGCGACGTAATTTTTTTTCTCAAAACGATACTGATTGCCTACCAATGTAAGTGCACATTGTACCATTGCATTTTGACCAATCAAAACACAGAAATTAAATTATATTTACCCCCCGCATATTAGAGATGATAACTAGCCTTTAAAATTTGAATATTTCCTGGTAGGAATAACATTAACATATCAACATGATTTTTGTACTAAAATGTTTCTAACATTTTTCTCTTTCTTATGAAATGTAAAAAAAAAAACCCAAAAAACATGGGAATATTCCTTTAAAGGTTTGTATTTTACAGATTAATCATCCCAATGTACTCAAATCAAAATGAACTGAAACCCCAAATTTGTTGTACTACAAAGACAGCAGGCTGTGATAGAGTTTCTTACATGAATAGTGTCTAGACTGAACCCCCAACAGTCTGCAATTCCATTTTCTGAAATTGATTGGAATTAAGTTGTCCCTTTAACATGCCTGCTCAGTTGGATAATCTCTCAATGACAAGAGCTCATTTTGAAACACCCCTTCATTACCTTCTTTTGATGAATATAATGACTGGTCCCTGTTTCCATTGACCAAAGATGACCATATAGTGTCCAGCCAGGCACAGCTTATTCCTCACAATAGGTCTTTGCTCACATGAATTGTAACCTGTGAAAAAAGTACAGAAGTTTGGCCCTCATGTTAGGTTAGTTTTATTTTGAAACTGATAGTAATTTGTAATTGTTTGTGTTAACAGATTCCACAATCTAAAAAAAAGGGACAGAAAAGAAGTAGGAACAAGTATTTTGCAATTGTGGACAATTTTGAAAGTTAATATTTAGATAAACAATCAATAATGGTGTCACAGGCCACACATACAGTGGTTCAATAGCCTTTTCAATATAAACAATACTCATTGTGAGGTGGAGGTCTTTCTATTTGAAGTCATATTAGCCAAAGGAAAATATTTACTTGGAAAGGTTTCCTCATAGATAACTTATCTAACAATTTGGAAATGTCCTTTTGAATAGAATTTGAAATGACATAGAAAATCTTGAAAACAGCACTTTTAGGTGATCCATGTTGGGACTACAATGTGTTGTTTCCTAGCGTAAAATAAAGTACTAACTTACTACATACTAACTAACATGTATAAATAGTCTACATTGTGTATAGAAACAACTCTCTTTTTTCACTGGAAAGAGTATAAATATGCTTGTAGCTTACAATAGACAGCTGGTTAAAGATAGATGGTAGTACTGGCTGCATGTTTGACATTGTTTTGCACTAGTTACATCAGTGTTCTTTACTATTACTTGATCAAATGATGATCAAATTTGTTCCTAAATTTCATACTGTGGGAGGAAAAGGAGGTGGGGAGGAGATGGGGTATTTGCACAATGGCAAAACTTACTCATGTCGTTTTTATGAAAATTTGATGCATCTTTTATTTTGAAGTGGAGTTAAAACAGCCTCCATTTCATTGTTGGGTGCATCGTGACTGATAAAAACACTTGATATATTCAAGTTGTTTTCTCTCTTTGAAGATGAATTTTCCCTAAAATAGAGTTATTCTCAGATTGAAACTGTCAGGCTTTTGAGATTATCACATGTGTGACTTAATTGCCAAAATGAACTTTTTCAGAAAGTTTTGAGATGTGAAGAACATTGTAAATATATGTGGTGTCACTTGTCACATTGATGTGATGACTTTCTGTAATGTTGATGGTTTGAGGTTGTGAGTGGGAAATCACTTGTGCTACATTTTAGTTCATGTAGAAGAGGAGACTGAAACTAATTTGTTTTAGAAATTAATAAAACACCATAACATTTAAAACATCTTTCCTGTTATAGCTAAAAGTAGTATTTTTCCTATTCATTGTTTTGATAGCATTATGTTACTATAGATGAATTATACACACTTTATCATATTAATTTAAAATCTCAATGCAAGTCAAACTTGGAAAGGTATCGTCCCATAAATAAATTCAGAAGTGAACGCTGTCATGCTTTTAACGTCACATCCGTTTTTCAATTTTCCTTTTTGATAGCAAGAAATTTGCAATGTTATTGTTCACACATCCACCGGACCAAGCCAAGCATAGGGGCCTATATATCTGATCCAAGCATAGGGGCCTATATATCTGATCCAAGCATAGGGGCCTATATATCTGATCCAAGCATAGGGGCCTATATATCTGATCCAAGCATAGGGGCCTATATATCTGATCCAATAGCATATATCTGATCCAAGCATAGGGGCCTATATATCTGATCCAAGCATAGGGGCCTATATATCTGATCCAAGCATAGGGGCCTATATATCTGATCCAAGCATAGGGGCCTATATATCTGATCCAAGCATAGCCCTATATATCTGATCCAAGCATAGGGGCCTATATATCTGATCCAAGCATAGGGGCCTATATATCTGATCCAAGCATAGGGCCTATATATCTGATCCAAGCATAGGGGCCTATATATCTGATCCAAGCATAGGGGCCTATATATCTGATCCAAGCATAGGGGCCTATATATCTGATCCAAGCATAGGGGCCTATATATCTGATCCAAGCATAGCCTATATATCTGATCCAAGCATAGGGGCCTATATATCTGATCCAAGCATAGGGGCCTATATATCTGATCCAAGCATAGGGGCCTATATATCTGATCCAAGCATAGGGGCCTATATATCTGATCCAAGCATAGGGGCCTATATATCTGATCCAAGCATAGCCTATATATCTGATCCAAGCATAGGGGCCTATATATCTGATCCAAGCATAGGGGCCTATATATCTGATCCAAGCATAGGGGCCTATATATCTGATCCAAGCATAGGATCCAAGGCCTATATATCTGATCCAAGCATAGGCTATATATCTGATCCAAGCATAGGGGCCTATATATCTGATCCAAGCATAGGGGCCTATATATCTGATCCAAGCATAGGGCCTATATATCTGATCCAAGCATAGGGGCCTATATATCTGATCCAAGCATAGCCTATATATCTGATCCAAGCATAGGGGCCTATATATCTGATCCAAGCATAGGGGCCTATATATCTGATCCAAGCATAGGGGCCTATATATCTGATCCAAGCATAGGGCCTATATATCTGATCCAAGCATAGGGCCTATATATCTGATCCAAGCATAGGGGCCTATATATCTGATCCAAGCATAGGGGCCTATATATCTGATCCAAGCATAGGGGCCTATATATCTGATCCAAGCATAGGGCCTATATATCTGATCCAAGCATAGGGGCCTATATATCTGATCCAAGCATAGGGCCTATATATCTGATCCAAGCATAGGGCCTATATATCTGATCCAAGCATAGGGCCTATATATCTGATCCAAGCATAGGGGCCTATATATCTGATCCAAGCATAGGGGCCTATATATCTGATCCAAGCATAGGGGCCTATATATCTGATCCAAGCATAGCCTATATATCTGATCCAAGCATAGGGGCCTATATATCTGATCCAAGCATAGGGCCTATATATCTGATCCAAGCATAGGGCCTATATATCTGATCCAAGCATAGGGGCCTATATATCTGATCCAAGCATAGGGGCCTATATATCTGATCCACATAGCCTATATATCTGATCCAAGCATAGGGGCCTATATATCTGATCCAAGCATAGGGCCTATATATCTGATCCAAGCATAGGGGCCTATATATCTGATCCAAGCATAGCCTATATATCTGATCCAAGCATAGGGCCTATATATCTGATCCAAGCATAGCCCAAGCATATATCTGATCCAAGCATAGGGGCCTATATATCTGATCCAAGCATAGGGGCCTATATATCTGATCCAAGCATAGGGGCCTATATATCTGATCCAAGCATAGGGGCCTATATATCTGATCAAAACATTACAGATTTGTCGCGATCAATAAAGAAAATTGAAAACTGGAAGTGACGTTAACTGCACTGCAGCACTCAGTTCTGATTTTATTAATGGGATCATACCTTCCCATTAACACATGCAAAATAAAAATACTATAAGCAGCTGGTTTTGTTCAATTTTTGACTTTTTGCTGATGCTGAATAATCAAATATTAGATTGAATCATGAATTTATTTTGTTAGACAGGTAATTGTTTAAGCTGTTAGATGTCTATAACCCTTTGTGTAATCTACCTCTTTATAATTTTCCAAGTACTGGGGCAACTGCTCTACACTTTAGAATTCTTGCACCTGGGGCAAATCAAATTGAATTAAATTCCATGTTTACAATTCTCCTCAACAATGCTATCAAAACAGCTTGTGTGTATCTGAAAAATACAGTTCAAAGCGAAAAAAATCTTGTTATTAGGGTCGTTATCTGGATCCAGCTTCAGTTGAACGACAAAATTGTGGCCTAAGGGCTCAAACTGGCTGGATTAGATCTGTGCTGAAGAACAAACAAGGTCTCACATTCCAACAAGCCCTTGACTTGCAATTATCCCCATATTTTACACATAGATTACTACTACCTGTTAACCTTTGATCTTTGTAGGAAGGGTATCTTAAATAAAAACAAAGGCATAGCTCTCCTTGCAATGGTTTCTGTATAGCAAGTTTAATTATTGTGCACTGGGGTGTGAATGTTGGCGGGATGCATTTTTATGAACATTGTATCAGTTAATACAAAAACTAAGATGTAGTATTTTTAAGATGACCACAAAGATATGGTTTAAACCATGGGTAAGATTTGCCAATCGAAAGTGAAGGGGCAATTTCAAAACTTCAACAATGCTGGGCAAAATCACAAAATCATGCTAAGAACCAATAAATCACCATACAAAAGATAAAATCTGAAAAGAAAGAAGGGAATGCCCCTCCCCCCCCCAAAAAAAAAATATAAAAAAAAATAACAAAAATCCTGCCTTTGGTTTGAACACTGCTGTGGGTCAGCAACAACATTTTTAGAATTATATAATGGAATAACAAGTAATGAACATAGATAGATAAGTGCTTGTGCCTATTAGCAAAGAATATTTGCAGACAGATTTTGCTTACTTTCGAGAAGTGTCGGAAACTTAGTCTCAAACAATCATTATTTCATATGATAGAGGATTAAAATCTTAACCAACTACCACAAACAGTTAGTCAAAATCTAATTCCTATTTCAAGTTATTTATGTTTGAAGTTGACACATGGAGGCTGCCATTTTGTTCAATTCTGCATTAGAATAGTGTGCATGATGACATAAATTCACCAACAGGGACATAAGGATTACAATGTATTTCTTTATAAATGTGATTCAAATTTTTATTCCAAAATTTATTCCAAAATGTGATACAAAATTTAACAGCATGTTTTGATAATTCCATGTGTACACAAAAGTGTCCTTAACCCTTACAAAAAAAAAAAAATGGTTTTCATAAGCAGAAAACTTAAGGTAGATTAAAAAGAAATACAAAGCATTCCAACATCCTGCTGGGCTGATGATATTATAATCTGCATGTTTTGAAATCAAAATGGCGGCTCCTGTAGTGTACTATTTAGTAGTAGCATTAAAGTTTTTGATAATTCCAAAAAATGTGATAGATTGCTTTGGGAGGTGTGGCAGACGTTATGTCTTCTTTAACCATCATACACAGACATGTATTATTAGTCTTGCACCTCTTATATCATATTGGACATGATAACAAACTGCTGTTCTTTTTTTACTATCAGAACAAGATTATTTATGATCTCAGTAATAAATAACACACATCTCCCTTTCCTGCCACTGTTTCACATTTTGGTGTAAGTGCTCATCCAAGCCATTAGTCCTAATATCCTGTAATGGAGCTCTTTTACCTCGAAATGAGCAGGTGAAACAAACATGAATGTTCAGGATTGTAAATTAGACAAGGACAGGGAGGGTGATCTATCATGTAGCCTTTCACTGCGGGACTGGTGTCCATCATGAGTTGTCATGGTCATTTGCAAAGTAACACCTCAAAGGCTTGTTCATATAGTCCTTCAAACTTTCTGGGAATCAAATAGAATGTTACACCAAGGGAATTACCTTCAAGTATTTTTGAATAAGCCTGGTCTAATCAAGGATATTTGAATTTGAAGTAAGCTTTGGTTACAGGGTTGATGATTTATAGTTAAGTACAAATGTCTGGTTTATTATTAGAAGTGTCACTCTATGGGGTGTGTGACAACTCCCTAACAGATAGAAATGGGGTGTGGGGGGCATCATATCAATTATGTAAGGAAAGGAAGGCAGTACTCAAGTTCTAAGTATGTATCATTTGTGTAGAAACGACAGCAATTATACTACTTAGGAAATCACATCCTCACATTATCTCTATGCTTTTTATTACATTTTCTTCTGAGATTTTGTTGCTTAAAAGCCGTTGGAAATGTCAGTAAAGGTAAAACAGGAACTAGTGAGGTATTTCTAATTTACCACCTGAAGTTTTGAAATAAATTACAGGAAAAAAAATTAAAAAGCAAAAATTCTTTCTAAAATACATTAACAATTAATGAGTAAATGAGGAAGAGGTCGCCAAGCTAATAGACTTTCCACACCAAATATTTCTACACAAATGAGATTTTATTTC
>JAIGNY010000432.1:1750000-1822500 GCA_020152595.1 Chiridota heheva | reverse complement strand
AACAATTTCCTGGTCACAGGTGGAAAAATTACACTAGTTAATTAAGTTCCATCACTGACTTTGCTGCTAATTTTTTCTGTTTGTCAATTTAATAGTAATTGTAATAATTTTATATTGCGCCCTTTCTATACAAGTATATTCAAGAGCACTTTACAAATATTGGAGCTTTTTTAGAACAGGAGTGCTGCTCAAACGGCGCATCATCCATCCATTAACTCAGGGAAGGAAATGAACACAGCGTTTTCACGCTTCTTTTCTCGAATAGTGTTCAGAGAACCAGGTATGGTGTGACTGTCCTACCATCGGGACCGACGGCTTAACGTCCCCTCTTAAGGAAGGCGAGCGCCATTCAACCATTGCCACTTCTCTTAACAGCTGAATGGGGGAGCAGGAGCTGCAAATGACGTATTTCCGTCAAAGGAAATTGCGTAAAATCAGTGTTTCAAATTTATTAGCAAAGCGCTGGTAGGGTTCAGGGGTGAAGCCAACGTTTTTCATTGCAGAATATTGCTTAATATTGTGTCATATCTAGGGGTCTAATCCTTGCATTTCTCGTCATTTTGAGAGCAGAAAACTGATTAATATTGTGTCAACTCCAAGGTTAAAGCCCAGAAGTCATGCAGTTCTCATGATTTTGATAACAGAAAATTGTTTAAACTTCTGTCAAGTCCATGCATGCAGGGTGTCGGAAGCCCTGCGCTATGTGATTTTGGTAGAAAAATAAATTGTGTCAAATCTAGGGGCAAATTCCTGGTAGGGGCCCAGGCGGCGAGGTCTCTGGAAGCTCTACGTTTCACGTGTTTTTGATAACAGAAAATTGCTAAATATTGTGTCCCAATGTAGGGACTATAAGCCTATGTAAGTCCTGCGCTTCTCGTGATTTTGGTTAATTGGTGTCATATCTAGGGGCGAAGCCCTGTTAGGGACCCAGGGGGTGAAGAAACTGGATGTCATACGATTTTCTTGGCTTTGATAGCTGAAAATTGCTTTTAAATTGTGTCAAAAGCTGAGTGTTTTTTGGTGTGATTTTGGTATCAGAAACTTACTGTCAATTCCACACTAGAGTTAGTTAAAGGGAATATACATTTTGGAACAAATGTTCAATATTGACTCCAGGAATGATTTCCATGTTTTTAATGTAAGGATAAAACTTTTAGAGAAACATTCAGGTATGTAGGAAGCTATCGAAATGTGTGTGTGTGGGGGGGGGGCACAACCTCTTTCCCAAGCCATATGTATATGTCCGACCCCTGTATATGATAAAGTAAATAAAAGGGGCTCTTCATTTTTAGAAAGCTGCAATTTTCCAATGGGAACCCATTCCATGAACATGGGACTGACAAACATTTCTTGCTATTGTCTCACTTATCAAGGGAAATTTCATTTTAAAGGAGCATTTTTGTTACCTTTAAAAAAAAAAGAAGTTTGTTCAGTTCCACCAGTTCTTGCACCTTTACAGTAATTGAGGGGCAAAGTTTCATTTTTAAAAGAGGAATTTTTGTCTTTTTTTTTTTAAAAGTGGGGGCACATTCCCTTGGCACCCCCTCCCGTTCTCACACCTATGGAAACATTTACAACGTTTGTTTTGTAATGATATAAATTGCAGTTAAGATTAAAAGTATAAAAGTTATATTCTATGGACAATTTTTGCGCCCCCACATGTAAGCATTTGGAGCCTTTTCAGAAAGTTTCAGTGGGGCAATTGCCCCCTCCCTTGGCTTGGCCACCATGCCACTGCCTTTTCCCACTCTCTCTGCCCTCCCTTGGCTTGGCTACCACGCCACTGCCTTTTTCCACTCTCTCTGCCCTCCCTTGGCCCGGCCACCACGCCACTGCCTTTTCCCACTCTCTCTGCCCTCCCTTGGCCAGGCCACCACGCCACTGCCTTTTTCCACTCTCTCTGCCCTCCCTTGGCCCGGCCACCGCGCCACTGCCTTTTCCCACTCTCTCTGCCCTCCCTTGGCCAGGCCACCACGCCACTGCCTTTTTCCACTCTCTCTGCCCTCCCTTGGCCAGGCTACCACGCCACTGCCTTTTTTCACTCTCTCTGCCCTTCCTTGGCCCGGCCACCATGCCACTGCCTTTTTCCACTCTCTCTGGATGCTATACGGTCTTGACTATATGACATGATATTGCAAGGTCCCCTCCTCCCCCATCTGAGTGCAAAGATCAATCTGCATCCCACAACGCAGCCAATTGTCAAATAACACTTTCATGATTTTCTCAGTACTAGAACTGTCTATCACCTATGGTCCGACTTTGTAAGAAGTGCGGTATGTAAAGTTCGTTAAACTATTGCCTAATTTGTTCCACTCGATTTGCGCATGCATATATTTTGTTAGAGAAGATAATGTAGAAGTAGGGAAAATAGAGGTCCGAAGTACGAAAATATTTGTCAGAAGAGGTTATTCTTCCTGCAAAGTTTATTGTCGGAGAAGATTATTGTCTGTGAAAGTTTTGTTTTGGGTTGTATCGATGTACCGATCATAATTTTACAGCGAAGCTATTGTTTAGCGAATATATTGTTAAATGGAACATATTTTAGGGAGAACATGTACATATTTCTAGACGAACATATATATTTATTTGGGAATATATTAACAATAATGAGACCTATATTTTTAAACATATATTTAAAGCAGCATATACATTCATTTGGGAAAAATACTTGCAATAAGTAGACATATATTTAAACATATTTTTTAGAGCAGCATATATATTTATTTGGAAAATATATTTACAATAAGGAGGCTTATATTTCAACATTTATATTTAGAGCAACATATATTTATTTGGAAAATATATTTACAATAACGAAAATATAATTTTTAATCAAGGGACATATTTTTATTAAAGGAACATATTTATTTATGGCTTATATATTTGTATTTAGGACTCATATATTTTTATAGTAGACATATATTTTTACTGGATATATTCCGTGATGTCACACCATAAAAATATATTGGCATCATGGTACAGTATATGTGGGAGTTAATTGTAAGTTGAAGTAACATGCAGGTGTCTTTTAAAAAATGGTAATTGTGGGATTAAAAATTGACAATTTTTGTTTCTTTTAAAAATGATGGCATTTACAACAATTTGACAAATTTCAGTTGTTTTGTGTTAAGTTTCAAAGGAGACATAGTCAAATATTCTAGCTTGAAATATGATAGAAAATGAAACATTAAACCAAGTACCACACACCCTGTCATAAAATCTTATTCCTTTCTCAAGGTTTACAAGTTAAAAATTGTAACATGGATGCTGCCATTTTGTCTAATTTTGTATTGAAATTATGCCAATGATGACACAATTTGCCCTATGTTCTATCATCACACATAATGTATTTCTTTAGAATTTTCTTTGATATTTTCTGTCCAAAATACTTTGACATGAAATTCTTAGGGCTTGAATCATTAGTATTATATGCAAATAAAAATTCATAGACCCATGCAATAAAAATTTATTTTTTAGACGTTAAAAAATTGAAATATATTATTAAAAAAATGCAATATATTATAGAAACAACTCAATAATATTATAATTTGTACTAGGTGTATGACATCATTTTTAGAGGGCAAATGAACAAAATGGCTGCTCCCATGTAAGTTTATATTGACAGAATTAATTTTTTAATAAATTAGAAATCATATACTAAGTTTTGTATAATGTGAAATTTCTTCAGATGAGTTATAATTATTAATTCTGTCATATCAAATGAAGAAAAATCCAGACTTAATGTTTTTAATAGTTATTTTGAGGACAGTTCCCAGAGACATCCACTGTCAGCTACAGAACAGGCTTTGTATATTTTCCCATAAAGCTTTTAAGTACAGTACATGTATGTCTCTATTGTTTGAATTAAGTCTGGATTAGTTCTTCAAAGATTGCTTCTTCAAAGATTGCTTCTTTAAAGATTGCTTCCTTCTATCTGTTGTAACATGCATAAATAAACCAGCACATAGTCCAAGGATATCTATCGGTTAATCGTTTACAGTGTATAAACACAATCTTGATGAGGGAATGCAATACCAAGAAGAGAAATATTGAAATTACATTTAGCTCATGACCTATCACGTGATCATAATCTATGATTTGATCATGACCTATCCATGATCATAATCTATGATTTGATCATGACCTATCACCTGATCATAATCTATGACTTGATCATGACCTATCACCTGATCATAATCTATGACTTGATCATGACCTATCACCTGATCATAATCTATGACTTGATCATGACCTATCACCTGATCATAATCTATGACTTGATCATGACCTATCACCTGATCATAATCTATGACTTGATCATGACCTATCACCTGATCATAATCTATGACTTGATCATGACCTATCACCTGATCATAATCTATGACTTGATCATGCCCTATCACCTGATCATAATCTATGACTTGATCATGACCTATCACCTGATATAATCTATGACTTGATCATGACCTATCACCTGATCATAATCTATAACTTGATCATGACCTATCACCTGATCATAGTCTATGACTTGATCATGACCTATCACCTGATCATAATCTATGACTTGATCATGACCTATCACCTGATCATAATCTATAACTTGATCATGACCTATCACCTGATCATAGTCTATGACTTGATCATGACCTATCACCTGATCATAGTCTATGACTTGATCATGACCTATTACCTGATCATAATCTATGACTTGATCATGACCTATTACCTGATTATAATGATTGCATCTCATACTGGTAGATATGTGGTCTTTTCAAGGAAGAGGAATGTAGAAATAAAAGAGTCAAACCATCTTCATTGATTGCTTTTGGCTGAAAAGCATTTAATTCAAAAAATTTAATTGTCATAAAGATATTTTTTCTTAATGGTAAAGAATAATAACAATATTATTAGGAAGGAACACAATAATTATGAAATGGTTTGGAAGATAAACACATGTTCCTAAGGCTGCTTCGTTGTAAGGTAGTTAAGAGGTAGATGGACGTGTAGAGGCAACGTTAGCTAAATTGCTTTCAAATTAATTAAAAACCATCATAGTAGCTATTTTTTTGTCATGATTGGTTAAACATTGACTAGTATACAGCATTTTTTAATCTCTTGCATCAATTTGTATATTTTATGAAGGTTTGTGCCCCCCCACCCACTCCAATATCAAACCACCTGGCGGTGCCACGCACTGCATATATCTCACAAATTTTGCATGAATTAAAAACTGATCAAACATAACTCAAAAAATTAAAAAGTTATTATTTTAAATTTCAAAAACTAATATGTTTAGATTTTAATACTATTTCCAACCAATATAGAAATTGCTACATGTCCATGGACTTTCAAGTCATAATGCGGAGTAAGAGAATTTTGATACATTCTAAGGAGAATAAGCCTGCATGTTATCACGTCTTGCAGTCTCTCTCTGTTGAAACGATAAGCCTCTCCTTCATAATCAAACACGGACTTTCACCTGTACAATGAAAATCTAACTTGCATAAGAAGTTACATATGATTTGTGTTGGTACTTAATTTGTTGTGAATCTTAAAGGAAATATTACTTAACCATACAAGCAAGATATCAATGATTAACAAAAGTGAAAGCATAGCCGAGGACGGATTTATGAAAGGGAATTTTTGGCAGCAATATGAGCTGGGGACTACTAAAATGAGTTAAAACTGTATAAATGCAATGATAAATCAATCAATTTTTTCTGAGATATACAAGTAGATTTAAAGTAAAAGTTATGATAATTGCTTGGTTACTTTTAAGCAAAGTTTGTGGATGTGGAGACCCAGTAAACTGTTGACCCCTATAACAAGGGTGTGAAAGCACCATCATCAAGTAACTGGTAATTTCTTTTTTTCATACTGCACCAACACAAGCTTTAAATAGCTGCTTGTATCTATATACCATCCCTGGAATAACTTCATAAGATAGTTTTGCCATCTGAGATCCAAGATACTTTCAAAGAATTTTAAAATCCTTTTAATTTATATTTCTTATTGTAAACTGTAAGATGTTACACTGTGCAACCATTCTGTTCTAATTTGGACCAGAGATATCCCTGTTTGGACTCACTCATGAGCTACTGGTTAAACTTGAAAATTATTTGTATTTTTGTGAAATAGGGATATCCAACAACTGTAAGATAATTTGTTTTATTGTTATGATCTTGTGGCTTTGAGATAGACCAGAGTTTGGCATCATTTGGATGAGATTTAAAAGACTTTTCTTTCTTGTCCCACAGGTTCATGAATTATGTGATAATTTTTGTCACCGGTACATCAGCTGTCTCAAAGGAAAAATGCCAATTGATCTTGTCATTGAGGATCGGGAAGGGGGCAGTAGTTCAAAACAAGGAGCTTCATCTCCTACGGGACCCAGTACCACAGAAAACCACAGTGAATCAAGAAGTCCACATGAGCCAGTAAGTTGCATTTTATGGTCGTACCTTCATGTTTTTTCAGCTCACTTCAGGATCCTCAGTATCGCTGTAAGATGTTTAAGGAGTTCTTTGTTAAGAAGTGAGGGTCTGGTTTGACTAATTCATGGAACAACATAGGAATCATTTTTAATACTAATGAAGTGATTACACTTGATTTGAACTGAAACCAAAAATATCACATGAAATTTTGAGATATTTTCTAGAGACTTGGTAATTATATGGCCTCACATTCAGACGAGTACTTTCTCCTTAAAAGTTCTGATTGTAGCTTTGCTCATATTTATCACAACATCGATCTATTGTAGAGAATGCTGTCCAACCAAATGTATTCATGAGTGAAACAGCTTTTTATTGCATGATTTATTCTTGCATTCTCACTCTAGACCAAAGTTTTTGCTGTCAACGTCACAAAAAACGAAAGAATCTAGTTATTTTCTGTTTGACTAACAATTGCAAATGCTTTGCATTTTGTTTTGAAATTAACATTGGTCTTTATTTCATTACCTGTGATCATGTTTCACCCTTCTTTATTCAACATTGTGAGTCTGATTCCCTGTTTTATATATTTCATATAAAAAGAAAATTGGTTAAGTTATGAAAGCAAAGTGAAGGAGATTCACTGATTTGTTTTGAAACAAAAGTGACAAACGATTTGACTGTTTAAGTTCAGTTGATTACAAAGACTTAATGCTTGTGAGGTCTAAGGTGATAATTCAGGTAAAGATGTACTTTATCGTTTTGTAATTATTACTTGAACCAAGTCAAGTTTTTTCAATGGACAAAAGACTTTTCTGAAATATAATTTTATTTGATCTGGTCCGCTTGTCGTGCGTGTGTATGTATGTATGCTCTTACAGGAGATACATTGCGGGGCTACTTGGAAGTTAAAGTGACAGTGTGAGGATTGTTTGTGTTGTGGTGCAGGATGACCTTCTGAGTTGTTTCCAGCTAGAATTGAAATATCACCACAATGAATTGTACGACTTTATTGTGTATGTAATACATTGTGGGTTTTTTGTCAGTAGTTTAAGACATTGTGGGAATTTCATATCCTCTCAATGTTTAATTGTACACACACAATGCAAGCCCACATGTGTATGTATGTATGGGTATATGTATGGTGTGTGTTGCTCCTACATGTAGCTTGTAAATACGATATCTCAAGAATGGTACATTGGATTCATGTCATATGTGGTACACAGATATCCCATGGTCCGAAGATGTGCCCTATTGCTTTTGGTGATGATGTCTTGCATAATAATGAGTGGACGGGGCTTAATGTAATTTTTTTTTAATACTCATATTTCAACAACCATTTGTCCGTTTTGTTTCATATTTGGTATAATACTATTGTTAGCTAGTGTCCACGTTCTCATGGTATAAAGATAGTTGAATCTCATTAATATGCATAGTGGGCGGGCTTAATGTGGTTTTGCCAAATAGAGCTTGTAAACACAAAATCCGCAGAACGACACATTGGATTATATTATATGTGGTACACAGGTAGCCCATGGTCCCCAGATGTGCCCTATTGATTTTGGTGGTGATGTCATACATATTAATGAGTGGGCGGGGCTTAATGTAAAAATTGAGAAATGTTTATATTTCAACAACTGCTTGTCCGTTTTGTTTCATATTTGGTATATTAATGTTGTGTTGTCAGCTAGTGTCCACCTTCTCATGATGTACAAATTTTGATCTCATTAATATGCGTAGCGGGCGGGACTGAATGTGATTTTGCTAAATATAGCTCGTAAACACGAAATCTCCAGAATGACACATTTGTTTATGTCACATGTGTTACATAGGTAGGCCATTATCTGCAGATGTGCCCTACTGTTTTTGGTGATGATATCATGCATATTAATGAGTGGGTGGGGCTTAATGTAAAAATCTTGAAATGCTAGTTTTTAATAATCACTTGTCCATTTTGTTACATATTAGGTATAATTATGATGTTCGCTAGTGTGTATGTGTTCATAGTTTGTGTGCCATATTTTTGTTGTTGGTGATCTCATGCATATTACTAAGTGGGGAAAGGGGAATGGCTTAATATAAAGAAAATCTTAAAAAAGTGATAAATTTATAGCAACCATATGTCTCTGTTTGCATCATACTTGCGTGTTATTTGTCAGTTATTGTGCACATGCTTATGTTCATAACAGGTTCTATCACTAATATGCGTTCTTTAATGTGAAATTGCTCCAAAAAACTTGTAAACACAATGTACACATATCATTTGTTGTACACAGATGAGGTATGGTCCATATACTAATATGTGACCTTTTGTGTTGGTAGGGATGTCATATACCGTTTTTCTCTAATAAACGCCCCCGGGGCATTGCATTTGGAAAACAGGGGGGCGTTTATTAGAGGGTAAAGTATGAAGAAAAAAATGTAAGTTACAAAAGAGCGGCTATCGTTTTTAGGCCTATGGTATTAGTTTCTTCAAGTTATTTTTGTGTTTTTAGCATTATTGTACATGGATTATTAATGGAATATACTCTTTGCATATTTTCTGCTTGGTTACGTTCGACTAACAGCCTTTTCAAGTCACATTCGGTAAGTTAAACGTACGTTGTTACATCCTGAAAATATGAAAAATGAGGGGGGGGGCGTTTATTAGAGAGGGGGCGTTTATTAGAGAAAATACGGTAGGTGGGGCATTATGTAAAATTCTTAAAACAGTAATAAATGTGCAACCATATGCATGCTTTGCATCATACTTGTAATGTTGACAAGTTCACTTTATTGATATGCATGGTGGGCATGGCTTATGAATATATGTTATTCAACATATTTCATGACATGCAATGCCAGTTAGTATAAAGCTTGAAAATCAACCAACAATGAAAGGATGCATGGGAACCACTAAACATTTTAGTTTTTTGGTTGAAGATAATTACTAGTATGATATATTTTTTGCACTTCCATTTTGTTTAATTCTTTCCTGTACCACTTTGATTTCATATAATATATATATATGTATAATACAAAAAATGTTCATGTATACAATTTTTTTGTTTGTATGAACAGCAGATAGTTACCCTTTTTAAGTACCTAACTAAAAGAGCATTTAGTGTTGGTTTAAAAAGTGTTCTCCTGTGTAACACATAATATCTATATTCATTGCACTGAAGTAAATTATAAATAACATATCTAGACTTTTTAACGACTCTTTCTTCATGAAAGCATTTCTTCTTCTTTGTGTCATTATTAGCTGGAACCATCAAAACAAATTCTGATTTTCAAAAGCTTTCACTACACTTTAAAATCATATTGAATTAATGATGTGAAAAGGTGTATCTCAGCAGAGATATTTATCAGAGAATTCAGTAATCTGATTGCCATTGCATGATTGACATGTCTTTTACTTTGGTGCTGTTTGAGTTTCATTAAAAGATGTAAGATAATATCGATACTTAAGGCATATTTTATAAATGATGGAATTGAACAAAATTATTGATAAAAATCTTAATCGTAAATGATTACAGTGATGGTTATAACAGTTCAGACATTTTTCACATATGAACTTGAATACATATGAACTGCTTAGTTGATTGCGGGGAGAAATAAATGTATAAAAAGATATAGTGCATCCTTTGCTCTAAAATTGAATGGCCATCAATGTATCTACTGGGCAAGTTTACATGAATTGCGGTTTGATACCAAGCATTGTTTTAGATTTCATTCACCCCGGCCATATGCTAAGCCTCATTGATAATTCGCTGATGATGCCTTCGCATCGTGATGAATTTTTCATCAGGATTCTTGGATACGCTGTCAGTCACACCGATCCCTGCTTATACCATTTGCTCAGTGACTGGTTCATTTCACTTATGTGTAGTTTTCTCGTTACACTTGACAGCTCATCTCCAAAGCAACTGCCATGTGACTAAGAATATTATATTTTCATCTGCTTTAGCAAGTGTTTGAATTCGGGAATTAGTTTAGTTTTTATAAGTTTAAAAATTTGAGAACAGTTGCAATCTATTTTGTGTATGACCTCATGTGTGCGAAAATGTTTTGTGACTTTTTGTGCACGAGTCAGTGAGATGTGCTAGCATCTGTTTTTGTCGAGAATTCTGCTTTTGAAGTCTTTCTTAGAATATTGTAGAAATAACTAAGGATTGTCAGATAATTGAAATGTTCTTCTTCGTGTTGAATAATTGATGAAGTTATAAAAATAGATGGCATATTATTTGAAGTTTCACAATGACTGGGTATTATCCCATGTGTGACAGTCCCTTCTGAAGCACATGATTCAATTATCAACAATTTGAACAAAATTCAGGTAATGTGCCAGGTTATCTTGTTCTGCAAAATTTTTGTACTTGACACAAAAATATTATTAAATTCGTGAAGGGTTAAGCATTTTGTTTGAAAAATTTTGACCATTTTTTACAGTCATACAGAATTTGGCGTTGAGAATTGGAGTTAAAAGTTAGGTGCGCATTTATCATTGTTTAATTTAGTAATGAGCAATCTACACCATCAAGCTATGCAACAATTAACCTCTCTGGGTTTGCTGATTGACAGCTTGTTTTAACCAGTCACCGCACGAATTTGCCTAACAACGAAATCTGCATAACTAATTGGGAGCAAACATCGTACACGGTACTGGTACAGTAAAGCGACACGTGCTCATGTTGTCAATGCATATACTGTACAAAACAAACTTCTGCACACACAGGCTGAGTGACGGCAAAATGGTGAACAAAAATTACGCTTACAGGCCCTCTACAGGCTTTGTTAATCTGATTCCTATTATCCAGAATGGTTAGCGAACAGAATTTTGTTTGTTCCTTTTGCTAAAAACTCGAAAGATCCAGAGAAGTGCCATAAATGAATCAAAACTTGCGGAAGGCCGAATGAACATCTAAATGTCAATGCATTGGTCATGCATATCATGATTTCGGATTTCAGGTTTGTTTGCCCCACCTAGTTACCGCATTGCTATGGTGGGCGTGGCCTATTTCGTAACCTGGAAAGGTTAATTGATAAAACCAAGGAGTAAAACCTCACTTGATACTCATCTGGCAAGAGTATACCAAGACATAATTCTGATGGCTTTTACAGCAAGCTTGTATAGCTACAGAAAAAACTTTGTTTAATTCAAAGATGTTGTCTGGCATAAACTCATCAATTAATACATTCCCAACCATATTTTTCCTATCAAGTTTGCTTCCGTTTGACACATTTGAACCATTCAAGAGCACATATTCTAAATCTGATATGGAAACATATAAAACTTAAACAAAAAAAACCCACATCATTCAATCAGAAGCAAATTAGTTATTTTCCAAACAAGTCATAAATCTGTAAAAAGTGAAGAGATTTGATCCTTATCCATTCAAATTATAGTTCTGTTCAATATGACTCTCATCATATTCAATTGCAGTAATTATTTTTTGAAATTCTTTCTGAAGATAAAAATGCATTGTGTTTATTGTCTTAACATTTCATGATATGCCAGACTATGTTCTTCAACTTGTTTGCTATTGTACACCTGGTGCCTCTAGTATAGACTCTTGGGAGAATATCAGTTTTCACATTATCGCAAACTGGGTCTAACCCAACCAGCAAAGGGCACTTTCGATTGAACAGGGGTCACAGAAGCTCATTTTTATTGCAATAAGAAGATTGGGGTCAAAGGTGAGTGTAGCTTTCGGGAGGAATATTGTTCTGCATTGTGGTTGGCGACAGTGCTATTTGTTTTCCAGAAATTGCTCTCCAGAGACAGAGTCTGGTTGAGGTGATGTGTGCTCAGGAGTTGCAACCTGATTGAGATCTCCTCCATTGATAGTTCTACAAATTGTCACATATAGAATATGAAGGATAAATGACATCTTTCTTACTATAGATTAAATCCTGCAAGCTGTAAAAGTAGGAATGGAGTTGCAACTAAAGGGTGGATCTTGGAATGATAGATTTACATCTGGTTGTAAAATGCCCTGACATTGTTGAGTATAAGCACTCAAGTAGGTACCTTGCTTTCATGCGCAAGAATTCCTCTTGTGTTCCATGATATGCAGTACTAATAATTCAGTTCTGTGAAGTAAATCAAGATTTTTATTTTGTGTGATTCTTAAGCATTCCAAGAAAGAAAAAAAATACCTATGAATAATAACAACTGCAAGGAAAAGGCTCTACTTTCAATAAAATGTATAAATGCACGGATTTCTTTTTTCATTTCAATTTTACTCTTAGAAAATAAGAATTCTTGGGAAAACAATCTCACCAGAAAGCACTATCATGGATGGAGCATGCCTTGATAAAATTTGCAGTTTTTTTTTTGGTGATTACATATAATCTTATATCACATTCTGCTTGTATTCACATTTTACTTCCAGCAAACTGACGTTTTTTGGAGCTTTTGGTCAAAATATGGAGGTTTATTATTATGGAGTCTCTAGAATATTCTAATACACTTTTCATGAAGTCAATGACCTTTGATATAAATGTTCAAATCAACAGTTCACTTCTACATTCAACCACAGCTGTTTTCAAGAAGAGCCCTCTGTCATTTCAAAATTCCTATTAAGTAAAAAAGCTCCTTCAAACCTCCAATAGAAGATGGAGTGAACCTAAAAAGTCCACAATTGAATTTGCAGCCATACGTAATTGTTCTAGAGGATCATTAATTATTAAGTTACTATCCATTCCAATCATCACTTCGGTAGGACTATTTCTATAAAAGCAGAAATACTTATCAAATTTATCCAAATTAAGAGTTATTATTCCGCTTAATGAGGATAAATCTTGATGCATAAAAACAGTTGAAACTTACTGAAACCACAGGGAATCACAATCATTCAGCACCGCACGTAAAAGCTTCAACCCGATAACTTATCCACCTCATTTAGAGAATTAATTTTTTACCGAATACTTAGTCCTTTTTCATTGACCTGAAAGAACTCTAATGTTCCCTGGCAGATCAATAGTGTGTAAGGAAGATTTTGAAAGATACCGTGTGTAATATTCAATTTTTTTTTTTATTCTCGTTACCTACGTAGTGGCCAAACCAAAGCATCACTTTCAGCAAAAGCAAGCACATTTGTAAATGGAAAACAATTGAATTATCTTCTCATTACAGAATCCATTAGTGAATATAATTGCATGGATGACAGAAAGAGAGCTCTCTACCTAATAGGGGATAACTTAATGAAAAAGGATTTTATTCAAGGCTAATTCCATTTATTTAAGAAAGAGGAGAGTTTGGGTTTTCAAGGATTTGGTTTGGGTTGTGAGGTAGTAAACAGGGATTTGATTGGAATTAAATGATATCTTCCTTCGTGACTTGGTGTAGGCAACTCAAGCTGTGCTTGGCGGCTGAACCTGCAGTGAATTTCCCAGCATTGTCTGTGGCTCTACCTAGGTATGGCTGTTAGTTACTGGTGTGGATTACAAGCAGTATTGGCTACACAGAGAGCCTCCCAATCTTCAATAACCATCTCCCAGTTTGCTAATACTTAAATAATGAAATCGCTCGTGTATGACATCACTTTTGATTACAGATTGCTTGGATAAACTCGTTGTTATTTCCTTTTTGAAACTTTCTGTTGGGCATGTTTACTCCTTTTTTATATTTAAGTTCATTTATTTTCTTCAAAATTTTAACTAACCGGAGAGGCAAACTACTGTTCCCTGAATTTCAGTCTGACAGTAGTTAAATATTTTAAATTTTCTTTTGTCTAATAGTTTCTTCTTGGAGTGACAGATACTTGCCTTTTTATTTCTAATATGTTGTTAGCAGCCTCTGTTTACTCTTTCCAAGTTTAAAGTTGAAGAATCAGAATACAGCAAATTGTAAAAAGTGAAGACAGAAATGACAACCAATCTATTTAAATAGGATACATAACACAAGAATAATTTCTTAGAAATCAGTCACTTTCATGATATCATTTTTACTCCAGCTTTGATTTTCATTCAGCCTTAAAACTTAAGATAAAGTGGCACTAAGTAATCATTCTTGACTAGCTCCTTTACCTTGCCATGATATTGAAATGTGTTTGTATCTTTTGGGGTTTCCATATCACATAAATGTCAGAATGACCTAAATTTTAAAAGACTATAATAATCATATTCTTTGAAATCACAACACAGAAAGATCATATGTGCTTTGAACTTGTAATCTCCTGTGTGTATATCACTGTAAGTGGATAGTTGTGATGACAGTTAGAACTTCTAGATCTGAAAATTATTCTGAAATATGAGACACCAGTCAAAGTCCAGTGCAATGCACCAGGGAAACAGCTAGCCAGTAGCTTTGTATTCAATAAAAAGACAATTCCTGCTAATATAAGAAATGGCGGTAAAATTAGTTGTGCTAATCATATCAGCTCCGAAAGCCTCACAGAGATGGTGAGTCAAAGAATTGCTTATGAGAGAACGTTCTTAATTGACTCTAAAAATTTATTGTCATGCTCATTTTTGTTGAGAATCTTGAGGGGAAATCGACACCTATCACATTCAATGCAGGAATAACACACAGCTTGGCATTGTCTATGATACCGGAAAGTCATGTTTCTAGTAATGAAAGTTTCAATAATACTGACCATTTGCCAGATATAGACACTTACTGCTGTGCATCGTCGTCTATTGTAGCCCAATGGATTGGGGGAGGGGGATTTATTGGAGGGGGATTTATGGGAGGGGGATATGGGGGAGTGGGATTTATAGGGGAGGGGAATTTTTTGGGGATGGGGATTTATGGGGATGGGGATTTATGGGGGAGGGGGATTTATGGGGATGGGGGATTGATGGGGGAGGGGATTGATGGGGGAAGGGGATTGATGGGGGGGAGGGATTGTTGGAGGAGGGGGATTGATGGGGGAGGGATATTGATGGGGGGCTTTTACTCTCAAAAATAAATGTGTAAACTCTAGATATTTTGGTTATACTCATTAATTCTGATTGAAAATTCACTCATTACATATGGCCCAACCCTTAGTTGAATTTAGTGTGGGAGAGGCCATATTCCCACTTTCTAGCCCAGATATTTGATAATGATGAAGGAATTTTTTTTTTTAAATGAATTTCGAGTGGATGATTTGACAAAAGGTTTCTAGCCGTACCAGCCCTTACACCCAGTGGGTGAAATGTTTCATGAATATGAGTTGTGTTTCAAATTACTGGGAAAAATAATAAACTATGTATAAGGGATACAAATATTTTGAATCATTTCTGGATGAACCCCTATTTTCTCATTTTAAATTGTTCAAAACCTTTGCTATTCCACTCTACAACTGCAGTCTATTAAAGTTATGATTTGTCACCAAGAAATCTTGTAAACGAAAACAGTGAAGTGGTGTAGTCTTTATCAGTATATTACATATTCGTATAAAATTATTTATGTATCCAAAGAACCAAGTAAGTATTCTGACTGCCAGTGACTGGATATTGTTGGTAAATGCAATCATTACTACATTAACCAGGTTCTTTATGCAATATTTTCATCTTGGCAGCAAATTTCCTAAACTACAACTAACTTGAGGCTTGTATAACTGTAATCCTTCATCCAGGTTACATTTCTTCTCTAGTGCTATCTACACTGATAAGACAATGACCTATTCAGCTGTAACAGAGTTCAGATAATTTCACATTTTTCCTGAAAGTGTGTTACAACTCCCCACAGGGTCACTATAAAAGTGAATGCCAAATAGTCTGAAGTTCATTTTCTTTATCTTCTTTCTTCGAATAAATTGATCACAAACAGTAAAGATCTGCCATAAAATTTTCCATTCATATTATTGGTGCTGCTTTTAGCTATTTCTGATATCTAGCGTATCTTAACGATCAAAGAGGGAGGAATGTTGACCGGGAGTAATGCTTTGATGGTAACTTTGATGTTTTACTGCGAATAAATAGATACAGCAAATGAGGAAAGCTTCCTCCATTAATTTGTATTTCTGTATGACATATCGTAGTTCATTTATAGCTTTATTCCTTGTTTTATTAAACCGAAGAAATTCTTTGGCAGCTCAGGCCCATTTAAGGATACAAATTGATTTAGGATTTTGTGAGTCAATTTATGTCATGTATTAAAGCAGGTAAGTGTGCAGAATACCTTTCTGTTAAAACATCAAATGCAGGCTTAAATGAATTTCTGTATTGTGATTAGAGTGATAACTTGTTTATATGAAAGCTACAATGGAAGTTACAATGGAATTCTTAGAACATTGGGAGTAAAATTTCTTTTTAACCTAATTTCTTGGTCTATCTTAGAATATTTTTGATGGAAAGTAAGCTTTAACAAGGGCAGGCAGTTAAATGTTTATACCATTGGAACTATTGTTGTCTTAATTGTATATTTTGCTGCTATGCATGTGTGGACACTAGAAGGCATATGCATGCATAATTGTACTGTTGAATATGTGAGCGGTTACAGATGAGATGGTGATATTGAAGGCCATCACCCAACTGGAGCAATCACTTACCCTCACAGTAGGCACAAGACTGATATAATCAGTCAATCCTTCAAATTGTTAAAGTCTTCAAAGTATTTAATCATTTAAATTAAAATAGAGGAGATTTGAGATCCTTGTGAATTTGAATATATTTTTATAAGAAGATTTGCTATGAATTATCCTAGAGGTAGCAATTTATTTCACTTGATAAGAAAGAAATAAGATGAAGAAATTAAGAAAAAAAGCATATGAGGAAAAATTAAGGTATATCATGGTCTTTTACACTTGGATATCTTAAGGTGCAATATGCTCTTTTTGAGTAACCACTGAACTTTCATTCAAAATTTAAAACTTGTTTTGAAAGATTTACTTTATAAGTTTCAAGTTCAACCATCTGTGTATTGTGTTAATCAGTGATGAAATGCTTGGTTTGGGGTTTCTGCGTATTGTGTTAATCTGTGATGAAATGCTTGGTTTGGGGTTGCTGCATATTGTGTTAATCTGTGATGAAATGCTTGGTTTGGGGTTTCTGCGTATTGTGTTAATCTGTGATGAAATGCTTGGTTTGGGGTTTCTGTGTATTGTGTTAATCTGTGATGAAATGCTTGGTTTGGGGTTTCTGCGTATTGTATTAATCTGTGATGAAATGCTTGGTTTGGGGTTGCTGCATATTGTGTTAATCTGTGATGAAATGCTTGGTTTGGGGTTTCTGTGTATTGTGTTAATCTGTGATGAAATGCTTGGTTTGGGGTTTCTGCGTATTGTGTTAATCTGTGATGAAATGCTTGGTTTGGGGTTTCTGTGTATTGTGTTAATCTGTGATGAAATGCTTGGTTTGGGGTTTCTGCGTATTGTGTTAATCTGTGATGAAATGCTTGGTTTGGGGTTTCTGCATATTGTGTTAATCTGTGATGAAATGCTTGGTTTGGGGTTTCTGTGTATTGTGTTAATCTGTGATGAAATGCTTGGTTTGGGGTTTCTGCGTATTGTGTTAATCTGTGATGAAATGCTTGGTTTGGGGTTGCTGCATATTGTGTTAATCTGTGATGAAATGCTTGGTTTGGGGTTTCTGTGTATTGTGTTAATCTGTGATGAAATGCTTGGTTTGGGGTTTCTGCGTATTGTGTTAATCTGTGATGAAATGCTTGGTTTGGGGTTTCTGCGTATTGTGTTAATCTGTGATGAAATGCTTGGTTTGGGGTTTCTGCGTATTGTGTTAATCTGTGATGAAATGCTCGGTTTGGGGTTTCTATATTCCAGAGATTCTTGCTATGCTGAATCAGTACTTTTTCAAATAATCCAAACTGAAATATTTTGACACTAGCAGGTTCAGATTAATTTGAAATTTTGTCAACAACATTTGTTTCAATTTGTTCTGGTAAGGACGAAGTTTCTTCGCTTGCCATTTTGCTTTACGAGATTTGTTTGTGACGTGACAGATGAGAAAGTCAAACAGATGTAGGGTATGGTTAGTGCATTACAAGGAGAGAATAATTCACATTTCCAGCCATAAGAATTTAAAGATAGATATGATTAATTGCTGTATTTAAAATCAGTGACAGAAATTAAAAGAATTACATTAAAAGATAATGCAGCTGTCTTTTCTTTCATACATCATACTTCAAACTTTGATTAGTCATAAATTGAATTGCAGATGCTCTTGTTGTAAGTCAAATATTTTAAAACTTTGATTAGTCATAAATAAGTGCAAAGGCTCTTGTTATAAGTTAGATATCTTCAAACTTTGATTAGTCATAAATTGAAGTGCAGATGCTCTTGTTATAAGTTAGATATCTTTAAACTTTGATTAGTCATAAATTGAAGTGCAGATGCTCTTGTTGTAAGTTAAATATCTTCAAACTTTGATTAGTCATAAATTGAAGTGCAGATGCTCTTGTTGTAAGTTAAATATCTTCAAACTTTGATTAGTCATAAATTGAAGTGCAGATGCTCTTGTTGTAAGTTAAATATCTTCAAACTTTGATTAGTCATAAATTGAAGTGCAGATGCTCTTGTTGTAAGTTAAATATCTTCAAACTTTGATTAGTCATAAATTGAAGTGCAGATGCTCTTGTTATAAGTTAAATATCTTCAACAAACTTTGATTAGTCATAAATTGAAGTGCAGATGCTCTTGTTATAAGTTAAATATCTTCAACAAACTTTGATTAGTCATAAATTGAAGTGCAGATGCTCTTGTTATAAGTTAAATATCTTCAAACTTTGATTAGTCATAACTTCAAGAGCAGGTGCTCTTGTCATAAATTAAAGAGTATTCAGAATATAAAGCTCTTTTCTGGTGAATTATAATTTTTTACTCTTCCATACACCTTTAAAAGACATCCTAACAATACCTGTAACAATGATCTGCTTTACAAATACCTTTGTTATTGATCCTACTGAATCTTTAAATGTTTGACAGGAATGTAGTTCTTGACATAACGCTTTTAGCCCATTCTTTTATTAGCGTAACAGTCAAGATGCATCTCAAGAGAGATTTGTGAAGCTTAGAGTAACCTACATTTTTGAAAATGATTTTTAAACAACTGGATAAAACAGCTAAATGATCTCTTTTAACAAGAAAGAAGTTAGAATTTGTATTTACTTTTCATTTGCTGCTAATTCTGATATTTGAGCTGATTCTCATTGTCTGGATCCTCAATGAACAGAAAATTGGAAAAAGGAATTTGAAAGTTTTGGTTGAAAATGATTAAAATGTTATGGGTTGTTACATCATCATCAATGTTAGATCAAATCCTGTATCAAATCCTGTATCAAATCCTGTATCAAATCCTGTATTAAGTGATGCTTGAATGATTATTTGTTAAAAATACTGAAAGTCTTTGCAAGTTTTAAAACTGTTATTATGCACAAAAGTCAAAGGATTTAGTATAAGATAGGATAGATTTTATGACAAGTCAATAAATGCAATACAAATTCCACCTTTATTCAAAATATTGCACTATTTATTTGTTGTAATTCTTCATGTCTTTGTTGTAATTCTTCATATGTCTTTGTTGTGCTTTCTTGAAACAAAGACGCACTTCTAGACAAAGTTGACTCTGATGCAGAGGAGCTATTTACTAAGATGGTCTTTCCTGAGCTTAATTGTGGACTTCCAAGGAGTTAGGCCTGTAGTCTCAGGAGATCCAGTGTCTACGTTTACAGTCGTTGGACTTCTGCTTTCCTGAGGAAGAACCGTTTAATTCATTTCTGGTGTGATAAACATCAGTGGTTTAAAGGCATGTGGCTGAGGTGACTCTGGATGAGAATTGTCATAAAATAATGGCCCAAATTTCAATCAAAAGTTTTAAAGATTGGTAACTTGTTTTTCTGTATTGACTGTGGAACTTGTGATTTCCAAGAGTTAATTTTCTAATTGTTCTACTAAGTTTTTTTTTTTCCTTCCAAATTGGCCAATATTAATTCACAAGAGTGTTTTAGATTTACAAATAAATTTGTAATTATTAGATTATTACAAATTTAGATTATTACAAATTGAGATTATTAAAGAGGAAATCTCGTCGCAATAAAATTGCTTAACACAGCACTAGTAAATATGCTACACACCAGCGACATCACTTCTGCTGCAGCTTATGATTGACTTGTCAGTATGTGTGTAAATATGATCAGCCGATCAGAGTTGTTGAATTGTATATCATAGTTTTCTCCACAATTAGCATGAGAACTGACTGTATAATTGCTGATGATCTGAATTTTTTTGGTCAAAATTGCAGTCTGTACACACTGTTCAGACACCAGACATTAAATTAAAACTGAAATGTAAAAGTAGAAACATGGTCTCAAAATATTTCTGGACCTTTTTACCTCATTTTATTTCTTGACTTGTGGTTTTGCAATCCTTTGGACCTCTGGCCACACCCATGAGTATTGTCTAAGACAAATTGTCTTTGAGGAAAAGAAATATATTTAAAGTTATGCCGGCCAAAATTGAAAATAATTTTAAAGTTATATAAAGACAAAAGTATCAAGATACATACCCATTAAAAGTAATTTTGAAGTGGTGACTGACTAAGCACATAACATCAAGTGCATCAACTCTAGTCAAACTAAAACTCTAGTCTAATATTACATTACATCTCTTTACACGTGCTGTGCTTTTCTCCAACGCTAATAAATTGCCAAACTTTTCTTGAACCAGTGAGCTGAGATTTGTGTGCAATCTCTTAATCGGATCTAACAACAATAGCACATCACAATTGTATCTTTGTGTACATTGGGAGATTTAATCCCCTGGGGATGTTAATGACCTGTTTTTCCCCCTCGTCAGTGGGTATTCTCAAGCTCATTATCTTTCTCTAATCCCATTTAGTCCCTCTTACTCACTCAAAATGCTAATGTTCTTCCTCACCGGTGAAACAATTTACTAAATGACTTTCGTGCTGCAGGGTAAATTACAAATACCCATTTGTTAAATTAAAGAAGCTGGCAATATGGCTTGCTTACACATGAAAGAGCTCACACCCCACTTAACTTGTGAAAATTGTACCAAACTCTCAATCTCTCCAAAAAAAGATCTGCTTTGGTTTCATTGCTACAAACAGATTGTATTCTCTTTCTCCCTCCCTCCAAAAACTGCTGGAATTACCAGTGGATATTTTAGATGAAAGAAAAATTGAGAAAGTTTTAGTAATGATAGTGTCAATTTTGAATTTGAAAAAAAAAAAAAGAACGAAAAACTGGCAGTTCTTGAAATTGCTAGATGAATCTTAGCATGAGAGCATTAATTCTTAGTAATTGTAGCTGGTTTTAGCTGCAGTCAAATGCAAATTAAGCCATCTTTTTTAATATTTGTTATTGTTGAAAAGGAGAATTACAATACATTGAAATTTTTATTTTCAATGTTTATTTTGTATCAATTTAATCCAATTCATTACATAAGGAACCTATGTAGTCATGCTGGTGTGTGAATGTGTGTATGTATGTATGTATGTATGTGTATGTGCATATGTATGTACATATGTATGTGGGTATGTATGTACGTATGTATGTGCGTATGTATGTGCATATGTATGTATATATGTGTGTATGTATGTATGTTTGTTGTATGTGTGTGTGTACGTATGCATGTATGTGTGTGTATGTGTGTGTCCTGTGTCTGACAAAAGCTTGTAAACATGATATATCAAGAACCGTGCAGTGGATTTATGTCATTCTTGGTACATGGATGTGTTGTTGTTTGTAGATGAATCCTATTGATTTTGGTGCTGATTCGTAAATATTTAGTCGACAGGGCTAAATGTTAAAATTCTGTTAACAAGCTTGTAAGCTCAATATCCCAAGAACCATGCGGTGGATTTATGTTATACTTGGTATATCAATGTTTTGTGATTTGTAATCTCTATTGTTTTTGGTGCTGATGTCATGAATATTTAGTAGGCGGGGCTAAATGTTAAATTTTGTTAACAAGCTTGTAAACACGATATCTCAAGAACCATGCGGTGGATTTATGTCATACTTGGTATATCAATGTTTTGTAATCTGTGATCTCTATTGTTTTTGGTGCTGATGTCATGAATATTAATTAGTAGGTGGGACTAAATGTAAAATTCTGTAACAAGCTTGTAAACACGATATTTCAAGAACTGTGAGGTGGATTTATGTCATACGTGGTATATGGGTCATGGGTGTGCTGTGGTCTGCAGTTGATCCCTATTGTTTTTGGTGCTGATGTCATGAATATTAATGAAAAGGCGGGACTAACTGTAAAATTCTGTTCATGCTCATATTTCCACAAACCCATGTCAGATTAAAATCAAACTTGGTATGATGCTGTTGATAAAAGCAAGGATGATACAGGAACGCATAGAATGTTGAGTTGTTTACTTCATCATTATTCATCTAAGGTGGAGGCAAATACAATTTTTCAATGGTTGTTGTGATTGTGGGTCATTGCTGAAGGCAAAGACCTTAACACTTAAACAAGCAACAAAATATACACAAATTTCATGTTCCAGTATGATAGATAAACTAAATGTGTAAGAACACAACATTAAAGATAAATGATAAAAAAAACAAAAAAAAACACATTGCTTCTAATCCAAAGTTAGCATCCGAACCACGTGGCATTTTATTCAGGTCTTTGTTTTTTTTTCTTTTTTTTCTGCTATACAATTCACAAGTATTTTGAAGTCCGTCATATTTTACTCAAATATAACTATTAAAGCAAGAGCAGATAAGTCCTGGCATCCTCTTATGCTGTTCAAACCATTACCTGCACAGCTGATTACTTGTAGATAATGAACCTTTGTTTGGTTACAGATTGTAGTTTGAGCTTGGCAGCTATTTGGGACTGTTTACATTACATTTAATTTGTCATAGCCTGGTGTGGCTTTGTGGCATGAGTTTGCTCTGTACATTCACATGGCAAATAAGGCCATTGTTAACCACAGTGTTTTTACAATGATAATACCATCCCTTCACTATGTATACAGATCAATGGTGTTTATTTTCATTGCGTGATGTCTTTAGTGTGTCCTTATGAGGACAAGATGCAGGTAGATTCATACTTGTAGTGGAAGCATGTATAACATTGGCAATATATGTTTCTGTTCCACACCAAATTCTGAAGATTTGGAATTTCCTCAGAACCTAATTTAGTTTTCATTTTCAGTTTTTAAATTATTATAGCAGAAATATCAATTACTGATTTACGTTGCTAACTATCTCGATCTTTGAGTAATAATAAGAAAGCTCACACAGCATCTACATGTATAACAACATTGAGTTTTCTTTCTTGCTCTCTTGCTATTATGGGTTCCCTGCCCAACAAATTATTTATATTTGATCAGATTTTAAAATTAATTAATTCTATTAGTGTTATATAAGGTTTCACCATTTTAGTCTCTCTCTTTTAATTTTTTTTAATTTCATTCAATCTCAGGTTGAAAGCAACATGAACCTGAACTCTCAAAATGTTGTGTGTGCTTTAGGCTGGTGTGACTTAAGATTAAGATAATGATTATATTGAGAATTACAAAATATACTTTCTAACCCCCCTCCCCCCCTCCACAAGAAATTAATTAAATACAAATAGACAGCCTCCCTGCCCCTCAAAAAAATAAATAAATAGATGAATAAATTAAAAATAAACATGACATATAGGTTGTGAAAAAGATCTGTTCCTTTCATTAGCATCAACTTTCAGGCTAAAACAATAGAGAGTGAGAGAATGATTTAAGAGGTTTCTTTGACAAGGTTTATGACCTCTTAATATCACCCTGGGGGTCTTCTTGTTGCGGTGTGACTGATCTTGAGGTTTGATCATTAATCTTTTAATGAACTAAAAGAAAATATTTAAGCAATGGAGCATTGAGTGGTAATGATCCAAATTGTCAGCTTTTAAAAGAAGTAATTCTTATCCTATATATTAGATAGTTTTCTTTTGAATGGAAAACTGGACCAAACTGTAAAGGGCTTTTTCTGCAATTTTTGTGGACTTTCACCTACACAAATCTCATTTTTTCACTCCCGTTGTTACTGTTGCTGAGTACAGATATGCATGTTCAAATACATTAACACAGGTAAAAGTCATTGGAGAGTGAACAAATTTCCAGTACTCGGGTCAGGAGTCAATAGCAATTCAGTGTTGTTGGTATCGTTCAGTGCAATGAGAGTTTTCAATTATTTTAAGAATGGTGTGATAATAATTTGACTGAATTAATTTTATTTGTCTTATTTTTGAGCTCAGAAAATATACGAGCAAACCTAATCAGTAACAATTGGTAATAGTTGTTTTCTGGAACTTGAAACTGTTTCTTAAAAGAAATCCTCCATCGCCTTTCTGCCCCTAACTCTTACACCTTAATTTTTTAACTCCCTCTTGGCACATTTGACTCTGACATTCGCGGTGCCGTTATACATCAACAAACCAAACCATAAAACAAATCAAGATTTTATTGCAAAAATCCTGCTTATTGTATATTCAGTTATATATTCAGTTGTATAATTTAGCTGTGGACTCAGTTCACTGTTTTTTATGTAAAGAAAAGTTTGAAAAGAGAGTATAAATAACTCAGTTCAATTGTAGTATTATAGATCTCTTTAGAAATTGGTAGCATTGAGAATCTGAAGCCTTTGTGACTGAAATTCTTGAACAAAAAGACCGTGTATTCCTTTTGTAATCCTTTTGAATATCAATGAAGTTTGATCAGGTAAACTGACAAAATGCGCAAGAGATTAAAAACCTTACAATTTTGTAATTTACTCTTCACAAAAGGATGCTTGGAGCTATTAAGTAAAAACTAGCTCCATGCTTGGACATAGCTGCTCTAGCTATGCCCCAACATACTCATTAGTAAGATGAGAGGTACCATGTGTTAATAGAATAACCAAACTAGAAAAGCAACAATTAACTTCAGGTTAAAGGGTTTCTTAAAAATGTACTACAAAGGCATTTGGCTATGGTGAAAATTGTCAGTTTCGTAGGACTTCTCAATCTATTACTGATAGCCAGAAATTTCAAATTGTCCAAATACCCCAAGTTTTTCTAGGTGCATGTATGTTCCTTTAAAATCCAACTTGACCTCTGACGCTAAAACCCCCTTTTCTAAGGTACTGCCTGTGTGGACGCTTTAGATAAGGCCTCTGGAAATAGGATTTCAAACCTTCCTCACCATGGGAGGTCAGAAAAATCAGCCTTTTTACCATGGAGATTGTTTAGACAAGATGTGTGGCTTGGGATGCTGTCCTTAGATGGGGACACATGCAAACAGTGGCTGGATTGTTTGTTTTTGTGTGTACCAAGGTAGTAGTGCTTGGATGAGTTGGGTTATGCAGGGTTGTTTAATATAACAAAATCCCTGGGTAAGGTTTGATTGTTTGTAAGTAAGCAAAAAATGATAAATGCAGTTAGTTAAAAAAGATTCATTTTAGTGCAATTAAGGAAAGCAGCATTGTAGGATAATTTAGCTTTTTTTGTTTTTTTGTTTTGTTTTAAGAGAGAATATTAATCTAAGTTCGTTTATATGGTAATTTGATATACCCATTCTGTTAATGATTTAGAAGTTAGAATGTGGCCATAATGATAATTTTGAATTATGTTGATATTAACCCACTGCATGTTCATACTATACTGAAGTTGTAGCTTTTCGGAATGAAACAACATGATGCTTTGTCTAAAATCAAATACCTTATTATGCAGTGTTTAGATTTTGTATCACCTGGTTGCTAAGCCAGTTTGTGTTTGTCCTACATAAGCGTTGGTGCTAGTGCTAAACTGTGTGTGCTCTGACTTTCTTAAGTAAATATCTTGCCACAATCAAACTAGTGGGTTTGGTTTACAAGTAATTGCATGTTAAAAGAGGTTGAATTACAAAGCAAGCTTTTCAGCAAGATTTTTACCTTAAAATAGAGATCTTATATTTGTGTTCACCACCTGCCTTTTGGGTATTCAGAATGAGGCTGTGATAACTGGTTAAAAGTAAATACAGTCACAAGAAAGGAAAATGCCTTTGATGTAATGAAACTGACAGTTACTTGGATGAAACATTTGGATTGTCAACAAACAGCAAGCGGGCAAAGTGTGCAGAGTAATAGAGCTGTGGAATTGTTTTCATCCCATTCAATTCAATCTCATTTTGTTGAAAGTTAACACGTCCTCACGAAGGGTGTCGATCAGGGGTTGACTTTTCACGCTTTATTTACTCCCAATCCCCTTGCTTAAACAAGCTTCTTTACAACCCTTCGCCTTGAAAATGGCCTCAATCTCTCATCCATCAGACTTAAAGACAGAAAAGTCAGGAAAATTGGTAATCTTTTGTCAAGAATTGAGGCTGCCTGTGGCAAGTTGTACTCTGTAGCCCTCATCCAATGTGCTTGGACTATGTCACATGGAGGGTATGGTATTACTTGTTAGGCTTGTCTGGAGGGTTTGAGACATTTTGACTCCTGTGTAATTACTCTGACCTTGTTTAAGTAAGTCCTTTCTTGGATGTGTCAGCAGTGGAATCTAATTCTTGAGGGATATTATTAAGCTGGAATGGTTCCTTTTTTCTTAAAAGGTTCAGTAACAAGTCCTAGAAAAGGAAAGATTGACATTCACTTAAGTTTAGTTTAAACTTTTGTTTTTGTTTTACTGTGATTGGTACTTTTGAATGGAAGGCAATGCTCCAAGAGGCACAGGAAAGTGAGAGGTAGTGGAGAGGATTTCACCATGCCGGTTTCATGCTTTCTTCCTGCTCAGGGAGGTGAAATTAGAGATTTGTTCAAATAGAATTGAGAAAAACTTGGTAAAATTGAAGGAAATTGTATTTAATTCCTGAAAATTAAAGGAGATATTCTGAGGAGCAAAACCAACCATTTAATGTAAGCTTAATATTGCACTGCAATTTTTCCAAAGTTGTAATCTCGAAATATTTGGGGTTGTTGCCACCATAATTCTACACCTCTTGTGTAGAAACCTTTTAAAAATATTGTTTATATTGACTAAAAGTGATAAATAGGTTATCTGAAAAATAACAAGAATTAATTATTTGTATTGTGCTTGATCACTCTTTATCTGAAGCAGCTTAGAAAGTTTAGAAAACAGTAAAAGATCTCATCAAAATTGTTGCTTTGTAGGCCAGTTTTCTCTTAACATATAAAATGATATACATCACAACCAACTCAAAATTCTGATTGACCAAAATATTTAGACAAAACCGCTTTGCAAAATGTTATGTATGCTGCTACTGAGAGCTACAAGTAGTGAAGCTAATTTTCTTGGGGTGACATAAGAAATGATTGTTTAAACGACAAGTATTTTCAACAATTTAGTATGCAAATTACAGGTAGCATGTTTTTAACGCTATCATTTCAAAGTATGAAATTATATGTGCCCTAATATTTGTAAAACAAATCTAAAATTGATTTTAATATTTTTATAATTTTTACAATGACCGTATTATCATTTATTGCTTAACTGTATGTGGCTTTCACCATGATAGCTGAATATTAAAGTTTGGGCTACCGTTGTAAGTTTGGTCAGGGAGTTGTCTAAATGACAACTCCCTGATTGAGACAACTCCCTGGTTTGGTAGAAATTGCTATTCCTGAAATCTGATGCATGCCGTCTGGAAAAAAATCCAGCAAATTCAAACCTGGCAAAGAATGTTGGAGGTTTATTTTCACAAATAACTTTCAGCTATTGGAGTGGGACTATATTATACCATGGAGCTATTAACTGATAGCTCCATGATTAATACACAGACAACTGAAGCATGTTTGGTCTGGTTATTTACCATGACAGCCATTTTGCAGTGGTTTACCTTGTTATTTATATGACTTTGTGTCAATTTGGTCTTGTAAAGCAAGTAATTTTTTCAGTGTCAAGTAACCTCCTTTTGGTGAAAGAATCTGCTTAAAAGTAATTATTAGTCATGAATAGCAGCTATTACGTTTGGGTTTGTTTGTCATATTGTGATTTGTGTCAAACAATCCCCTTTAGTTCCTTTGTGGTAGCATATTTCCCTTCAGTAGTCAGAGTGAATGTGCCATCAGGTCCATTCATTGGATTAATTGTTAATCAGGAGCTGAACCCAAAACAGAAATGGTAATAACATTTCATGGGAACAAAAGATTTAGAGTTTGATTTAATATCGTTGACTGGAAATAATTATGAAAATTTGATAGTTATCAAAGTGTTTAAAAAGCTTGTTAACCTTAAAAAAGTTCATTTTTGGAGGAAACTTAAAATGATTATGAATTTGTACATGTACAGCTAGGATCTGTCACTTTTGACAGTAATATCATTGTGGTAAATAATATAAATATACACTCATAGTACTGAACTTGATTTAAATTTGTGGTATCAGGTTTTTGAGTAAAGAAAAACAAATGTTTTCTGTAGATTTCATGTTTTAGTGTGGATTTTCCCACACCTTGAAAATAACACTTATAAACTGTATGTGGAATGGCAGGTCACATGCTTCAAAGTGTGTTGGTACCCTATGGGATGGGGAGTTCCTGGGGATGCATGTGACCAAACCTTGCTTACAATACATGAGATTGTCCTCAATCCCCATTTGTAAATGGTATAGCAGTGGTTCCTCTTCTGCTTGCTTTTTGATACTAAGGGGGAGGTGGGATGGGGGAGAACACTTCATGCTTAAAGTGTTAGGTGTGCAAGCCTATCAACAGAAAACCATACCCGCAGTACGAAAGATTTTTTGGTACCGTATGAAATTATACAATTTTGATACCAGCAGTCTATGAAAGAATTTAATTTGGATACCTGTAGTATCGAGTATTCAACAAAATATTGTAAAGATGGACCAGCAGTATGAAATTATTAGAGTAAACAGCAGTTTTGGGGACCTGCACTTTGAAAATGATAAAAAAGACACCTGCACTTTCAAAATGATGAAAAAGACACCTGCACTTTGAAAATGATGAAGAAGACACCTGTACTTTAATAATGATGCATTATATATATTTATATAGTATATACATATACACATATATATATATATATTTATATATATATATATATATATATATATATATATATATACAAATATATTTATACATAAATATATATATATATTTATGTATGTATATATATATATATATATATATATTTATACATATCCATATATTTATAAGCATATACATATATATATATATATATATATATATATATATATATATATATATATATATATATATATATATATATACCCATATGTAAATTACAAATGTATAAAATGGGTTCCTATGCAGATACATTTATATATATATTTATGCATATACATATACATATATATATATATATATATATATATATATATATATATATATATATATATATATATATATATATATATATATATATATATATATATATATATATATATATATATATATATATATATATATATATATATATATATATATATATCTATATATATATATATATATATATCTATATATATATATATATATATATATATATATATATATATATATATATATATATATATATATATACCCATTATATGTAAATTACAAATGTTTAAAATGGGTTCTTAGAATGGATGCCTTTAATTGTGGAAGTGAGTGCTTTTTGATTGAATTGATAATAATTATAGTAGCAACATGTGAACATGGAGTTTTAAGGTGTCCTCCCCACTCATCATAAACAAATAGGAACAGTATTTTAAGATAAGTACTTTAAAATGCAAAAATGGACTTGGATTGAATTTTGAAGTTAATTTTTGGTTAAGATATTTGTTACCAGAAGTTCTTTTGGAGCAATTGTTGAAAAGGTTACTTTTACATATCCTCCAATGTTTTTCTATTTTAAAAGATAGATCAAATAGAAGCACTATTTTGTAAGCAAGAACTGTACATTTCAACCAATACTCCATGCAACAGCTCAATATTTGTTGTTGATATATCAAAACATCCCAAATGATTGTGTTAGTCATAGTTCCTCACAAAAGACAGATTTATAAAGATTAAGGAAGCAAAGTGGATTATTATATTTTGTTAGTCATTAAGTTACATCCCTTTATTTACTTCGCTTGTCAACAGTAGCAGATGGCAATCAGAACCAGCGTTGTCTGAAACAAAAACTACAAGAGTTTGAATTAAACTAACATTTGTAATAACACAAGCAAGAAGCGTACCCTCAGCCACAGCATGTTCTTATTGCTGTCACTCCATTCTTATCTTCTCAAATTCAAAGTATCTGTGAGTTCAAAAGCCTCTCAACCATACCACTCATATCAGGGCAGCATCTAGGTCCTGGTGTAAGGTTACCTCCTTCACAAGAGAGAGATACATATGAAAAAGTGAAATTATGGAGATGATGGTGTGATAGTTATTCAAATGAGGAGTGAATTAGTCGTGTACTTCTCATTTGGTGTGCAAACATTGACAGCTCCCAAGTGTAAATTCATATCAGTTAAGTAATGAATAATCTTAGCAAAAATTGCAAAGAATTTTGGAAAGGGTTTTAAAATTTTAAAAACAGCACAAATATGAAGAGTTTGTATGTTAAAGATGGACATGTTGTGGTATATTTTCATTTCATTTTTATTTTTTTCTGCACAAATATTTCATCATATTTACAAATATACATATTTAAAAACGAAATTGATGAAAATTCTATAGTAATACAGTAGATACATATAAATTATAATAGCATTGTTGCAAACGACCATTAATTACTCTGAAGAGCTTATCGGGGTAAAACACTCCCTAGTAAAGATGATACACATTGTAGCAAACCTTGCTCCAGGCCTCAACTTCTTGACTTTTGTAATTCTGTAATTTATAACTTAAGAGTTTGTTTTTTATGTCCATCATTCAACAAAATATTTCATAACTATTTAAGTCCTCCTGATCGGCCTGTCTGTGATATAACAACAATCACTATCACACTGTTTGATCATTGTGAGATTGCTTCATCGTGTATTTCATTTATTTCTGAAAAAGTTCACTTGAGGTTCCAAAATTTACATGTATAATATTTTGAAGTATTGCTATGCTGTTGATTTAATTGGTGACTTTGAAATGGCAATGAATGCTGCATGCTTTAGTTGCTTTTGTTTATTGCAGCTATTGATCTTTTGTTTATTGCAGCTATTGATCTTTTGTTTATTGCAGCTATTGATCTTTTGTTTATTGCAGCTATTGATCTTTTGTTTATTGCAGCTATTGATCTTTTGTTTATTGCAGCTATTGATCTTTTGTTTATTGCAGCTATTGATCTTTTGTTTATTGCAGCTATTGATCTTTTGTTTATTGCAGCTATTGGTCTTTTGTTTATTGCAGCTATTGATCTTTTGTTTATTGCAGCTATTGATCTTTTGTTTATTGCAGCTATTGATCTTTTGTTTATTGCAGCTATTGATCTTTGCCTAAAATCAAAAGCAGGGCATAATCTTCCAAATTGATTCATGTTCTTGGTGCATTTTGTTTAAGTGAAGGAGAGAGTAGAAGACGAAAGCCATTTGTGGAGTCACTTCCTGAATTCTTAAAGCAAAGGTATCATCCCATGAATAAATTCAGAAGTGTACACCGTCACTGTGCTGGTAACGTCACTGTGCTGGTAACGACACTGTGCTGGTAACGTCACTGTGCTGGTAACGTCACTGTGCTGGTAGCGTCACTGTGCTGGTAGCGTCACTGTGCTGGTAACGTCACTGTGCTGGTAGCGTCACTGCTGGTAACGTCACTGTGCTGGTAACGTCACTGTGCTGGTTACGTCACTGTGCTGGTAACGTCACTGTGCTGGTAACGTCACTGTGCTGGTAGCGTCACTGTGCTGGTAACGTCACTGTGCTGGGAACGTCACTGTGCTGGTAACGTCACTGTGCTGGTAGCGTCACTGTGCTGGTAGCGTCACTGTGCTGGGAATGTCGCTGTGCTGGTAACGTCACTGTGCTGGTAGCGTCACTGTGCTGGTAACGTCACTGTGCTGGTAACGTCACTGTGCTGGTAACGTCACTGTGCTGGTAACGTCACTGTGCTGGGAACGTCACTGTGCTGGTAACGTCACTGTGCTGGTAGCGTCACTGTGCTGGTAAAGTCACTGTGCTGGTAAAGTCACTGTGCTGGTAACGTCACTGTGCTGGTAGCGTCACTGTGCTGGGAACGTCACTTACTGTTTTTCTTATTTACTCAGTGGTTTAAATTTATTAAAAAAAGTTTGGGGGGATGATTTGTAGGATATGTCCATGAAGGTGACACCAAAGGTATTACTGCGAGTGCGCAATGCTCAATTTTTGGCATGGGGTCCAAGAACAAAGCCCTGGTAGAGGTCCAGAGGGTGAAACCTGCAGAAGCTTTCACAAAATTCACATTTAAAGGGAAAAAATGTACATCACAATGCATAGGAAGAAGGTATATTATACAATTCAAAATTTATGTCAAAGAAAGCTATATAATACACAATAAACAAAACACAAAGTCATGAAAACGCATAATGTGGAAATATAATGTTTTATTGTTCAAGTTTCTGTTCATGGATATAGGTCTATGGTCACTCTTTGAAAAATATGCGTAGTATAAAAGAAAAATGTTTGATAAGCTTCCAATAATTTACTATTTAACATGTGTAAATTTTGTCCAACTTTTAAAATGAACCTGTTCTGTATCTCGCCCCTTTCCCCCTTGATCTCTCGGTATTTTAGTTCATGTATTAAATGCCCTTTTATACGAAAAACAAACCCCCTCTCAAGGTCCTGCCTACAGACCTGCATACAAAATCCATGTCCATCTCACATGTTGAGTCAGGTTGCAACTTTGGGAAGAGAGAGTGGTTGGGGTGGGAGTGGTGGGGGTGGGAGTGATTGGTGTTGGGAGTTATAAGGTGCGAGTGGTTGGGGTAAGGTTGGGAGTGGTGGGTGGTTCCTGTTCCAAGCCTGCTTCCTATGCTTCTAAATACATCTTTCAAAATGTAATTTATCATTTAATTTAGGTGGGTGGGGGATGATAGTATGGATCATCCCCCTTGTCAAAAAGTGGGGGATATATCCCCCTACCGTCCCCGAAATTATGCCCATGTATTGACTGATTGATTGATTGCGAGAAATCTGTGATGTTATTGAAAACACATGTGCCCCTGTGTACGGTCCGGTGGATGTGTGATCGATGGCATCACAGATTTCTTGCGATCAATAGGAAAAATAAAAAACTGGAGGAAATGCTACCCCATCAGCATGGCAGTGCTCACTTCTGATTATGTATTTATGGGCCGATACCATTTCATTTTGAAAATGTACTTGATATATTCTTTGACACATTCACATGTCGCAAACAAAATTGAGAATCAGCATATATATAATTTATTTTTGCTTTTCACTGTTCGTATTAGATTTGATATTTTAGTTTCAGATTGTTTTTTTCTATGAGGAAGGTATTAATGAAATCATATATATATATATATATATATATATGTATAAATATATATATATATATATATATATATATATATATATATATATATATATATATATATATATATATATATATATATATATATATATATATATATATATATATATATATATATATATATATATATATATATATACATATATATATATATATATATATTTATACATATATATATATATGTATATATGTAAAGAAGGAATCTTTTCTAAGAAATTTGCTTGACCAATCACCAATAAATCCAATAAAATTAGAACTTCACTTCCACGGTGGTGGTTGAATGGCTGGTCTGTCATAGTGTTAATATTTTGACCAATCAGAAAGGTTGTATTGTATTTTGTATCTCTACGTTAACATGATATCCAACCTTTGAAATGGTTGGTTTAAATTTTCAGAAGTTTTGACTTATGCGATTTGTCACAGTTTTTGTGATGGTTTTGCAGGTTGAGCCTGATAATGTGATAACCTCAGGCTCCCCTCCCTTTGCTTTATTGGGACCCCTTCCCCCTCATTGATGTTTGCGCGGTTTCACCCTGGGTTAAGATTGTAGTTGGACTTTAAATGAACTTTTTGTGAAAATGGAATAACATCAATTTCTTTCAGCATTCTACATGTTATTTGCACTAAATCCTTCAGACATTTTGCGTGATATCATCATTTGAATAATAGTATCTCATAGAAGACTTATATTTTCAAAGAATTTCAATAAGTTGCCATATTTTCCTATTTTGAAATGATTCTCATCATTATTACCTAAATATCAAAGTAACCTTTCAAAATGATAACTATTGCCATTTTGAAATATAACCATGAAGTTTTATTTATGTTTTTCTAAATGCCACTTGATTTGACACCCACAAGAATAGCTGCTGCTAGAATTCAGTTTTAACAAAATATTTCACTTGCCGCTCTTTTCTCAATTCTGCTTAATGACATAAATTTGAAAATGAAATAAATGTTGATGGGAGGATAGACTTGACTTGACAGAAATTGAACATGATCAGTATTTTTCCTGACAAGTTTTACTTAACTCCCATCCCTCATCTCAACCTTCAGAAATGACAAATAAAAGAAAATCTATATTTGCTTTGACAGCAACTGTGGTAAGCTTTTGCCAAATGGTTTTAAATAGTTTTTCTGTGATCGGAGATAGAGAATTGATTTCAGTTTAGGAAGTTTGGTTTTCTTTCGTGAAGCCTAGCATCTATTGAAGCATATTAATAATAGGAAACAGTTGGAATAGTTCCCCTGAAGCAATCATGAGGAATTATTGAAAAGTTTTGCTACATTCAAGTTTCCTTTACCAGTTTGGAAATGATCTTCCTAATATTGAAGAAAGCCTGGAAGGGTTTGTGCCGAGGTATTTCTCATTTGTCACACCCCTCGCCGAGGGCAGAAACATTTGTATACTGTACATGTGAATGACCGATAGATTCAATTTACTCCAGCTCTCCGTTACCAGATGGTGTTATCAGCCATCTACAAACCATTGCAATTTCTATGACGATAGGAGCACTAATTTCATCTAGCTTGCTTTTCATGCCCGCATCAGTCTTCTAAATTGTGTTAAAATTCACTTAGTCAGGGCCAAATGCGCAGGCTTGAGCTCGGAGTTGCTTCAAATGCTGAAACAATGATTGATTGCTTGGAGCTTGTAAAGGGAGTGAAAGAGAATGCTAATGAAAGTTTGCAATTACTGCCCTGCAGTCTCTATCCGCTCTCTGCAAACGTAACAAACTATAAAGAGAAATAAAGCTTTTTCATAGCAAGCAATATTCTCTCGATTTTGTTGGGATGGCTTGAGGTTTTACAGAGTTAAGATGCTGTGGGAGATATTTCAGTCGTTAATGAAATGAAATTGTCATCTTACCAGAAGGAGGGTGTCTTTATTCACAGTATTGCAGAAATGTTAGGTCGTTAACAATTGAACCAAGGAAATTTGGACATTGACATATGTTATCTTTACTGTGCATCATATGATGTAGGGAGTTAAGACACGAGTAGATTATGTTACTGTGTAGAATGCACCTGAAACAGTTATGGCACGTTTGTAGGAATGGGCTGCATATTTAATGTTTGAAAGAAGTCACAGTGTTTGTTGTTCTATGGCAATGAATACCACTCGCATAATTTTTAGTTATTTAATAAATTACTCTGTGAAAAACACATACAACAGGAAATAAAAACTTAGGAAAAATGATCTTGTTACCATTTTATTTAGTATTTAATTTAATTGTTATTCATAATGAACTTTTTAGTACTACTTTATTTAAAGAAATTCCTGTTTAGGCAAATTTGATTAAGCCTACCATGTTTTGCATTTTCCTATATACTTACTGTAGGAGGCAAGAACTTAAGTTGCCTGACTTACAAGTAAAAATATTGAATTCTCTAAAAAAGGCCACTGAAGGTCACTTGAGGTCATGCTGGACTACTTTGCTCATTTTTGGAACTATTTTTGTTAATCAACTGTTAATATAAACAAAACTTTTATTCTTAGGTCTTATCTTAGTGAGTCATGTTTATAAATTTATAAATCTTGTCTTTGTTTTAGGTTCTTAATAGCCATGCTTTATACAATCTCCCTTTATGTGTCTAAGTTGTTAATCCAATTATCCAATGGCAATAAACTGTTAGTTATATAAAAAAATTACTGTGTATGCTATAGCCATAGCCATGGTGTAGCTGCTATACTTGTAAAAAAAGTTTGTTATCCCATCATCATGAAGCATTTAAGGCTTGAAGATATATATATTTATGGTGGTCGTAAACCGAGAGAAACCATGGACAACAAGGTAGAATAGTAGTGGAAATAACAGACATAATAAGTTTTCTGAAAGCTTTAAGAAGTAATTAGCTTCTATTAGAAGTTTGTATACAAGAAGTACAAAAAGAGAAAATCGCTTAACCTAAAACTTGCGCAACCAGTTGAAAATATTTGACTTTAATAAATCAAAGGGAATTCAAAACCGGGAATGATTTCATCTGGATATAAAAGAGGTTGTTAATGTGATAAGCATAGACAAGCATAAGGTCGATAACCTTTTCTTTGTGGGTATAATGCCCAACAACCTACAGTAAGACCCTAGACTTCAATTTTAGCCCACCAGTTGCTTCATTAGTTTACTGCCCCCACTGCACCCCCAACCTCTGTCTAAATGCTTTTGCTCTCATATTTGCTTTTGTTATTTTTTTCTTTTTCACAGCATCTTGAATTTATATTTAATGATACAGACAGGCTACCTAGATAAAGTGACCAGCAAAGTTTCAGGCTTTGTTTACCAAAATTTGCTCAATTTTGTTTACCAAAGTTTGCTCTATTTTTGAATACCCTTAAAGATGTTGTTTGTTTTGTGTGCTACAGCCAGATAACCATAGGCAAGCACTTGACTACCAGCCATGATAATACCATGAATAACATGTTATGTTTTCAAAAGAGAGATTTATCCAAATATTTGTCAGAATTGTACTCTTACAGTTATCTTCTTTTCTCAATTTACAGGGTAAGAAAAACTAATGATGAAGTTAATATTATATGAATAATCTAATGGTACTGTACTTGATCTTAAAGAACAGTTTCTATAGGTGGCTGGCGTAGTGGCAAAGCTATGGCATTATGGTTTGGAGCATTAGTGTAACTTTAAAGTGGTCCTGCTATAGGTGTAGGAACTAATGATAAATATGATATTTTGAATATTTGTTTTGCAAAAATATGATATATTCTGCTCTACATCCCACCGTTTGCGTCAAAATTGTAAAAGAAAAAACAGTTTTTTGTCACCTTGATACATAAAAAAGAAGAATCAGCTTCATACGTGATGATGTTACTTTAGGGACTCCTGCAAGTAAACGATGCATCGCTGACACATTTTGTGTTTATGCCATTGAAGTTTCGCGACTAGTGTCAATTATTATATTCCTTTGTTTTTGTAAATGTGAATATTTTCCAAGTAAATGTTAATCAAAATCTTGCAGCTTTGTGGAGTTGGAGGATTTAGTAATATAAATTCTCCAACTAAAAGTTGTTTATTAAATGGCAAAGGGCAACAAAACGAGACGATTCTGGACATGTTTTGTGCTTGACATGCACCCAGTTTTCGGGGCTTACCAGGTACAGTGTCATATTCAGCTCACGCCAGATTGTTATACCCCTGTTCTGTTCAATTTAAACAGTAGCTTGAACACATCTCTCTCTCTAACACAAAAATTTTACCGTTTCGCGAGTAATACAAATTCAATTGAGAGAAATAAGAAGAAGAAAAAAAAAAAAAAAAAAGACTGTGATATTCGAGTTCATAGCCTCTCGCTCAAAAGACAATGCCGTAAACGACTGGGCCACTTAATCACTTGTAATTTTATTTGATTTATTTTATATATGGTGTGGAATATGATCAAAGGAAAAAAAATCGATAAATTAGAACTGAATTGTAATTATTGTGTCCATTTGCCAAGCCGTCCCATTTAGCATATCAAAACTTTAAAAAGAAACTAACAAATTTTCACAATTTCTTCAAAAACTTTTAATTTAAGTGCAAAAACGCAAATGTAATTGCGTGAAGAATAAACTATTCAGTTCATGTAGGCCGTTGACTAAACATCAAACAACAGAAACTTGAACATTGATAAATAAAATACTTCCATTAAAGATAAAAATGTATATATATATATATAAAATAGGAGATGTTGTTGCAAACACTTCAATTTGATTATGTTTAACAAAATATTACTAGAAGAAACAGTAAGAATTCCATGCCGACTATGCAGGATTAGTACTGTATAATTTTGTGTAAGGGTTGTAAGCCCGATGTCCTTCTTTCTCGTCTGCAAGCGGTTCAAATTGAAAAGAGACAACTTCCCCTTCATTATGAGAATGTTCTTCATTTATTTCCAAATCATTTTTATCAGAGCTTGAACTTGAAAATGACAAATTAAGATCTGCACAGCCCAAAAAACTTGCATAATCTAAAGCTATTTGTATGTGGTTAATATGTGTGTCATGGATTGTTTACGATCAGCAGTCCCTGAAATGACGTAGCAAACTGTTATGACATCACAAATGCCTTTCAACTTTTTTTCAGAGCAAGCAATAAATGATTGATTTCTAAGTCCTTTTTCATCATTAAAATGGACTTATGATCAGGATTTCTTGACAGATTATTGAATTTAGGGATAGGAAAAACCTATATCAGCTTAAATCCCAATTTTTTTAGGAGGCATGGCAGGACCACTTTAAGTGTTTCCAGGGGACCATCCTTTCTGAACAATCATGTTGCAAACATCACAGTGATGTCATATTGACATGATAGCCTTGTACTGCTCTAAGGCTGGTCTCTGATTGATAAGTAAATCAGTGTGTTGGGTCAACTACAATTCAGTTTTCTACATGTTTACCCCGAGACAACGAAATTGACCTCTTGTATAATGAACTTTATCTCAACTCATGTGGGAATTTGTACTATTTGAGTTTTGTCTAACATGTCACTATATAGTTAACACTTTTACATGCCAGCGAAAGCACACATAAGTCACAATTGACTTGTTTTCAGTGTTGACCCGAGGACTTTGCCAGGATGGGAAGTTGATGAACACCACCATGGTTAGTTCACCCTACTCTTTTTGAGAAGTATTCAGAAAACCAGGCAGAGGGTGAAACTCCCATTAGTCACTTTTCCTAAAGGTCAGGTGGGGAAGAAGGTGTATACAGGGTGTCATATACATACTGAAAGATATCTACAAATTAAGGCATGTAAAATGCTACAGGTATTTCATCTCTTGTGGAAAATACCAGATCAGGGAAGTTGCCTATTTTGAACTTATCCCTGTTTTGCACAACTTTTGTGGCTTTTGCCCTTCTCAGCTGTTTACATAGTTCTTTCATTGAAATGATATCTTTGTAGGCCATGTTATTTATTGGCCTGCTGGGTAAAGCTCCTGAATTTACTGTTACAGTTTTTCTTAGTATGAAAGCACTCAGGATTCCACACCATCCTTAATTGTTTTTTTACACCTTTTTGTCAACTCTGCTTTAAATCATTCCCTCTATTTATGAAATAAAGCCCTATGTGCATGGTGATTTATGTCTTTTTGGCCACCATTTTGGTTCAGCTGACTGCATGTCAAGGCATAGTTGATATCTCGGGAGATTTGATGCATAACATAGAGTTATTCTTCAGTGAGCGTGTTCTGAGCTTGGCCTATTTATTGCCCCTGAAGCACCCTCTAATATGATGCATAATGACTCGTCTGTGTGCAGTGGTGCTACTCCGCTGACATTATACTTTCTCTGTTGTTATAATCTTGTGTCAATGTTGCTCCTTACTGCGTTGCATTGCTGTCAAACATCCCATACTGGCTCAGACATGCAGTTGTGTTTGTATATGCATTAGTGGTTTAAGAAGTCATGCATTTGTTGGTTAGTTTAGGTTAAGTGGATAAATTAATGTATAGTGAAATTTTGCCTTTGCATGGTTGCACTTTGTAAAGTAAACAGTTCATGTTGGTACACTTTTTAATGGATGAGAGAGTTGCTCATTTGGTTTTGTAGTTTTTTAGGTGTATCAAATTTCGCTCATATGCAGGTGAATCTCCTTTGCCTCAGGGTTCAAAGTATATCATGGAACATATATGGACATTTATGCCTTTGAAATTTCACAAATTCATATAGAATGTATATTGATATAGTCTTGTAGTTTACTTTTATAGTCTACTTTTTCAATATCACTGTGTTGTAAGAAATTAACCTTAATGAATCAGTTCAGAGGTCAGGCAAGTTCATCTTATATGAAAGAGGACGTTGAAAGAAACAAAATAGTGCAGAAAGCATTTTAAAATCTTATTCCTTTAGAGAGATATTCAAGTTAAGAGTTCTGTCTCATATCCATAGAAATAACTGAATTAGTTGTGATGTCACTTTCTCACTTTCCTAAAAAATCTTTGTGTATTTCATTAAATTTCTTTCTGAGACTGAAGTTGGTGGTTTTCAACCATTGCAGTTGAAAGATCAAAACCAAAATCTAGAGTAATAATCCCACTTGAACACATTTTCACATAATTTTTTTAAAAATTTGTTAAGTTATTCAAGCTCCCATAATCGATATTCACTAGGTTATTTAATTACAATTTAATTCACAAGATAATATTGTGATTTCAGTATCCCCATACAAATTGTTTCTGTGTATTTTATTAATGAAACATGTACAGTGAGTATTGTTGATTTGTAAAATCTTATCTCTGAGGTCAAAAGTCGCCCAACCCCTGTTCAGTTCTTGATGTCTAAGGCTGTAGATATGTGTTTATTGATAAAGCATTTTCCCCATGATCTGTACCTCATGTGCCAGCAAGGAACCAGGAAGAAAACATCTCAGCAATGTACAAGGTAGAGAATTCTTTTGCAGTGGGTTCAGGAGGTGGGAAGTTTTACCTCTCAGGGGGGGGCATTGAGCCCCCAAAATTTTCTGGTTACAAGAGGAAAAATTGCACTGGTAAATTAAGCTTCCGAGTCCATGAAACGTTGCTGCTTATTAGGAAATCTCCTTTAAATTTCAGGGAATTTGTTTCATTTTTTTGAAGCATTATTCCATTTTCAGTAAATTTTCTTCCAAATTGGAGAATTTTTTCTCAATTCTCGGGATTTTTTTCACAATTTTCGAAAAATGCTGCCAAATTTCACAAAAAATTCCAATAATTTTGCCAAGTTGTTTGCAATGTTATGGTAATATTTTCCCAATTTTACTAGTTGATGTTTGGAGACATCAACTATTTTGTATTGATAATTAACTGAAATTCATGCAAATAATCGTAGGAACTTGACCTGAGTTACAGCTTGGTGGGCCAAATTGTTCATGAAAATATTCAAATATGTGATGTCATTTGTAAAACCACTTTGTAATGTTAATCTGTTGGTGTTTACATATCTGCCATATTAAGAAGAATAAGACCTGTGAATACAAACAAGTGGTGAATAAAGACTTGTTCTTTCCCTTAGTCCAACCAGGCAGTACTTCATTTGAAAGACGCTAGCGTTCAAATTGAAGAACCAAAATTTAAAGAATCACTGTATGACTATGGGCTGTCTGTATAGGCATAGGAGGAGGGAGGGGGGGGGGGGGTGCAGGGGGAAATAACCTCCCCGAATTGTATATTTTTAGGCAGACATTTGAGCAAATGTTAGTTTTGAGCTACGATCTTGGACAAAATTCCTTGAGACACTAATATTCAATAGTGTTTTCTGTTAAACCTGTTGCCAAAATTGCTTTTTTATTTTTTGTATAAAATATCTATTGGGTTAATGTAGACCATGAGGAATGTTTATTTATAGATGACGTTAGGAGCATGATTTTTAATTTGTTTTCACCTCTCTGTCCTCCACACCACTAAGCATCCTCTCCCCTCCCCCACCCCTCCCATTTAATGTTGGCATATATATATAGTTCACTTGATAGTTGAAATAACATTCTTATTGAACATACAAGATGAAGAAATTGATATTTTGATAAATAGAGAAGAATTTTTAAACATATATTAAAACACAGGTTTGAAATGCAAAATCTAATCTGTTATGTCTGTATATTTGAACCCAGGAAGAAATGATAACATACTTCCCCACTACATCACTGACTTGTAAGTTAGTATTTTTAGAAAATATTCTTTGTTCATGATTGTTGTCGGTAATATTTCAGCCAAATAATGTTTTAATTTCTGATGATTACAGTCGTATAATAAGAAATCTATATCAGTGTAACAAAATATATAAGAAAACTTAAAAATGGAAGAAAATAAGCCAAAATCCGACATTGGAAATACTTATCGCCTCTTCACAGCATGTTTACAATACACAAACAACAGGAAACCCTCTGCACACAATAGTACAGTCCATGCAGCTCGGGCATGATAAGATTATGTCAGAATTAAAATAAAGGTATAAAAATAATAAGCGGACGCGAAATGTTTTCTCTCATCAATTTTTATTTGTTGGAAAGTATAGGTCCTTTTTTGCACCAATCACGTTGGATTTTATATATATGATAAATAGATAAATGTTAATTGTCAGGCCATGTGAAATGGACTCCCAAAACTTTCATTCATAGGTTACAAAGGTCAAAGCGGCGATAACCTTGTGATTTTGTCTGCGCTTCCATTGAAAAACAAGAAAAAACACTTTTAATAGTTTACAAAGTACGGTACTTAAAAATAAATAAATTAAAATGGCCTCCAACGATAGATAATGAATTCAAGTTTCCTATACCGTTTAAAATGTAACAACATATTCAAACTCTTTAGTTATAACGTTTAGAGCGTTTTGCACAGTTAAGGAGATTATCGCAAGCGTTTGAACCAAACATTCCCATATGGTCACCCCATAAAAAGCCCAAACTAACACCACCACCAACACCATATAAAAAATATATAAAAATTCAAAGATGCCCAGAGTTCGTAAAGTACTATCAATGTTGACTTTGAAATTGTGAACAGAATTGGAGCTAACTACCCACTCGAGCAAACCATTCGACTTATTAACAACTCTTTACGAAAAGCTAAAATGCCGAATATCTATCCGAGAGAACTCTTTGGTCAACTTCAAACTGTTACCAAGTGTCACATGAGTATTAGCTGAAACATGCAAGAAATAACAGGAAGTCATCACTACCAAATAGGAATTTAAAAACTTGAATCATATCGCCACATACTCCTCTCAACTCAAGCCTGGTCAAACCAAGAATTCGCAACCTAAATTCGTAAGAGAGATTCCTTACTTCAGGAATAAGTCTAATGGCTCTTCACTGAACCTGTTCCAAAATGAACTTTTTCTTCTCATAAAATTAACTTCAAGCCTGAATAACATGCTCAAGGTGAGGCCTGACTAACTGCTTCTACAAATTAAGAACAACCTCTCTACCAAGAAAAAAATTCTTCTAATCAAACCAAGCATCCTATTTGCCCTTGCAGCTGCTAAAGCACACTGTTTAGAAGGCTTCAGATTGCTAGTAATGACAACACCTAGATCCCTTTCTTTTCTTATGAGACATAACAAAAATTCCAAGGTGTCAATGTTGTTGGATATTTCCTTCCTAGACTTTAAAATTCCCTCCTTCATGTGTAGTGCTTTTAACTCCGGAGCTGCCATTATAAAATGGTATTTCCCTATTTCATAACTTATGACTTGTGTGAACTACTACCATGATGGTCCAGAATTTGTTTTGATGCTGTCAGTATTGATGTATATTACACACCTGCTCAGGGATCACCTGTCATATACCTGTTTCAGAATCATTCTTGACAAAGCTACTAAAGCAAATCTGAAATTTATAGGATGGAGAGGTAAATGTGTCAGAAAATCCCTCTTTGCAACTAATTTGTTGGTTCTGACTCCTTACATGTCTCAGTGGTGTCACTGGTGTAGTACAAGGCGGCAAGAGATGTAAATTTAAGGCCTAATCATGGGATGTCACTGCTTGGCTCTTGAGATGCATGGTTAAAGGAAAGTTTTGATGCTAACAATGATGGACAGAAATGATACAATTGAATGTTTTAGATTGGTTTAAATATTTGCACACATACTGACAAGCCAATCAAAAACCGCCACAGAGGTGATGTCAGTAATTACTGTATTACTGTCAAGATTGAGACGAGATCCCATCTTTAAATACCAACCCATGGCAATTGTTTCTATGCATGGTTGTGAAACTCTATTATCTGCTTTCTTAAGTTGTCTTTAATATGTATATTCATGGACATTAAGTTAAAGGGATAAGGTCTTATTAAGCTGCTACAGTAGTTGTTAAATTAAGTGATTTTCAAATCATTTTCTTCTAGTTAAATTCTTTTAACCTATGTGTTTGTCTGTACATGTGATTCAGTCATTTTCAAAAGCAATCCTTAAGTAAAATGGTAACTTGTACCATTGGCTACATTGCTTATTTCAGTCTTTGACAGTTATCTACCACCTTGATCAGAATATATTTATTACCATGTTGTTTAATAATCCTCCCCAAACTTTTTTTTCTAAATTACTTAATTTCCAAGAAAGCTTTAAACTAGGGCATGATTTCAAAGAAAAAGATTCTGAAAAACAACCTGAAGTATGTGAACTACAAGCCATGTTCTCACTTATCTCCAGATCATGATCCCCCAAGGATAAACAACCTCCATGATTGTTGAAAACATGTTGTGTTCTCACTTGAGTGTGAGCTCATGACCGGTAGTCGAAAGGTAGGTCATTGACAAATTTGGGAAATGTATGAAGAGCAGGCTAACTCACAAGTTGAGACAAAGTAAACAAGTTACAACTGGATACATACTGCATAGCTAACGTTATCGTATGTTACTGATATGTATTAAAAACACGCTTTTTGCAAATTTCATTTATGGATTTGATCGTCTGTTCTGGATCATGATCTTACCCTCACCAAGGATCAGGATCAAGTGACTGCGATCAGATACAGTGATTGTTCTCACATGGGGATCTGATCGCCTGCAATGGGTCTGATCACAAGCTCATATTCAAGTAAAAACATCTCACAGACATTTAAAATTAGGTGATAAGAATTCTACTGTAAAATTAATTGTTTTGTAACAGTTATCAGGCTGAACAACATGATAACATTGGAAAGTTTATTTGCTAGCCTCGTCTCCAAAATCTTTCCTTTGCTTAAGTGTTTGTAGTGCCAAACCAGTGGTAAAACAAACTAGAACATCAATGATGTAGTAGCTCAACATATAATTTGGGGTGGTTACAAGCCTGTTTTTGATGGCTTTTTAATTAGAGTAGGAAAGAAATACTTGTTTGATGTTTATTCTATTTTTGGGAAATGTAAGTGGGAGCTATGATATTGTTGTAACCAGTGGCGCTGTCACGGGGGGCATAGGGGACATGGCAATGTTAGAGATGTCAAAAATATATTTTGTCCAAAATGGCTATTTTTGACATTTTTTATGATGCTATACTATCATTCGTAATCATCCTAATTTAGTTTTTTAAAAGCCATGTATTGCACATATTCAGAGTCTTTTTGGGGCATCTAAAACTTGGAAAATGCAAGGTTTCCCGGGGACCCCTGGCGACGCCACTGGTTGTGATGCTAGAACATCAATGATGTAGTAGCTCAATATATGTTTTAAGGGTGGGTATAACACTGGTTCCAACATCGCTGCAGAGGCAAAAATCCCCACGGCCCCCAGGCATGCCAGGACTCAAGTTGCCCCACTGCGTGTTGGAGCTTAAATATTGTTTGAAAATGTAAAAACTGTTTTTTAATTAAGCCTAAGAAACTTAAGTCTCAACTGTAATATGATGTAAATTTTATTAACAATGTTTTCTTTTGAGTGAAATTAAAATCATAAACAGACAAACTAACAGCAAAGTACTGCTGTATAAAAATCAAGATGGATTTTGCATCCTTACAACAAAACATAATTTTAACTATGATATATTTTACTGATACTGCTAACTGGCTAATATATTAGCCATTCTGAGCAAATAATTAATTATCGCAAATAATGAAGCACAATTAATCAATAATAGCATCCCACAAATTCACTTCCAGTGGCAATCATTATAACAAAATATAACTAAGAAGATTTCAAAGGATAATTTCAGGGTCAAGCAAGTACATCTTATACAAAAGAGGACTTCAAAAGAAACAAAATAGTAATGAAATAAAAGCATTCATCAATCTTATTCCATTATGGAGTTTGGTATCATTTGTGTAAAAACAACTGAAATCAGACTAGTTGTGATGTCATATCCTCAGATTTCTCAAATTCTTTGTATATTTTATCGTATTTTTGTCTGCCATTTTGTGGCTTAAAAACCATGGGATACGTCAAAAAGTAGTAAAACTGAATTAATAATATACCACCTGAAGAAAGCGAAGAAAGATAATTTAAATAGTTAATAAAATAAATAGAAATACATTAACACTTGTTAAGAATGTGACAATGCATACGCCAACTTACAGACCCTCTATCTTGATTTAAAGAGGGACAGGGTGCTAGACTTTTTGGGGGCACATTAATGCATGTGCGAAGCACTTTGTCTTTTTGGCGTGGAGTCCAGGAGCCCCCTTAAGGCTCAATCCCCTGGTAAAGAAGCTCTGAGATTTTAGCTATAATCATACATCTCAGACTATAGGTATTCTGACTGATAAGGACCAGTCACTAGCCAAACAGGAAAAGTGCTGAATTTTTCTCATGAGGGGCAGGACAGACTCCCACGGGGACAGGGCGGGCCCTTGCTGCCCTGCCCTTCCCATGTGAAATAGCAATGATAGGGCTCTGAACTTATACTTACTATACCAGTCATTTCTACACAGATATGACAGAGCTTTAAACTTGAATATCTCCTTAGCAGAATAAGATTTTAGAACGCTTTCTTTACCATTTTGTTTCTTTTGAAGTCCTCTTTCATATAAGATGATGGAGTTGCTTGACCACTGAACTAATCCTTTAAAAATTTCTTCGTAGTCCACTGTCAAAGATGGACCGCTTACTTGATCCCTGAACAAATACACATCAAGAATAAACTCACGATTTTATGCATCAACGATACACAAACAAATAACTTCTTAAGAATGGGCAAGTTATTGTGGATAATGTTACTGCAGGCCATCTCATGTGTGTAATGTGGCAGTGGACTCAATGTGGATTTTGGTTGTTTACACTTTGGTGATTTTATAGCCTCAATTGCAGTCTATGCATGATAGGATAGCCTATTCAGGGTAGGCCCTATTTAATAGTTTTTAACCCCAAGTTTATAGCCCAAACAAGCTATCAACTACTCCAATTTGGCTATACTGTGTGACAGATCCCAAACAGGAAATTAAGCCCAATTAGCGCATATGTCAAACTATAGTAAGGCTCGTACCATTGAAAGCAGAGTTTTCTTTCCATCAGAGGTATTTGGTGGTATTTCCCAAACCAATGTTATTATACATGCTAAATTCACTAAGACTGCGCCGAGCGAAATCCGAGTATTTGAAACATTTCTAGCGAATTTTAAAAACTACCCAACAATATGCACTGTTATTGCTTCATCATATCGATCTATTTAAGACAAACATAGCAACACAGCAAAATATCCAAAAGACGCATAGGATATGATAAACGCTGCAAAAATCCAAACGTATCCGGGCGAGAACCTGGCTCTTAAGTTAGACATCCCATAAGCTCAAATCCCTTAAAGGGATGTTGAGCTAAAATCTTATCTAATTTCAGAAATTACCTCTTTGTATAAACAATAAGGGGGAATGCTTTCATGATCATTTGTTTGTTTGCTTTCATTATTGATAATATTTTTAGTTAACTCTCTATGAGAGTAATTACATTAAAGAAGAGGAGTTTGTATTTTACTCATATTTTTTTTTTTTTTTTTAAGAGCAGTTTTACATGACACATATATACATGTATTATATCCAGACCTTTCATTTTTAACAGTGTCAGCAAAGCAGGTCGAAAACAGCTCTCAAAACTAGCATAAGCCTGCTAGCCCAGGACTAGTTGATTTTGAATATGGGCTAGCAAAATTTTCATCATCCAAGCCCATCAGGCTAGTTGTATAATCATAAAATTCCAGTATGTTTATGTCAGAAGTAAAGTAAAGGGCTTGTGAAAATTTCAGTAGGCCTAGTGAAAATTGAGGTGAGAAAGCCTGACTGGCTAGTGATAAATCAATGTTAATTTCGAGTCCTGGTCCAAAATAATGAAAACTTGCTGAAATTTATTGGGATGCCTTAAAATAAAAACCTGATCACAAAATTCTGGTATCAGTGAGAAAGGCTATGTTGTCCCATGACATCATCATGATCATCAATAATGATTACTTTTACTACAGTTATCTCATGAGAGCTTAATGGAAAGAAATTTACCGACCGAGAGTATTTATGATTATCATTAAAAGGGAAAAATCTCAGGTGAACTATTCCAAATTTTTTCTTCCCGCTCAGTCATTGATTTTAAAAACTTAAAAAATCATTCATTGTCATTATTGAACCTTAAATTTACTTTCTTCTAAGTATTAACATTATGGAGATGGTAAATTATTTAGGTATTTTCAAAATGTAGGGCACTCAGTTTTTGCAAAAATAGATTGCAAAGCCAATCAATTCCATGAGCAATCACACAGTATGTGCTTCAATGACTGTCTAAAGTGGTTTGGTCTCTCATTTTGAACTTGAGTTTTCTCTCTCCATTATATTTTCACCTCCTTTCGCCATGTAGGTTTTCCTTGGCTAGTTTTTCACTCTTGGTCTCCAGTAGGCTCTCTTTTTCTTTCTCCCAGCTATCCTTCCTAATTACTGGGGCACAAGCTGCCTCCTTTTCACCTTGTTCTTATTTTTCCTTTATGTTTATCATCAACATGGGCATATCAGAATTGGACACCCTACATCAACCTACCAGACATGAGAAATGCTTTAAGGGGCCTTCCTCACCCACTCAGCTTCATTCCTCCCCTTCCCCTCTCCTCTGCTTACATCTCCCCACCACCACCCAACCCACTCTCCCTTGGCCAAGATTGATCATAGTCTCTTTCCCTCCCAGTGACTTCAGCCTCAAAAACCTCTCCCCATTTGCTATCACTAAGGCCCCCCAGGGTCTCATTAGAACCCTGACCATATCAAATCTGGTGACCTAGTTAATTGTTCCACATCCAACCAATCTAGACTCCTTGCCACTACCACCCTCGCCAACACAGGTGTCAATATCATTGCTTCCCCATCGCTACCTCAACTCCTCCAGGGGATTTATTAAATACCCCGATCTTCAGGGAACCCCCTTTAAGGAGATAACCTCAGAACTTGAGCCACAAAGCGTCACAGATGTATGCAGATTGTCCCTAACCCGGAACAACAACACAATACAAATCCCACCTACCCCCCCTGCCCCACCTCTATTCACATCAGTTACCCCAACATCCCCGTATCTCCTTACATATCCAAACCCCTTCAGATGTCACAACTGCCAAAGATTCGGCCATAGCAAAAACAACTGCCGCTCCCAAGCCCACTGCGCCATTTGCGGCTCTACCACCCACAACCAAACTAACTGTGACAACGAACCAAAATGTGTGAACTGCTCTGATAACCATTCCGATAACCACCCCGCCTCTTCCAACACTAGCCCCAAATGGATCCGGGAGAAAGAAGTTTCCAAAATTAAGACCCTACAAAACATCTCATATCCTGAAGCCAGGAAAATAATAGATTCCAAAACCTCAAACCAGCTTAACACCAACACTCGCACCTTCACCTTCTTCCAAGCTCTTACGCACAACACCCCTACTGTCAACTCTACCAACACTCCAACCACCACTAGCGTCAACAATCCCATTTTCTCATAGTCTGGTTGGACAAGATATCATACCAGGGGAAGACCACTATCCCTCTCCCACTTTTATTTCTACCTCAACCTCTTCCAAATCCACCAACACCTCAGGCCACTCCATCAATATGCAGCCTCCCTTCTTTCTGGAGAAAATCGGGCCAGCATCACTCCACCTCCCAAGGACCAAGGACCACAGCAGTTCACCTCAAACCATCAAAGAAACCAACAAAACACCAAAGACAACCTTCACAACATCCAAAGACCCCCCATCAACCAACACAAACCTTTTCAATCTTCCCCAAACCTTTCTCCACCCCCTCATCACTCAGGTGAAAAACCCTAGACCAACACTAATAGAAACTCCTTTAGACTCAACAGAAACCCATTCATCCCAACTCAGAACACCACCCACCTACCGCCAACTCCTTCGAAGCATCTTACAACAATAATAGGAACACCCCAGTCCAATTTTCCTCTTCTGTAACCCTCCCCCTTCACTAATCAAAAAGCATTCCAAGACATGGGAAGTCGGCCAGCCTTTCTCAGACCCAGGCCCCCCTCAGTGCCCCCTTTCCCTTAACTATCACTAATGTCCGCTGTCGTCATACAATGGAACTGTCGTCAACTTTCCGTTAATTTTGAAGAACTCAAACTTTTCATTTCCACTTTCAATTCCAATATTATCTGTCTTCACCCTTTAATCCTCCCCTGACTCTATCCCTATCCCAGGTTACTTAGAGACACACTATATCTCCCAGAATGCGAGAAAAGCTTCTGTCGGCTCTTCCATCTATGTCAGGAACAATACCCCTTCGAGCCTCATCCCTATTCATTTCTAACTCCCTGCCATCTCGTGACCCTTCACAAAACCATCACCTCTACACTCCTCCTAACCTCAATCCTCCATCGACCTTGACAACCTCATCACTCAACTTCCTAAACCTTTCATCCTCATAAGTGACATCAATGCTCAGAACCCCAATGGGGTTCCTCCTTCTCGACAGCCAGAGAAAAACTTATTGAAAACCTCCTCAACCATCACCCCTGTCTTTTCAACGACGGATCTTCTACCTACTTTCACCCGGGAACAGGCACCTTCACCAGCATCGACCTTACTACCATCTGTGACCCCTCTCTCTATGTTGAGTTTTTGGCTGGAGGGTCAACCCTTCACTTTACAGCAGCAATCATTTCCCCATCCTCATCGCCACCCTCCCCCCTCCTCTCAAACCTTCCGTACCAATTGGAATTTCCACCAAGCTGACTGGAATCTTTACTCCAATTTTTGCGACAGCTCTATCACTAATGAAATCCTTCTCTCTGTCCTTCCAGAATTCTTCACCTCCAAAGTTCTGGAAATTACAATTTCTACATCCCCACTTCCACATCTACTCCAAGAACTTTAAACCTTGGTTCACCACAGATTTAAAAAAAGCAATCTCTCTCAAGAACAAAGCCCTCTGTCTCTTTAAAACCCATCCTTTTCCCCAAAACCTGGAATTTTTCCTTATTTTCAGAGCCAAAGCCAGGAAGACCATCAAACTCACCAAATAGACCAGTGGGAAACCTACGTCTCTTCCTTGAATCTCCAAACCTCCCCCGCCAAAGTCTGGAACATATTCGTAACTATAAAGGGAAAAATACTGCCAACAATATCTCTCATCTCATCCATAACAACATCAAAATCACCGACCTCAATGACATCTCAGACTGCTAAACCCTCCACCTATGCCAACATCTCCTCCAATGAGAATCTTTCTCACTCTTTTTGTAACCTGAAAACCGAGGCTGAGAGAAACTGACTCAACTTCCAGTCAAAGAACCAAGAGATCTACAACCTTCCATTCACGTACTCCGAGCTCTCCTCGGCCCTCCAAAAGTCCAGGTCGTCTTCCCAAGGCCCTGATGGCATTCACTATAACCTCCTCAATAATCTCCCCAGGACTTCTCTCAACATGTTACTCAAGATTTACAACCACCTTTAGTCCTCCAAAACTTTTTACAACATTTGGAGAGAGGCCACCATTATCCCCATTCTCAAGCCCAACAAAGACAGGACCATTCCCAACAACTATTGCCCCATCGCTCTCACCTCTTACCTCTGCCAGATAATGGAACAGATGGTCAATTACAGACTATGCTGGTACATTGAGAAGAACTGCATCCTTACCCTCCATCAGAATGACTTCAGGAAAATCTGCAATTGTCTAGACAATGTTCTAAAACTAGACACATATGTCCGAAAAGCCTTCATCAGGAATCACCACACCCTCTTCATCTTTTTTAATATCGAAAAGGCCTTTGACACCACATGGCAATATGGCATTCTCAGGGATCTATACTCCTCTGGCCTCAGAGGTCTCCTTCCAACCTTCCTCCAGAATTTTCTCCACTCTTGCTATTTCAGGGTGCGTATAGGTAACACCTCACAAAGGTATACCCAACATCTGGGAGTCCCTCAAGACAGCATCTTCTCCCTAACTCTCTTTATGCTAAAATTCAACAGCATTACCAAAGTTCTCCCCTAACATCAACTGCTCTCTCTATGTTGATGATTTTGCTATCCTCCCCTTTGTTTCCAGACCCTGCAAAATAACCTCTAAATTTGCCTGAACAGCTTGGCTCATTGGAATGACACAAACGGCTTCAATTTCTCAAAATACAAAACTGTTCTAATTCACTTCAATAACAGCAACTCCTTTTTCCTTCGCCCCAAGCTCCAGCTTAAAGTTTCCATCATTTCCAGCAAGAAAAGTTCTAGATTCCTTGGAATCACACTCAACTTATAAGCTTTCCTATCTCCCTCACATCAACATTCCTCAAAACCAACTCCTACAAAACCCTTAATCTTTTTAATGTCTTCTCTAGCACTAACTGGGGATCCAACTGTATTACCTTGCTCACCTTATATTGCTCCCTTCTCAAATCTAAGCTGGACTATATCAATTTCATCTACGGCTCTGCCCGAAACTTAACCTCAGACACATTAAGGTCATCAAAAACACTGCTCTCAGGATCTGCTTCAGTACCATCCAAACCACCCCCATTACAAGTCTTCATTTTGAGGCCATTGAACTCCCTCTAGACCTCAGGAGCACCAAGACTGGCCTCTCCTTCGCCCTTCATATTCTCACTGACCCTTAAGACTCTTGTTTCCATTTTACCCACTCTCCTTCCTTCACCAACCTCTTCAATCTTAACAAACACATCACCCCTTCCTTCGGAATGCAGATACACTCCCACCTCCCCAAAGCCAACATCAATATCTTCTCTATATCCAAGGTACACCTACCCCCTACCCCCACCTGGGTCATACCATCCCCACCCCAAGTCTTCCTATGCCTCTCTTCTTTTACAAAAGCTCATTACAACCAAGCCTTTTTTCGCTCCAAATACTGTCAACTCAGTAGACACTTCCACAAATACTCCTTCATTTTTACCGACGGATCCACACGTGAAGGTACCTCAGCAGCTAATGCCGCCTGCTTTGGCCTTACCCTTTCTTTGAGACAGAGCCTCTCTCTATTCTGCTAAGGCAAAGGCTATCCTCCTAGCTTTAAACTTCGCAGAACTCTCATTCCGCTCTCGCTTTGTTTTTATCTTCTCCGACTTCAAATCAGTCCTCACAGGCATCCTCAACATGTGCTGGTCTAATCTCCTCATCCGACAAATCTTTAAAAAAATGCACACTCTCTCCTTTTTTTGCTGGAACCCCAGCCATGTTGGTATCCCTGGGAATAAAAGGCCCGACAGAGCCGCCAATAACGCTCTGTTGTACCAAATTTCTTCTATCAATATACCTCACTCGGACTTTTGCCAAAATACCTCCAACTACCTCAGGAGGACTTGGCAAGACTCCTAGAATCTCGAGACGAATAATAAACTTTTCACTATTAATCCCAAAGTAGGCATCAACCCTCCCCTACTAAGTCACAATCGCAGAGAGGACGTGGTCATCAGCCGCATTTGCCTAGGCCACACCTATCTCACCCACTCCTACCTCCTTTCTGGCTCTCCCAAACCTATCTGCCCACTTGCAATACTGATCTCTCTATCAATCATATCCTCTGAACCGGTCAGATTTACGTCAACTCCAGATCTTTCCTTCTCCCTGCCACCACTATTTCCTACTTCTTCAAGAACAATCCCCACCACAACATTATCACCTTCCTCTGCAGCAGCAACCTTTTCCACTTGATTTATTCTCCCCACACCCCCATCCTTTCGTATCTCACATCTCTCTCCTTCTTACCACATTTTCCTCTACAACTTTATGTTTCCTCTAAAATTTGTACTTCTCTCCATCCTTTTCTCCTTTTCCAATCATCTCTTTCCTAATCTTTGCACCTTAATTATTTAAGACCCTCTTGGCCGGTTTGACTCAGACTGTCTTGGTGCCATTAAACCCCATCAAACTAAACCAAACCATATTTCCTTAGTATTCATTTGCTCATATGCTTTTAGGATAAAGGTGTACTGTATATTTGTACTGTTACACATCTAAACCTTTTGTACTTGTTAATGATACTCATTACAGATTCATTTTCTTCAAATTTACAGGTTACCTATGTGAGTATCACTTGCCATTGTCAAGTACAGAGGCTCTTTGTGACCTACATCAAATTGACATCACTTTATATTATTTTCAAACCTTTGTAAAGGTAAACAGTGCCGTAAAGTTGTCATTCCTTCAAGTTCAATCAACACAGCTAAGCCTCCTGATGTTTGTAACAAGCGGTGCTTACCTGCGATTTTACCTGCCACAATTCATTATACCCATATCAACACCTAAACCATCCATCCAACACCCAGCTAAGCTCGTAATCACATCATTGACAACTTTACTTAGTGAATACCCAATCCATTGATAGATGATGGTCTTTGACAAATGGTGGCACCATTGAGTTAAGTGTTGTTGTCTTGTCAGAATTAAGCACATACTGGGGTCCCATCAACCCAAATTGTCAGAATGTAACTTATAAATACTCTGACAAGTCTTTACACCTGTGTGGAAAGGATTCATTTTTTTCTTTTCCACCTGATAGCATCTTTGACAGTTTTACATTTATTTCAAAAGCGACTACTAGTACACCTGTCAGCGGTTACGTGGCTGGCCTAAATGGAAACTGACAAGACACAGGGAAGTGTGAAATTCATTGGTAGATTTATGTCTTCATTTAGAATTAAGCAAAAAGTCGCCCCTCATGATAAGTACTAGCGATCCACTGAGCTTTGAAAGTTAGGAGATATAATTGTATAAATTAGTTATTTTTAACACACCATCAAGGTATTGATTGTTTTGGTCAATCATCAGAGGCTGTGAAGTCATCTTGTCAATTGTGAGACAGATCGAGTCTATAGATGAACATAATTTGTCATCTTGGGAGGAGGAAAGGTAAGCCAAATCCATTGATAAGGAGACAAATTGAGTCTGTAGATGAATGTAATTTGTCATCCAGGGAGGAGGAAGGTAAGCCAAATACATTGATAGGGAAAATGACAGGAAAGGATATTATTTTTCTTTTACTATCCACCGGTACTGTTTCTTATCAGCATTTTAAAAGTGTTTGGAGAATTTGAGGAGTATTTGGAATACTTAAGCTGCTATTTAATAGCTCCATGGCTGAAGTATTTTTACATAATTAATTGATTTTTTAATTTGGTGTGTATTCTGTACCTTGAATGGTGTTTTGAAGTTTTTATGTTTGTACTGGTAATGAGATAATAAATATTCTTTTGAGACATTACATTGTGTCAACAGTTTGAATGTGTACCCCAGGAAAAATTAAATTTGTGGATATGTCCCAACACTCCTATCTAAATCTGATGAAGTATCTGTTTGTTTTGGTTGTATTCCTGAGCTTACTAGAAACCTTTTCTACATGTATGGGAGGGTGGTCCAGGGATTTCATCTTCTGTGCTTGACTCGACCAAAAATATCCTTCTATTTAACTTAAGAACTTAACTAACTAAAAGCCTTCCTAAACATCTCCATCAATATTCATCACCAGGGAGTCCATAGTACACACCATTTTCTGTGTGTGTGTGTATGATGATATAAGGCAGGTCCGTAGGAAGGGGATGAGACTCCCCAGCGGCCACCAAGGTACACAAATTTCATCTGCCTCTTAATAATTCATGTGATATTGGAAAATTTTACTGAGAAATGCACCACCCCCAAAGGAAAATTCTAGCCCCGTGCCTGGGAGGGTCAGGCACTTTCTAAATGAAATAGATTTGCAGAACATATCTTACTAAGTAGGTATGCAGATGGTTCTATGCGAGTCTTAATTCAGTGAGTTCAAATCATTTCTTAATGGGAGTTTCTTTCCTCTTGTTCAACTTAATTACCAATATTCATGCTCCTCTTCCATCAAATGTTACCTAGAATACACCAGGTATGTATGAACACTGAGCACACTAATGATTTCCTGGCCCTGGCATGTAGGTGGTGTACGTATTAAACAATACCACTGAATTTTAGTAGCTTTTCCTCTCTGTAGAATTAACAATTGCCTTGCGGAAATTATTTTGAAAATGTTGACCTTAATTGAGCACCAGTACTCACGCTCAGCCGGTACACATTGTGCTCCCCAAGATTCATTACAAAAGTGGCGATAAGGTTACAGGTGAAGCGACACAACACCCTTTATCTAGGATAAACCACCACACCCTGCTGCTTCACTGTTTGCACCTGTCAGCAGCATGTGTGTAATACAACATGACAGAGAGTGGTGTGCAAATGGCATGATGTTATTAGTATGAGAGGGTTCGAATCATATCAGTAAATTCATATCATCCTCCCTTTTCTGTCTTTCTGTCATGGCGTAAGAAGAAATTTGTTACAGTTGTATGAGAGGCAGACTCTAAGTTTGACTTATTACCAACCAAGCTTTAATACATCACAATTAATTTTACAGTTTTGACTAAACCCACAGCCAGTTGTGATCATTTTGCATGAATTTTCTTATCTTGAAAAATATTTGTTCTTGTGTTTAAAAGGGGAAAAATATGTAATTTTTGGTTCTGATGCTATAGCATCAGGAAGCTATGCAGTCATGATGGCATGTGTGTGAATGTATGGAGGGGGGGGGGGTGTGTGTGTGTTTTTGTTAGTGACGGCCAGCTCGTAAACACGATATTTCAAGAATGGTACACTGGATTAATATCATAAATGAGACACAGATAGCCCATGGTCAGTAGATGTGCCCTATTGTTTTTGAGGGTGATGTCATGCATATTAATAAGTAGGTGGGGCTTAATGTAAAAATATTGAAATGTTCATATTTTAATAATCCAATCTCTGTTTGTTTCAGATTTTGTACAATTATGATGTTAGCTGGTGTGTACATGATCATGGAATGAAAATGTTCAATTTCATAAATATGCTTTTATGGGTGGGGCTTAATATGAAATTGCTGAAAAGAGCTTGTAAACACGATATCTCTAGAATGGTAAACTGGATTTATGTCATATTTAGTACACAGATAGCCCATGGTCTGTAAATATGCCCTATTGTTTTTGGTGGTAATATCTTGCATATTAATGAGTAGGCAGGGCTTAATGTAAAAATCTGGAATGCTCATATTTTAGCAAATACACACGTCTGTGTTGTTTCATATGTAGTATGATAATGATGTTAGCTGGTGTGTATGTGTTCACTGTATACAAACATTGACTTTTAATAGCTCGACTATTCAAATAGTAGGAACTATTCTATGCACCTTGGTGTCTGGGTCTAAACGTTGGCGTCCGCGTCCACCTCGGCATTTGTTAAAGTTTTAGCGGGAGCAAGGTCTATAAAAAGCTTGACAACATTTGAAAATGTACATTATTTGAAAGTGGAATAAACATATAGAATGTGCATAATGTCTGAATTAAAATTAGCAGGTAACCAAAATAACAAATGATTAGGCTTGAAAAGAAGTGAAAAGTTTTAAAAGATTTGAAATATTGTTTTTAAGATTTTTTAGTGGAAATTATTAGACTGCCTGAATTATTTAAGTTGACTGCTAATTTGCATAGAGTTGTTATATGAACTGACTTTTATTTATGTATGAGCACAAGCAAACAAACATAGTATGCAATTTACATTTGAAAAGGGACAGAGACCATTGATTACTCTTTTCATTCTTCCAAATACACAAATAACTTCTACCAATGTACTACAGGTGGCCAGTTATTTAATCAGGAATTTGTTGCATTCATTTAACAATGAGATGTGCTTCTTTGACTAATTTCATCAGTGTTCATTGCACTATAAGAATTGGCACTTGGAATTTAGAACTTAAATATAAGGATCTTAAAGAAATATTCCCTTATTTTTTGTAACCTTTCATAACAAAGAGAAACATTTTAGAAACAAAATTTTGTACAAAAATCATGTTGATATGTTATTCCTACCAGGAGATATTCAAATTTTAAGATTCACAAAAAATTGGAATAGGAAAAGGCTTAGTATGACATCACAGCAACACATTTTCCCACAGAGTTGATGTATTTCATTAGAATCTTGTCATCTTTTTTTATTAGTAAAACCTGCTAGAAAAATAAATTGATGAAAGCTAAGTATTTATATACATTGCTAAATATACCCTACTTCAATAACTTTTGGAAAATTGTTTCTAATCATACAAAAACAAGCAAATAACGTTCAAACATTTATATGTATGACATCATGACCAAAAACAATTGGGCACATCTACATTTTGGTGGTGATGGCATGTACATGAATGAGTAGGCGGGACTGAATGTGAAAATCGGCTTAATTGTAAATAGGGTAACTCATGGACAATACATTGGATACAGGTCATATGTGGTACACAGGTTTACCCATTGTCTACTTGTGTGCCCTATTGTTTTTGGTTGTGATGTTATGCATATTGCTTAAAGTAGGGGTGGAGGGGGAGGAAGGGGGCTTAACATAAAATTTAAAAAAATTATTGAGAAAGTGTTGTGAACATGTTCTATTTTATTTATGTATGATGTACATGGTAGGCATGATGAATATGTTATTATGCATATTTCGTAATACGCAATGCCAGCTAGTATAAATCAATTAACAATGAAAGAATGCATTGGAACCACTCAATATTTTGGTTTTCTGGTTTTCCAAGAGTTTGTGTTTTGACTTTTACAGATCAACATTATGTCACATTTTCCAGAAAAGGGGAAATAAAGTTGGTTTAAAAGGCTTAGATAAGGGTATCAACACAAGATACAAGATGACAATTGTAAGCTGAAAATTGACGTGTTGATTTACTTGTGCCCCTTTCCGTTCAGTAGTTTCATTTAGTACCGTTAAGTAATTTTAGGCTCGGATTTTTTAGGCTCGGATGCGATAGCATAAGGAACCTATGTAGTCATGCTGGCGTGTGTATGTATGTATGTGTGTGTGTATGTATGTACCTATGTATGTATTTATGTATGTATGTATGTATGTATGTATGTATGTATGTATGTATATATGTATGTATGTATGTATGTATGTATGTATGTATGTGTGACAGAAGCTTGTAAACACTATATCTCAAGAACTGTGTGGTGGATTAATGTCATACTTCAAATATATGGATGCTTGGTGGTTTGTAGATGATCCTTATTGTTTTGGTGCTGATGTCATGAATACTAATTAGTAGGTGGGGCTAAATTGTAAAATTCTGTTATCAAGCTTGTAAAAACGATATTTCAAGAACTGGACTATTTTGGGTGCTGATGTCATGAAAATTGATTAGTAGGCGGGCTAAATGTAAAATTCTGTTAACAAGCTTAATTTAAACACGATATCTCATGAACTGTGTAGTAGATTTATGTCATACTTGGTTTATGGATGTGTTAGGGTTTGTAGATGATCCCTATTGTTTTTGGTGCTAATGTCATGAATACTAATTAGTAGGAGGGGCTAAATGTAAAATTCTGTTAACAAGCTTGTAAACACGATATTTCAAAAACCGTGCGATGGAACTGTCATACGTGGTATATGGATGTGCTTATGTTTGTAGATGAGCTAGCCCTATTGATTTTGGTGCTGATGTTATGAATATTATTTAGTAGACGGGCTATATGTATAATTCTAATAACAAGCTTGCAAACACGATATCTCAAGATTATTAGGTTGGATGTATGCCATACTTGGTATATGGGTGTGTTGTGTTCTGCAGATTATCTTTGTTGTTTTTGGTGGTGAAGTCATAAATATGAGAAGGTGGGACTAACTAAATCTGTTTATGCTCATATTTCCACAAACCATGTCAAATTTGAATCAAACTTAGTATGATGCTGTTGATAAAAGCAATGATGATACAGGATCCCAAAGATGTTGAGTTGTAATGACTTCATCATTACTCATCCTGTCAGGCAGAGCCAAATACAAATTTTCGTTGGTTGTTCATTGATTGTGGCTGATAGCTTATGGCAAAAACCTTACATATCTCTCAGTATGATAAATAAACTAAATGTTTAAGACATACGTTAAAGAAAAAATTGCTTCTAATCCAAAGTTAGCATCGGAACCACATAGGATTTCTCCCTCTGGTTTTGTATTTATTTCCTGTTTGTGGTAGATTATTTAGAAAGACTTATTAATGCTGGTTGTATCTTATTTCTATTTTGTGACTCCCCCCCCCCCCCTTCCTTCCCCCACTTACTTTCAGTAATCCTGTTCCTGCTTAAGAACGCACTCTTACTGAGAATGCAATTTTGGATTAAATTATTAAATTGGATTAAATTACTTGAAATGATTTATCTAGTTAGAGCTCCCAGAATTAAATTTTTCCTTCTTTCTTTTTATTGGTCTCCTACCAGGTCCTTCACCAAAGTCAAACCCAGTCAAACAGTCTGAACTCAAGCAGTGGACTACCCCCAACGTCAGGCCATGGAGGGGGCTTCAACCAAGCAGAGGATAATCATTCAAATCCAGGATCCGACCCACCTCTCACCAGCATGGTGTCATCTGTCCATTCAGGAGATAACAGTAGTGAAACAGGTTAGTGTGTGGTCATTTGAGCTATATTTATCAAACTTGATTCGATTTTTATTAATCTTTCATTAATCTGCTGACTTGGGAAAGTTGCTGGGAGCAGCCATGTTGCATCAAAATAAGAGTGAAACTTGCCTTTGGCATTTTCTGTGGAATATATTTTGATACCTTTTTTTGATTCCTTTTTTTTTGGGGGTGGGTGGGGACTGCATCTTCAAATCACTTTTACAGCCCAAAAACATTCTGATCATTGAATACTATTCTGATCATTGGATACCATTCTGATCATTGGATACCATTTTTATCATTGGATACCATTCTGATCATTGGATACCATTTTGATCAGTGGATACCATTCTGATCAGTGAATGACCATTCTGATCATTAGATTGAGCCATCTAAATATCACCTTGAAACCTATTGTAGATGAATGGGAGAATATATACAAACCCACCCAGGTTCTTGCAAGCTACCCTTTCAGTTTGATCTGCTTCATATGTTACTATGCTGCCACCTGGGATGATGCATTTGGTAGATGTGCCAGTTTTTCCTTCTTGTTTTGCTTTGTTTTTATAGTTTGTATAATTTCACTCATCTGCTACCTCAAATATTCTTTGTTTTGGAAGGATAATTATATTAGAGGGCAGTAGGGTGAATCTGATTTTTTATTACTGAAATTCAATTTAAAAATAAAGTTTGGTGAAGAAATTTCATTTTAAACAAATATAAGGTATAAAAAGATTTTGATCCACAGTAGTTGACGGAAATAGAGAACCACTGAAAGTTGAATTGAACCCAAGGACACACACTTATAACTGTCAGTCCTTCTTAATCAAATGTGAATTTTGGTGTAACTTAAGAGCCATGACGGTTTAAGTTAGAAAAAGCATTGAATAATTCACTTTAATAACATAAAGTGTTTTCATATCATATTGCAGGAAACTAGTTAATAAAACAATTTTCAACAAAATTGTCTTCACTTTATATGAAAATAGCATTATTGTTAAAGAAGAGAAAAAGAAACAAAATTCACTGGTGAAATACAATGCAAAGTGTGGTACCTCATGATTTTAAAATGCACATCTTTAATTTCTATCAGTTGTTGAAAATCAAACTTGAAAAAACTTGTAATGAAATAGTTGTCTGTTTCTATGTATTATTTGCTGCCACCATTTCAGAGTAAAATGTGATTGGAGGCAGTTTGCTCGGTCTTTGTGTACTCAAGCTTAGTTACCTCAGCCATAGGATTTGATTGGGAGGGCGGAAAAGGGGGCACTTGTCCCCTCCCACTTTTTTTCCGAATTTGTATTTTTTGTACCGTGATATTTTGCATCTTTGTGTGATTTTAAAATCCCCCCCTCCCTTCTTCCTCACCTCCCACACACACACACACACTTTTGGTTGGCAAATCCTGCCACTGACCTCAGCAACATTGTGAGCATTGAAATACTCTGGGTATATTGATTAATAGAAAATAATGACAAATATACATCTGGAATACTTTGATTGTAAAATCAGACAATAGAAGCTAAATTTCATGTAGCAAATTTGTTTTTGGAATTTCTTTACATCAGCCTCACAAGGACTAAAGACCTAAATATCACAACAATTAAATGAAGCATTGTGTTATGATCTGCTTATTTTCCCAGAAGTAAATATATGTTAAAAAATTATGTTGAGTTGAGAGAATGTAAGTACTTATGAACATTTGTGGTGTTGCAGGAGTAGAGGTGGTCCAATAGAGCTCAGTTTTGTTGTTCTGAATGCATGATTCTTTGATGGTCATAGATTGATCCAAATTTGAATAATTAGTTCAGTGTGTCAATTCATCATATATGAAAGGGTCTTCAAAATAAATAATAGTAAAGAAAGCAATCAAAAATCTTATTCGTTTAAGAAGATATTTAAGTTTAATGTTCTGTATTTATAGAAACAACTGAAAACAGACTAGTTGTGACATCACATCCTCAGATACCTCAATGTCTCTGTGTAGTTATCAATATTGTTGCCTGTGATTTTGTGGCTTAAAAACCATTGCTTATTTCAGGAAAGTAGCAAAACAGAATTGAGTATGGGTAAATATGATTTACCACCTGAACAAAATATTAAGAAAAAAAATTCAAATAGTAAAAAAGTAAAATGATTTCCTTTAAAATACATTTGCAATTGTTAAAAAAAAAACTGAGGATAAGGACAATAACCTTTTATAGTAGACTTACTACATTAGTACTTTCTACACAGATAAGACACTTTAAATTTGAATATCTCCTTAACAGATTAACATACTGTAGTAGTTTTTTCACCATTTTGTTTGTGATAAAGTCCTCTTTCATATAAGATGGACATGCTTGACCACTGAACTAATACTTTGATGGTCCTAGATACATCCAAATTTAAATATGGTTGCTCCTGATAGAACGAACAGCACTGGTTAAGTGTGTCCAAGCAGGGAGGTGTTGTCTGATGCTTTCCTGGTCCAAGTAGTACAGTACAGGAAGGTTGCTGGAATCACTTGGTGAGATCTTATGAGTGAAATTCACTTAAATAGACATTGGTATTTGTCAGTTCACCTCATTATGATTTTTCTAGGTGATGTAATTTAACAGCATCTTTTCAGGGAGATGTTTGTCATGCCAGGGAAGTGTTATTTAGATATGGCATTTCCCTGGTCATATTAAACATCTTGGCATAGCTTGTCCCCTGGCTGACCTGATCAAATTTCATCGTAGGTTTTAGCAATAGATACATGCTTCTCGCTCTGTGTAATCTGAGAAACACAAATTATGAAATAGATATCACGGAATTACAGATGTGAATAATATATGCAAATTATTCAGGGAGAACTTGCATTTGACAGTGGCTTACCAGTGTAGATGGATGGCTTCTTTTTGCAGTATAACATTACCATGTAAATTCTGTAACAAAAATAATATTGTGTTTTTGGTTAAAACCTTTGTTTACTTTTCACTTGGTGTGTGTGTCCATTGCAGTGAGTAAGCAGGTATGGTTATTGTAATGCAAATAAGTCCCCCCACACCTCCCTCAATCCCCTTCATGAATACAATATGCCTTCAAGTTGTGCATTGAAAATAAGAACAGTTTCAAGGCATATGGATGTGCAGAGGAACCATTAGCTAAATTGCTTTAGATTATCTTACAAACCCTCATAGTATCAAAACATTTCATCAAAATTGGGTAAACATTGACCATTTTACAAAGTTTTTAAATCTCAGGCAACAATTTGCAAATTGTATGCAAATTTTGTGATATATTACAGGGCAATCTTGTTGTTTTCTTTTCTAAATCTGTTTTTTAAATGTCTAGCATAATTCTGTGAAGTGGGGCAGCAAATTCTGCCCCCAATCTTTTTTTAACCTTTAGCGCCATGTGCACCCCAAAATTTCCAGCACTTTGCCATGTGCACCCCAAAATAATTCTAGCAGGACTAAACTTTGCCATTATTTTCAGGGACTAAGATTTCAGAATTTTGTTTTAAAGTATTATAGAAACATTTTGAGCTGTATGGCTGCTGGTCATACATCACACATTTTGCTCAAACTGATCAATCTTACATCAACCACTCAAAGACTAAAAGTGTTTTTTTTGTTAAATTCAAAAACTGATATGTTCGGATTTTAATACCCTTTCAACCAACATAAATATTGCTACATGTCCATGGACCATTAAGCATTCACTTCCTGCATGAACTAGACTGAATAAGCTATTCAGGATTCTGCCAACAGCAAATGAACATTCATGAAAAAAATGTACGAAGAAAGATTGATTTATTTGATCATTCATATGACGCATATCATTCACAAGTAATTTGGAGGAGGGAAAAAATAATGGACATGATTCACAATCAAATTTCAAAATATTCATTCCTTTTTTCATTTTTAGACCTTAAATTACTTGCAAAAATGATAAATGATAAATTTAAATCTCTATTATTGGAGAAAAGGGGAAAATTATTCTACCATCCTTCATATTTTTCAGGAGACAAATGTTCTTTATGTCAGTTTTCATATCCATTTATTTTAAGTGGTCAAAAAAAATCTTCATCACCATTTAATATTGAAAACACTTTTGTCATTTTTGTTCACGTTAGTAATAAATTACTCCTTATTGGGCTATTTTTTGCATCATCTGCAATTCAGAAATATTTTGATGGTTGGTTTTATGCATGTCTTTTATTCTGAGATAGTGCTCCCAAGTAATTGTTTGACAATAAGCTGCCTGTAATCTGATATCGCTGTCACTGGTGATGAATGATTTAAATCGTACGGCTTTAACGACATCTTCATCCAAACTTACCCCTGAGTCAATTTTCATGGTAATATTCAAGTTATTCTTTATGGAAATCTGGGGTTTAAAAAAAAGATCTCAGTGTTTTTAATAGCTCTAGCCAACAGCAGGGGTTTTATTCAAAATCTCATACTTCACAGTGTTAAGATGGCAATCAAGAAACACCCAAATCCAGTTCAATTTCATGTCAAGGTATGGCTTTCAAACCATTTAACAATTTATGGATTTGAACAGGAAGTGCTCTGTGGCCAGAAGTGTTTGAGATCTGACAACAGTGACAGTGACCGGTTTTGCATTCCATTTCTTTAATTCTTCAAGAAGTCTTTGTTTTAGTCTGCTGTGTACAGCCTGGGGGATGTTAATAATGTGAGAATGTCTCTTTTATATGGAAATGATGAACTGAATATATCTTACCAGCATTCTGGTATACAATTTGCAAGATGAAAGAGTGAATTTGAAAATCTAATAAGATTTCAATATGTCTACTCATTTGTTGTGTTACTCTAATGTATTTTCATTTATTAAAAAAAAAAAAAATGCTTTGGAGGAATTTGTTGAATGTCATTCATTATTTGTATTCACTATTTTCATCTGATATCATTTTTCAGAAGGCCAATGGATACTTTAAGGAATCATATTTTATTACTGATGATTGGAAAAATCAATTTTTGTGGCTCAGATATTATTTATGGGCAGGTAGAGGCAACATTAGCTTGAAGGATTAGTTCAGAGATCAAGCATGTCCATCTTATATGAAGAGGAAGAAACAAAGTGGTGAAGAAAGCGTTCAAAAATCTTATTCCGTTAAGGAGATATTTAAGTTCAAATTTTGGTATGTAGAAACGACTGAAATCAGACTAGTTGTGATGTCACAACCTCAGATTCCTCAAAAATTTTATGTATTTAAAAAAAAGTTTATTGAATTTTTTCACTTAAAATTATTTTTTCTCAAACTATCTTCAGGTGGTATATTATAAATACCCTTCCTAGATTCAGTTTGACTAAGCTTTGACATACCCATGGATTTTATGCCACAAAATTGCAGGACAATTCTACACAAATGATACCAGATTTTAATCTTATCTCCTTAACGGAATAAGTTTTTTGAATGCTTTCTTCACCATTATGTTTTTTTAAAGTCCTCTTTTACATAAGATAAATATGCTTGACTACTGAACTAATCTTTAAAAGTTGTATAGAATAAAAACCTTAAAATAGTACAAAATCTCATCAAAATTATTTTAAAATTTACAACTGAACAGCATAGGTGTTATATGCAAAATTTATACAAAATTGTGATGTACAAATAGGCATCTTATGAAAGCCCTGTGTTTCTTATCATATATCACAGTTGCTCGAAGGGGAATTATTAATTCTGACAAGTGTGAAATGTATGCATTTACAAATCCTCAAATTTTGATCAGCCATAACTCAGTAAATAAATTTTCAAAATCTAAAGGGGACATAAAGTCTGGTACAATCCTTATTTCATATGACAGAGGAGGATTCAATTCTAAACCAACTACAAAAATAGCAAGTCAAAATCTTCTTCCTATCTCAAGTTATTCATGTTTGAATTTGACACATGGACACTGCTATTTTGTTTGTAAATCATGTCAATGATGACATGATTTGCCCTATGTGCTAGTACACATAATGTATTTCTTTAGAATTCTATATGAATTTTTCTTTAAGATATGCTTGGACTTGAAGTGCTAATGGTTAGAATCATTAATATCATATACAGATAAAATTTGAAATAGATTATAAAGAAATTATTTAATATTCTAACCTGAACTGGGTGTATAACATCATGTTTAGAGGGCGCATGAACCAAATGGCCACTTCCATGTGCTAGATTGTTTTGTACAATGTGAAATCTCTTCAGATGACTTATAAATGATTATTTCTATGATAGAAAAGGAAGAAAAAGCCAGACTTTATATCTCCTTTAAAGACTGTCTTTCAGGATATTATGCTTTTGTTTAGCATGAAATGAAATACTGTATTCGACATAATAAGTGCCCCTATTAGCACCTACCCAACTTATTTTGACTGATTACATAATCTATTTGATTCAATTGAAGACTCAAAATACTTTTTGTTACATTATTTGCTTATTTTGCATCTGACACTGACGGTGTCTTTGTGGTGGTTATTGTAGGGTTTGTATATAACCAGTTCGCATAATGCTATTCAAATAGCACACTTTATGCGGCTCCGGAACATGGGCGCTTATTAGGGAGAAACTTTGGGCCTAAAAAGTTCCACAGTTATATTTTTGGTAAGCGCTCCCGGGCACCTATTACGTCGAATACAGTGGGCAAAGTTTTGTTGCTTTTGGTATTGGTTCAGGTTGTAATAGTTGTTTGTGATTGTTATCTGTATATGATAATTAACAACTCATATAATTTGTTTGTAGAAGTAGATGTGCAAGAACTCCCTCATATCTCTTTGTAAGCACTTTGTCCATACTTTTTAGTACTCTATACTTATTGGTGTTTTCAAAATATCCTATAACTTAACTACATTAAAAGAAAAAAATTGAATTGGTTTACTGGATTGAAAAAATAAAAAAATAGTACTACTAAAAACACAGATGGTAGACTGTGTTGAAGCAAGTGACATACATTGACAACATCTTAACCAAACCATGAAAAAAGTGAGAGGCCTCTCTTTCAAAGAGGAGAGTAGTAAGCATAATAGTTTACATTTCCTTTCCATGGAATATAAAACTTGTGTTTAGATATGAAATGCTGTTCCTGAACCTTTATTATGATATTCCCAGTCCTATGTAAGCATATGGGACAACTGTGTTGATTAATGCTCTCTCATCGTGTTTGTGATAAAATTTGAAGCAGAGGAGAGGATCTTTTATCTCTGCCTTGTTTTAATCCAAGCTTCCCCAAGTTTTGGTGTTTATCACATTGGATAATTTATGAAGAACCATTCCAATGCAAAGCTTTAAAATAAAGCTCCGTGGACGAGGGCATGATGATATAGAGTATGTTAGCGAAAATGTCACAACAGATGACGTTATTAAGACTAAAATACACACAAATTCCTTTTACTGTGTCTTCCAATGCAAGCTGTGCTGATGTAAAGCTGATTTTTGAAGGTCTATTGTATAAACAGAGGCTGAACCTAATACTCTTACATAAGGGATGACATGGGGAGGATTTTGATTAAAGCAATTGATGGAGAGTGAACTTTTCGTTGTTTACGTAAAATAATTCCTAAGAGTAGATCTAAGATTAACAAGTCTTTATCATGATTGGTGTATGTAACCTACAAAGTCTGAAAGAGCAGAATTATGTTTTTTTTTGCAGCAGCAAAGACCCCTGAAAATAGAGACAATCGAGCAAAGGAGATCCTTTCATATATTTATAAGATTTACATTAGAAATGCAACTAATCTTCCTAAACATTTTACTGAAATTGTCAAAATATTTACAAAATAAAAAGTAAAACATTCTGAAAATTAGTTGGACATGATCTTACTATGCTTGCTATTACTATTTTTGGTCAAATAAAGGAAAATTCAAATTTTAGGAATAACTATTTTATATATGGAATGCTAACAAACCTACAAACTTTAAGCAAGTTTTGACTAAAAGGATGCATAAAATGCACAGATTTAATTCTGGACTGTGCCCAATGAATGACCTGTGCAAGTCACTGTCAATTGAGGATGCGTAACTGTTTTCACTCATCCAGGGTCTAGTGCCTCTTCAGAGTAAAGGTATTTTTTGAAATATAAGAGTTGATTTTAGACAGAATTTTGTATTTATTTGTTTTATTTTGACTGATTTAAAGTGAATTTTACATCATTGTTTTATATAAATCTGAATTGTTGCGTGTGTTTTGAGGTGGAGAAGAGGTACATAGGGATAACAGGTGGAATTGCCACTTGTTCAAATGAATGTAAAAGTTAGGGAAACAAGAGATTTATGTCTTTTGCCATTTGCATATTTAAAACATTTTACATTAGAAAAGCAGTTAGAATTTCAAGTATTGTAAGTTGTTTTATTAAAAGCTGTTTTCTGTTTGAGTAGCACATTAGATATTTAGATGTTGGGGTAAGATTTTACAGAAAGCAGCCATGTTGTGATAAAAAATGGCCTAATAGTTTTCATACTGATAATTTTAATTCATAAGAAACTGCATTGAGCATGACATTTCAGATATAATGGCTCAGGATGCATGCAACTACAAGTACTGTATTTGATTAATGCTTGAAAAACTAACATAGATGGGGTTTTTTAAGTTCCTACAGTTTAATTTGGGAGTGAATATTTTGCAGTAGAGCAAGCGTTTTTGCTCGTCCTTCTCAACTTCTAATCATGAAATTCTGTGGAGGTTGTGATTACTCATTTTCCACATTGTATAGTTCTTAGCGGAGAAACACATTTATTAGCAATATGTGAAGGAAACATAACTCATTTGAGTTCATATACTTGAGAATGATGAACATCACCCCAAGTATTTGACAGTTGATCTGTGTTCTCATAAATATTCTTCTCACATCACAGAAGAAGCATTTAACACCTTGTCTCAGACTATTCTTAATTATAGCTCAATCTCCATGAATGCAGATTTTGACAGTTATTAAGAAGTTTACATTCATTCATAGATGCAAACTATTGTTGGTCTATGTAAACTATCCCACTGATACTTGAACATGATAGCCAAACTATCATGATACTTTCATAATTCCCATCAAAATATTCCTCATATGGTATGCATGAAGTTCCCCACTCAAGCTTCCTGGACATTTTGGTATAGATCTATTACTAAAATAAAACAATTTAAAAGGAATACAAACGACAAACTCTTGCCAAAGCTAAAAAACTACTTAAGTGGTTTGAAGTTGGTTTGAGAAGCCATCTGGCAGGAATGGCGTGCACGGACATAATCAACAGTGGCTCGTTCATCATTATGACAATTTTTCAAAGTTTATTCTCTCCATTTTAGCAAATTAAATGAGATGTACTAACTTCTAGTGAAGTAGTTTTCTCCTAAAAAGACAAATTGTACGGCAAATCCATGTATTTGTCTGTGGAGATAAAAGTTGAAGTAGTTAATGCACGTGCGGTTAAATATTAACACTAACAGAGCAAAGTTTATTATTGAAAATTAAGATGGGATTTGATGTACAGTAGGTAAATTTCCACTCTGCAGCAGGAGATACTGAACAGGTCATGCAGACTTTTGTTGAAACTTTGGCAGTCACTGGTCAGCCATGCACTTTTGTTCAAGGTCCCCCAGACTGGGCCACTGTTTTAAAATTGACATTAAAAGTCGCAGTCACTGTTGAAATCCTCTCCCGTCACACAGACACATGCACAAAAGAGAGACTTTTGGTTTGTTAAAGGATTTCCCGGTCAAAGAGTGAGGGCGTCCTTTTTGCTAAGTCAAGACAATTTTGACACAGGTATAAGTTTTAATACTCACGTTGTTGAAAAATTACTCATTAATAAGAAATAATTATGAATAGTTTGAACATTTGTTCAAAGGTTTCCTGTACCATCACGTGTGCAGAAAATGTGTTCAAATGGTTCAAATGATCTGTGTTTGAAGGAAAATTTGTCATCTTTTTTTCGGCCCCCAGTTTCTGTAAGAGTGGACGTGTGATTGTAGTCATCAGAAAAGATTTTCAAATCTTTTAATAAAAGCAATTGTCTTAGATATTTAGATTATACTTTTCTTTGTTTCTATCTTAAAAGATAAATGTTATCAAATAAACTAATCATATTGAAATATTTGACCAATTTCTTACAAATATCTATGAACATTGGTTAAGATATAGGTAAAGAAACCTAAAAACCTTGCCTTTTCAAGAAGCTATTTCAACTGTACAAGAAGAGTATGGTGTTTTTCTGAGCATCTTTGAAAAAGAATAACACATACTGGTATATGTAAATAGCCATAGACTAAGGACCTCAATTTTGTACTGGGGAAGTGGAAATTGCTCAAAAATGTAATGTTTGTATAGACAGAGTGTAACTTTACCCAAAGTTTGCTTGTTAGTTTGTCTGAAAATATACTATTGGGCGGGGGGAAGGGAAGGAGGGGGTGGACCCAGTGGAACTTCCCCCTGCATCTATGACTCATCCACCTAGATGTAAAGGACATGATATAGTTGTAACTAACAAGACAGTAACTATTATTATTATTATTATTATTATTATTATTATTATTATTATTATTATTATTATTATTATTATTATTATTATTATTATTATTATTATTATCATTATTATTATTATTATTATTATTATTATTATTATTATTATTATTATTATTATCATTATCATTATTATCATTATTAGTATTATTAGTATTAGTATTATTATTATTATTATTATTATTATTATTATTATCATTATTATCATTATCATTATTATTATTATTATTATTATTATTATTATTATTATTATTATTATTATTATTATCATTATTATCATTATTATTGTTATTATTATTATCATTGTTATTGTTGTTGTTGTTAAATTTATAATGGATCCTAGCTTCCTATTCTCCTTCACTGTGGTAGATGTCAACCAGGGAGATGTCTGCTAGGCGGTACTCTGTCAAATTCTCCTTCTTCAATTTCATTTCATTTCCTGTCATTCACATGGAAAAGATGTTCTGGTCTTTGACATATTTTATACTGTATCTCTCTAAGATAATATTTGATGAAATACATTATATGTGTCATAGCAAAATGTAAACAGTGCTTTGATCTGCAGTTACAGTATCGTGAAAATGATTCAAGTACCTTTCTTCAACATTGAAATTGGACCAGCTGTCCCTATACCTTATTCTGTTTGTAAATATTTTGATTCTGATAATTTTTCAGATTTAAGCTTTCAATTTGTTTAAAGTAAGACCTTTATTCTGTAAAATAGCCAGAATAAAATATTTATTTACATCTTTCAAAAAGAAATCATAGGTGAAGAATTTAATGAACTTTTTTATTGTTCAGAGAACTGAGAAGAAGTTTATGAACTATTTGTCCTTTCATCATGAAAGTGAAATCACCCTGAATACCAATGAGGCACTTGAATCAGTAATAGGGACAAATCCTCTCCTGCTAATCGTTGCTGCTTCCTGGTCTGACTGACAAGAATGAC
>JAIGNY010000432.1:1675000-1747500 GCA_020152595.1 Chiridota heheva | reverse complement strand
TTGTAACAACACAGGATCATCTACCACACTGTCAAGTGCCCACTTCACCCTAGAAGTACCATAGTCCACATATAATTGGGGTAATAAGTATCCCCTTGCACATTTCATTTTTGTTTTTAGATACATAAACTGTCAGTTTAGCCAGGCCTGAGGTGCGGGAATGTCAGATTTGACAACTCTCTGAATCCACTTAACCTCAATAGGCCTAAGCCTATCATTTGCATGTATGAGAGGGATAATAGTCAATGAATATTGCTCTTGGTTTTTAATTGACACAATTATGTCAAAACAGGCATAATCTTGTTCCTCGTAGCTGAGGGGAGGCCATGAATATTCTAATCCATTCAAGTCCTTCAGTATCCTTCAAATAAATTCAGAATATTTCATGAGATCTGTGACAAATCTTGATTGTAATTCTTGTATATTTCTGATTCTTAATTGAGTCAGGTTTATCACCTGATGTCTTTACTTATTCATATTTTGGTGAAGTATGTTGAATGATCATGAGCTCTGATTGGTTGAATGCTTAGCAGAGTGGGGTTCCTTTCAAGTGTTTTGAGTAAAGGCGGACATGAACACAACAGAAGAAAGTGAATTTTATTCAAATGATGTAATTATTGTCATCCTTTATATTATTATTGAGGTTTGGATTACCCATAATTATGCAAACTTTGGCCTTTAAGTGTGACCTGACAAATGTCTGACAATTTCAAGTATTCTGTCCTTTTTTATCTTGAAACCATACCTTCTTTGTGAATGAATCAGAGGCTCAAACCTCACATGCTTCACTTTCAAGTTTTTCATAGTGATGTTAAGTTCTATTAATTTGTGTTAATATTTCTAATCTTTTCGATAGTGGACAAGATAAGAAAAATATCTTACCAACCAAAATATTCATTCAGGTTATGAAGTAGGCCTGTGCTTTCATGTAAACAATTTGCTGACATATTGGGCAGTTCCCTGAAGCCCAAGGTGCCTCTTTGTGAAATACTTTGACAAAATAGCACTGACCTGAAACAGATTCCAAGAATAAATGCTGGCCATGGGACATACCTGAACTGTGGATTTCAAACTACTTTTACTCTTGAAGTTTTTAACAAATCATATAAAGGAAAATCTGAAGTGTAAAGGTTTTATCATTCTGTGATACTTATATAATTTTATGTTTAGAAATAATCTTTGCACCTATTTAAAAAAAAAACTAAAAATGTTTTTGGACATGGTGGCTACCATAAGTTAAGTTCTTTCAAGATTTATCTAAATTTCTGTCAATATTTTTAAATTTTAGATTATCAGTTTTGACAGCTGTTGTGTTGGTCAATAAATTGTCTATCACTTCATTATGTACATATTATAATAATTTACCAAACAAATAACAAACAAGTTTATCATAGAATCATTAAGATATTTGTAATTTGTGCTCAAATCATTTCCTCTATCTATATATTATTAACACATGGGAGCTAATTGAAATCTGAGAAAAGGAAAATGAAGTTATACAAATTATTCCAATTTGCAGGAATAATTCTACAAATTGTACTGTCATGTGGGTTGATCACTCCATTGTTTAAAAAGTAAATCCATTGCTTTTCAAACCGCTACACACTACTTAGTATAACATTTAATAGAAATGTATATTATTAGCCGTACCTGCAGTCACCATCTTAGCTGGAAAGAGAATTCTTACCATTTGCATTGACTACAAATTAAGATAAGATAGAATATAAGAACTCTCAATTACCTACCATACATACATCACAAAACTGCCATACATTTGAATCCTCTGAACTTTGATCAAACATAACCCAGGAAATGATAATCTGATTAATGCCATTCTCAGGATATATAGAGTAAAGTTTTATTCAAGCTATGGAATTAAACTCATTATAATATGCAGTTAATTAAAGAATAATGTTGACGCTGAGTGTTTATATGCCTATTCAATACACAGGGAAAAGGAGTTTGACTCGAATAGATTGGTTCGACTTTAGGAGGTGCATTCATAAGTCCTTAAAACCATGCATGATATAGGTATATAAACACGATGCCAATACAAAACTTCTTTTTTATACCATTTATGTGTTAGATTATCTAAATGCATAAAATCCAACAAAACTGAATTAAAAAACAAGAAAAGTTTACATACATTTTTTAGCTTTAAGAAATTCACCTGTTGTAAAAATAGACTATCTCAAGGTCGTGCATTACTGGAATTTAACGTACGGGTCATGACTGCAAATATGACAAATATTTTGTAAAGATAGTTAAGTGATTTTCAATAATAGTTTATTTCATTTTCATTGAAGTTAACTTGATGCTTGCCATATTATCAGATTGAATTTGCAGCTTTGATTTTCATTTATGAAGAAAATGTTTTCTACCCAATGTATTAAACAAATTCACCAACTTTAGTATTCTGAGGAATAGTTGGAATTTTGGTGCATTTAATTTGTCCATTTACGTAAAAATAGTGGAATATAAAATTGAGAAGTTAGTGTTTACTTTCCGATCGTATCTTGAGTATAAACTTCAAATTCATTAAATTCTTAATGATTAAAGTACCCATTTTAATGTTCTAATTCCATCAGTATATTTCAAATATATACCAAAGCCCTTCCTAAGTTTTCGTTTTTATTTCCTTCTCTTTTTCCAGATAACTTTTATTTAAATGATTTGCAACCATACTTGGCTCTCATATTATTTTTCACAATTGATCCCTTTCCTTTACATTTGAAAACTTACCTCTCAAAGTGCCTTTTGAAATAAGCGAGAATTTTTATTGGCTAATTGACTTGTACAAAATTAAAAATGTGATAGAAATCCGATAAGTGTGAAAATTCAAGAAAAGCTAAAAAAATGGGAAATTTCCTTTCACCTGTCAGGTGGGTCAAGAATATGAATAAAGAAAACACTTCCAAATTTGATTTGTCTCATCGATTTATTTCGCCTGAGGTCTTTCGCACATTGTTAACCATTCAGAAGTTTTTACAGAGCTATGTTTTAGATCAACACGTCACTGGAAATGTTCCGGGAGTAGGGACAAATACCGACCTGGAAGGCAAATTTAGAATGAACTGCCTAAGAATGTGACTTAAATTGACAAGCTTCATTTTGAATGAAATGCTATCTAGTTAGATTTTGTTTCACAGCAGGAAATAAAAGTTCTTAAACATCTATTTAAAATGATAACTGTTTTTAGCTGTATGGCTTGTTTGTATCTTGTTGTGTATATTTTAGTGGAAATTCATACTTGTGTGTTTCTCTTATAATAATTTATTTCTTTAATGACTAAAACTTGCTATTTTAGAAAAGAATAAGATTTGTTTGCTCGTTAGCATTAGTACAATATATTTAAGAGAGTGCAGTTCAGAGCTTTAAATCATGAACAGAATATCTGCAAAGCTTGTGCCATTTCAGGGTTGTGGAGAATCAAATTTTGGAAATTTTTGGTGTATGGAAAAGTTGTGATGAATGAAAAATCTTTTAATGTCATTTTTTGTATTTCTGTCCTAAGATTCAGTCACTGAAATTTATGAGACTGTTTTCTTGTGCTTAATTATTGAGGGTATATGATTGAGATTCAAAACCTCTTGGTCATATGTGTGTGTGTTATAACATATTACTGGTCATATTCATCTGTTCATCCCTTTAAAAAAAAAAAAATGCTGCATTGAAAAACAATAAGACATCAAGGAAATTCATAGGTTTTCTCTTTCTGGTATCATAAATTAACATAAAATTTTGATTAATGTAGAATGGTCAAATTTGAAGCAATTAATGATGAATGATTTGGCTATTTTCATGGTTTATATAATCCTTTCTTGCAATTAATAATGAAATGATTTGGCTATTTTCATGGTTTATATAATCCTTTCTTGCAATTAATGATGAAATGATTTGGCTATTTTCATGGTTTATATAATCCTTGTTTGCAATTAATGATGAAATGATTTGGCTATTTTCATGGTTTATATATTCCTTTCTTGCAATTAATGATGAAATGATTTGGCTATTTTCATGGTTTATATAATCCTTTCTTGCAATTAATGATGAAATAATTTGCCTATTTTCATGGTTTATATAATCCTTTCTTGCAATTAATGATGAATTGATTTGGCTATTTTCATGGTTTATATAATCCTTTCTTGCAATTAATGATGAATTGATTTGGCTATTTTCATGGTTTAAATAATCCTTTCTTGCAATTAATAATGAAATGATTTGGCTATTTTCATGGTTTATATAATCCTTTTTGCAATTAATGATGAAATGATTTGGCTATTTTCATGGTTTATATATTCCTTTCTTGCATTTAATGATGAAATGATTTGGCTATTTTCATGGTTTATATATTCCTTTCTTGCATTTAATGATGAATTGATTTGGCTATTTTCATGGTTTATATAATCCTTTCTTGCAATTAATGATGAATTGATTTGGCTATTTTCATGGTTTAATTAATCCTTTCTTGCAATTAATGATGAAATGATTTGGCTATTTTCATGGTTTATATAATCCTTTCTTGCAATTAATGATGAATTGATTTGGCTATTTTCATGGTTTAAATAATCCTTTCTTGCAATTAATGATGAAATGATTTGGCCATTTTCATGGTTAATATAATCCTTTCTTGCAATTAGTGATGAAATGATTTGCCTATTTCATGGTTTATATAATCCTTTCTTGCAATTAATGATGAAATGATTTGGCTATTTTCATGATTTATAAAAACCTTTCTTGCAATTAATAATGAAATGATTTGGCTATTTTCATGATTTTTATAATCCTTTCTTGCAATTAATGATGAAATGATTTAGCTATTTTCATGGTTTAAATAATCCTTTCTTGCAATTAATGATGAAATGATTTGGCTATTTTCATGGTTTATATATTCCTTTCTTGCAATTAATGATGAATTGATTTGGCTATTTTCATGGTTTAAATAATCCTTTCTTGCAATTAATGATGAAATGATTTGGCTATTTTCATGGTTTATATAATCCTTTCTTGCAGCTAATGATGAATTGATTTGGCTATTTTCATGGTTTATATAATCCTTTCTTGCAATTAATGATGAATTGATTTGGCTATTTTCATGGTTTAAATAAGCCTTTCTTGCAATTAATGATGAAATGATTTGGCTATTTTCATGATTTATAAAAACCTTTGCAATTAATAATGAAATGATTTGGCTATTTTCATGATTTTTATAATCCTTTCTTGCAATTAATGATGAAATGATTTAGCTATTTTTATGGTTTATTTAATCCTTTCTTGCAATTAATGATGAAATGATTTAGCTATTTTCATGGGTTATATAATCCTTTCTTGCAATGAATGATGAAAAGGTTTGGCTATTTTCATGATTTATATAATCCTTTCTTGCAATTAATGATTTAATGATTTGGCTATTTTCATGGTTTATATAATCCTTTCTTGCAGCTAATGATGAAATGATTTGGCTATTTTCATGGTTTATATAATCCTTTCTTACAATTAATGATGAAATGATTTGGCTTTTTCATGGTTTATATAATCCTTTCTTGCAATTAATGATGAAATGATTTGGCTATTTTCATGGTTTATATATTCCTTTCTTGCAATCAATGATGAAATGATTTGGCTATTTTCATGGTTTATATAATCCTTTCTTGCAATTAATGATGAAATGATTTGGCTATTTTCATGGTTTATATAATCCTTTCTTGCAATTAATGATGAATTGATTTGGCTATTTTCATGGTTTATATAATCCTTTCTTGCAATTAATGATGAATTGATTTGGCTATTTTCATGGTTTATATAATCCTTTCTTGCAGCTAATGATGAATTGATTTGGCTATTTTCATGGTTTATATATTCCTTTCTTGCATTTAATGATGAATTGATTTGGCTATTTTCATGGTTTATATATTCCTTTCTTGCATTTAATGATGAATTGATTTGGCTATTTTCATGGTTTAAATAATCCTTTCTTGCAATTAATGATGAAATGATTTGGCTATTTTCATGGTTTATATAATCCTTTCTTGCATTTAATGATGAATTGATTTGGCTATTTTCATGGTTTAAATAATCCTTTCTTGCAATTAATGATGAAATGATTTGGCTATTTTCATGGTTTATATATTCCTTTCTTGCATTTAATGATGAATTGATTTGGCTATTTTCATGGTTTATATAATCCTTTCTTGCAATTAATGATGAATTGATTTGGCTATTTTCATGGTTTATATAATCCTTTCTTGCAATTAATGATGAATTGATTTGGCTATTTTCATGGTTTATATAATCCTTTCTTGCAATTAATGATGAATTGATTTGGCTATTTTCATGGTTTATATAATCCTTTCTTGCAGCTAATGATGAATTGATTTGGCTATTTTCATGGTTTATATATTCCTTTCTTGCATTTAATGATGAATTGATTTGGCTATTTTCATGGTTTATATAATCCTTTCTTGCAATTAATGATGAATTGATTTGGCTATTTTCATGGTTTATATAATCCTTTCTTGCAATTAATGATGAATTGATTTGGCTATTTTCATGATTTATATAATCCTTTCTTGCAATTAATGATGAAATAATTTGGCTATTTTTATGCTTTATGTAATTCTTTCTTGCAATTAAATGCAAGTTGTTGATACCTGTCCATAGAACTTAGAAAAAGATCAAAACTTATTCTTTTGATAAATCAAAATTAATATAATGCATGAAAATGCACAACAAACAGCAAGAGTTTGTGAGTCTTGGGAAGTTGAAGGCAGTGTCCTACTTTTGTGTTTTTATTTCGTCTTGTTTACTGATGAACACATTGGGAAATTGAGATGATTTTTAAGTGTTTTGTCTAATTTCCAAGCAAGACCTTCCCTTAAATTCAAGTGAAGTGAATCAGAATTGTTATAAATACAGAAGTGATGGGAATCTCATTTGGTTTACTTTCTTTGGATGCATTTTTACAGTATTTTAATTGATTTTGATATCTTTGCCATTTTCAGCACCAAGCTTTTTATGAAGTTTATCAAACTGTGTTTTTCCCCCTTCTGTTCTGTTTTAGTTCCCTTTCACCTGGTTCAGTCAAACACAGTCAATTTCTTCATAAATCATTTAATTCAAAGATTTATCCTCTCCCATGTTGTACAAACTGCCTGTCATCACCTAAAGGTAATTAAGCAATGTAATGTATTTGTTACAAGACAATCAACAACTAAAAGGATTTGTCATCTGATATTGGAAAATCTGAGATTGTTTCTTCCAGAGTTTATCTTCCAAAATTCTCTCTCCTACCTCATCTGTCGTGTCTGATCAAGTGGCATGCATAAACACCTCCTGAATTAGTTTTGTCCCACCTCAGCTTGTTTCCTTGCTAATTCCCTGATTGATTGATTTTACAATTCTGGTTTTTTAGTGGAGATCCACTGCACTAGGTGAGATCCATTAAGACTTGTATGCTACCTGCCACCTTGCATGATAAATGATGCTCCATCAGAGAGAGACCATAAATGTCTAAAACCTGTCAGCTGCTCCATTTGGGAAGTAGCTTTTACAGACCACTTTATTCATGTCGGGGGTTTCTTTGTAGTAAGTCTTGGTAAGAAAATGGATTCAAATACAGAGGGAATTAAATCATTAGTCAACATCTGGAAAAGACCTTTTTTTGGCTTTCTTGTCAGGGTAATACAGGTGAACCCATAAAAGTAGGTATATTCATATTTGAATGAAGCCAGGCTGTCAATAATCCTGTTTTGTCTTTGTGTCATGAGTGGTTGATTTGACTAAGTTTGTTGTTTGTCTCCTCCTTTCAGATTGAAGACATCCATTTGTTTAAAATGGCAACTAGATGTTAAATAGCATTGAAGTAATTTAGTTTTGACAGAATTTGTGTTACGGATTACTCAAGGTAGTGAGTGTTAAAACTGATACACAAGCTATCTATGAAAGGATTTTCCTATACCATCCCTTTGCTGCTGCTTAGTGGACAGCTAGGCTTAGCAGACAAGACGATAGCGTAATTAAGCTGTTTGAAAATCACGAACTTTCTTTCAAAATCCGCTAGGAAAAGTGAAGCTATTATATATGTATGTATGTATGTATGTATGTATGTATGTATGTATGTATGTATGTATGTATGTATGTATGTATGTATGTATGTATGTATGTATGTATGTATGTATGTATGTATGTATTTGGGAAGAAAAATAGAGAGGATTTATTTTGTTGAATTAATATTTTTGTTTCAGGTCTTTGGTTTCCCAAATTATGGCTTGTTGAAGTTTGAAGATGTAATATATGAGAACTTCATATTTGACTGGTACAATATTGTTTTCTTCATTGTAGAGATCAGAAACTGCTTATTTCCTTCAAGACATAGGGTCAGAGGATTTAGTAGCAATAAATTAACATACAAAATTAGGAATACCTTTTGTTTTTGTTATGACTGAAAAAAACAAATTTGAATAATATTGATAGAAATGATTATTTCTACCGATTTCGTAATAGGTTTCAAAACAAATATGTATAATGCTTCTGCATACGCATAGATACACAAACCAGTTCATTCCTACTTCATGTTTTGAGATCTTTTTACGGCAATGGAGCAAATACTTCTCAAGGTGTTCATTAAAACTTGGGTAAGCTAGTCTCAAAGGATTCTGTTCACTGACTTCTCTGGAATCATGAAAAGGACTATCAGAGAAGAGTATTGTCCAGCTGATATTAACTTGACATTATAATACAATTCCATTAAACTTATAAAGATTTATGGAATGTGATTCTATTTTAGGAATTAAAATAATGACATTTTCAAAATCCACATGGAAATAAGAAATATTAGATGCATTTTATTGTGATGAGAATATTTTATATATTTTTTTTTATTGTGATGAGATCTTTTGTTTTTTGTTATAAAAATCATTGTATGATGTACATATATCATGATTAAAATATCAGTTACAAGCGTCTAAACATACAGGACAGACTTAAATCAGAAACTTCCAGTTGTCTGAAATTTGTTCAAAGCCAGACAGAAATGCTTTATACAGTTTAGATGTAAATGAAATCTTGTTATAAGAGATTGCTCAACCCCTCTATCTCTCATGGGCATTAAGAATGGCCCATCTTATATTCTCATATCAATAATGTATTCATATCATTTTTAATGTTCGTTTTAGACTATCATTTCTCCTTCATTTGATATTCAAATCATGTGACTTCAGCTAGCTACTATAAACTTCAGTAGATGGGTCTGTGAAAAGGGGCCAGAACAGGGAGGAAGAAACGGCAGTCTTTATCATCTTGGATTTTTGCAGAAAGCTTAGAACAAATAGATTGCCCTTGGAGTTCCCTGAGGGGATAACATTTTCAGACTGGAGACAGAAGAATTATAGAGAAAATTTGATGGGTTTTTCTGTGTATTATTTAAGCAGCTTGATATCATCGCAGTGGTGTAGATAACAGTAATTTATAAGAATTTTATCACCTATTTCTTCTATACTTATTTTTGCAGATGTATGAAAAATAAAACTGGAATATATTCACTGCCAAATTAAGTAATCTTGGGATTTAGTGTTTTACATACGAAGTGAGCTAAGTCAAGATCCAGGAATGGTCAGATAAAAAGCACTGAACAAAAGAAGAAGCAGTGTTTACACTTCAGAAATTCTCTGAGGCACATATCATATGTTATTGTAATTTGTTCATAATCATAGAATGTGAGAATTTTGGTAAAATCTGGAGGGTACTGCTGTCATCATAAGATCAGATATTGTAACATTGTCTGGATTTTGCCACTAATTTTAGGTGATCTCAGAAAATTGACTTAAATGTCTAGAATTGATAAGGAGAAGAACTTAATCTGGATGATATAATTCTGTGTAGAACAAATTTGTAAAAACGTAGGACAAATCAGTCGTTTGTGAAAAAAAAGATTTTTTTTTTCAACACGGTCTTGGTAGAATGAAATGATAATTTGAGTCATGGATAGAAAGAAGAAGAAAAAAACCACCTTAGCTTTAATTTCAAAATTATGTATTGTATGTAACCAAACAAATATTCTTTTTTTCCTTCTACTTTATATTGACAATTTTGTTTGTTTTGGACTGTATTAACCCTTCACATTGACTAGGAAGGAAACATGGATATTTGATATTAAACACCACTCAGTCCTTACACTATGCAACTGCCAGAAGATGATCTTTAATTGCATTTAACTCCGCTTCAGCTTTTCTCTATGGATGTGGATGTTTTTCTGGGAAGGCAAGATGATTTGATGGATAGGATCTGGGGATGCTGGTTATGTGATGGGTGACAGTCAAGTTGCCATATCCAAATGTGAAATTTTGAATTAAGTCAAATTTGAGATGTATGTGTTTGTATTAATTGTTCAAGGGAAGAATGTATACAAATTGTTCTTTTTGGTTCTGAAGCTATAGCATCAGGAAGCTATGCAGTCATGGTGGCATGTGTGTATGTGCTTGTATGTATAAGTATGTAATGGCCAGCTCGTAAACGCGATATCTCAATAATGGTGCACTGGATTCGTGTCATATGTTACACAGATAGCCCATGGTCTGTAGATGTGTGCTATTGTTTTTAATGGTGATGTCCTGTATATTAATGAGTAGGTGGGGCTTAATGTACAAATCTTGAAATGATCATATTTTAACAACCACATGTCTGTTTTGTTTCATATTTGGTTTAATTATGATGTTAGCTGGTGACATGACATAAAAATGCTGAATTTCATTAATGTGCATATTGGGGGGTGCTTAATATGTATGATTTTGCTGAAAAGAGCTTGTAAATAACACCGTATCTCAAGAACGGTAAACTGGATTCATGTCATATGTAGTACACAGATGGTCTATTGTCTGTAGATGTGCCCTATTGTTTTTTATGATGATGTGATGCATATTATGGATTAGGCGGGGCTTAAGGTGAAAATCTTGAAATCATTTTTTAGCAATCACATTTCTGTTTTCTTTCATGTTTGGTATATAAATGATGTTAGCTGGTGTGTACATGTTCATGAGGTAAAAACGTTGAATTTCAATAATATACATACTATAGTGGGTGCGGCAGCATTCACATTAGGATTTTACTAATTTTTTTGAGGAAGAGGGAGGGGGGAGGGGGGGGGGGGGACCTAAGGAATATTACCGAAAATGCCAAAGCTGACCTTTTAGGGGAAAATTTGGTATTTTTTGGTAATTTATTGAAACTGCAGGAATTTTCCTCCCTTTAATTATTTTGAAATTTTTGAAAAAAAGTGATATGCAACTGTATGTCCATTTTGTGTCATTGGACATGGTAAATTTGTTGGTTATTGTGTACATGCTTATGTTATCAACACGTGTCATTAATATGCATGGTGGGTGTGGCTTAACATGAAAGTGCTAAATGATGTAAACACCATAAACGATATATCAGATTTATGCTATATGTGGTACACAGATGGGTCATGGTCTGTACGTATGTTCTAATGTTGTGGTAGTGATGTCATTAATGCTAATGAGTAGGTGGGGCTTGATTACAAATTAGGATAAAGGAGCAATTGTTTTTGCATCATACTTGCTTTGATGGTGTTGTTAATTATGGTGCAAATGCTAAATGTTGTCAACATTTTTATTGATCTACATGGTGGATGTGGCTTATGAATAAATATCATGGAACAAATATTTTATGATATAGAATGACATGACAGTTAATACAAATGTTGCAAATCAATCAGCATATGAAAAAGCATCGGAACCACACAACCTTTTGGTTGTGGTTGTACCTTGTAGGAGAAACATCACTCAGTATGCTGTAAAGTTTATAGTAGACAGTCTGTCAGATCGTTAGTGTGATGAAGGGAGACTATGACCTTAGCCCCTCCCCCCCTTTCCCCTCTTTAATAGTTTCTATTACGTAATCTGCATGAATCAATGATGGTCATCACATGCTGTCATCACCCTCAAAGCTATCTCATCTAGTATGTTGTAGTAGTGGTATAACATTAGTTTTAAAGTATGTTTTGTGTTTGTAGGTTATGAGTTCAAGAACACTAACTTATGTCATAATTTTTCAAAGGAAGTAAAGAGAAGAATTTATTGATTGAAGTGACCAACCTTTGCCTTCCTCTCAGGCCTAAATTACAAAATATTCTCCAATTGAAGCCTGGCACCGAGAGTCTGCAGACGCTGTTATCAGTCAAATCATGAAGGGCCATTGCAGGGTACTGCGCCAATTTTTACACTCTTATGTCACAGTGCCTTGCTAGAATATTTACAGTGTTTCCTATGAAAACAATTCCCAGAGTAATAGAGAAAATGTTTGTCAAAATCATGATGAGAAGAGGCCCATCCTACCGCTCACAGGTGATGATTTGGAATATGTTTGAATAAAGTTTAATATTAAGATGTTTTTTTCTGGGTTTGGGAGAGATGGAATTCTTAAAGCATCTGTTTCATTTTTTCAAATGAAGGAAATGTGTAAAATGCAATGCATAAACAATACTGTAGTCTTTACACCACGATAGGTAACTTACAGTTGGTGAGTAACTGCAGGTTTGAATCTATAAGGAAGAATTGTGAGCAATTATGGATTTAACTACTTTGTATCGCCATAAAAACCATCCACGATGTTGGTTCCTGAAATCGAAGTGATATCTATGAGAAATGACATTGCAATTGATCAGATGAACTAGCTCTTCAATCACACCAATTTCTTTTTTTAACCTCCAAAATAAAGGTTTTGTCAATTGTGTTTATTTTCGCTTGTGAATAAATTGACAATAGTTCAAAAAAATAATTAATTATTTTTCAAGAGATGCATAATTTATTTACTCTCATTATTTCAGGACATTTATTACATATTGTGTAGAAGATTAAATAATTTCATTTTTTTTTTTTTTTGAACATGCATTAAGCTTTGTCAAAATGCATATATTTATGAAGAGATTAGCAGGTCAGAAATGAACATAGGTGGAGGTTCATAAAAACCAAAAAATATCTCTGGATTATTAAAAGCTTCAGTAAATACTTTAAAATCATATATGATTATCATACTCCTTTGTTTACTTAGTAAGTTTATTAATATGTTGTTTACTTAGTAAGTTCATAATTATGTTGTTTACTTAGTAAGTTTATCGTTATGTTGTTCACTTGGTAAGTTTATTATTATGTTGTTTACGTAGTAAGTTTATCATTATGTTTTTTACTTAGTAAGTTTATCGTTATGTTGTTTACTTAGTAAGTTTATCTTTATGTTTTTTACTTAGTAAGTTTATCATTATGTTTTTACTTTGTAAGTTTATTATTATGTTTTTCACTTAGTAAGTTTATCGTTATTATTTTTACTTAGTAAGTTTATCATTATGTTTTTACTTAGTAAGTTTATCGTTATTATTTTTACTTAGTAAGTTTATCATTATGTTTTTACTTAGTAAGTTTATCATTATGTTGTTTACTTAGTAAGTTTATCATTATGTTGTTTACTTAGTAAGTTTATTGTTATTATTTTTGCTTAGTAAGTTTATCATTATGTTTTTACTTTGTAAGTTTATCATTATGTTGTTTACTTAGTAAGTGTATCATTATGTTGTTTACTTAGTAAGTTAATCATTATGTTGTTTACTTAGTAAGTTTATCATTATGTTTTTTACTTAGTAAGTTTATCATTATGTTGTTTACTTAGTAAGTTTATCATTATGTTGTTTACTTAGTAAGTTTATTGTTATTATTTTTGCTTAGTAAGTTTATCATTATGTTTTTACTTTGTAAGTTTATCATTATGTTGTTAAGCTTAGTAAGTTTATCATTATGTTCTTTACTTAGTAAGTTTATCATTATGTTGTTTACTTAGTAAGTTTATCATTATGTTTTTACTTAGTAAGTTCATCATTATGTTGTTTAGTTAGTAAGTTTATCAATAAATTTGTACTTAGTAAGTTTATCATTATGTTGTTTACTTAGTAAGTTTATCATCATGTTGTTTACTTAGTAAGTTTATCAATATGTTTTTACTTAGTAAGTTTATCATTATGTTGTTTACTTAGTAAGTTTATCATTATGTTTTTTAATTAGTAAGTTTATCATTATCTTGTTTACTTAGTAAGTTTATCATTATGTTGTTTATTTAGTGAGTTTATCAATATGTTTTTACTTAGTAAGTTTATCATTATGTTGTTTATTTAGTAAGTTTATCATTATGTTTTTACTTAGTAATTTTATCATTATGTTTTTACTTAGTAAGTTTATCGTTATTATTTTTACTTAGTAAGTTTATCATTATGTTTTTACTTAGTAAGTTTATCATTATGTTGTTTACTTAGTAAGTTTATCATTATGTTGTTTACTTAGTAAGTTTATTGTTATTATTTTTGCTTAGTAAGTTTATCATTATGTTTTTTACTTTGTAAGTTTATCATTATGTTGTTTACTTAGTAAGTGTATCATTATGTTGTTTACTTAGTAAGTTAATCATTATGTTGTTTACTTAGTAAGTTTATCATTATGTTTTTACTTAGTAAGTTTATCATTATGTTGTTTACTTAGTAAGTTTATCATTATGTTGTTTACTTAGTAAGTTTATTGTTATTATTTTTGTTAGTAAGTTTATCATTATGTTTTTTACTTTGTAAGTTTATCATTATGTTGTTAAGCTTAGTAAGTTTATCATTATGTTCTTTACTTAGTAAGTTTATCATTATGTTGTTTACTTAGTAAGTTTATCATTATGTTTTTTACTTAGTAAGTTCATCATTATGTTGTTTAGTTAGTAAGTTTATCAATAAATTTGTACTTAGTAAGTTTATCATTATGTTGTTTACTTAGTAAGTTTATCATCATGTTGTTTACTTAGTAAGTTTATCAATATGTTTTTACTTAGTAAGTTTATCATTATGTTGTTTACTTAGTAAGTTTATCATTATGTTTTTAATTAGTAAGTTTATCATTATCTTGTTTACTTAGTAAGTTTATCATTATGTTGTTTATTTAGTGAGTTTATCAATATGTTTTTACTTAGTAAGTTTATCATTATGTTGTTTATTTAGTAAGTTTATCATTATGTTTTTACTTAGTAATTTTATCAATATGTTTTTACTTAGTAAGTTTATCATTATATTTTATACTTAGTAAGTTTATCATTAGGTTGTTTACTTAGTAAGTTTATCATTATGTTGTTTACTTAGTAAGTTTATCATTATGTTGTTTACTTAGTAAGTTTATAATTATGTTTTTCCCTAAATGTTAGAAATACAAACAATACATTTATATGTATTATACATTTGAAATATTAGTGAGCAAGAGCAGACAATTGAAATCCGAGTAAAATTGGAAATTTGGAACAAAAATACTGAAGTTTATTCAACCAGAAGTATATGCCCAGCCTTGGTTTATAAGAAAATTTCAAAGTACTTTTCTAGAAGTAAATCAAACTAGGAAATCGACAGCCCAAAATGCGTGCATCTGTTATAGTTTTTCATTAATTTTTCGAAGTAATCAAAATCATTATATGAATTTACCTGTACATTAGCGGTATGGTTATGTTGCATAATCCTAAGCACTTCAAAAGTTACAGGGATAAGTTAAACAGAAAATGTTCTCAGATTTGAAACAAAAATGTTTGTACCGATGAGTCATAAGATATTTTGGTTGTGCCTATAGACTTGGCGGCCGGGCCTATAACATTTCATTTGAAAAAAACTATAGACCTGGCAGCCAGTCTGTAACATTTCATAGAAAACAATGGACCATGTTACTGGGTCCATAACATTTCATTGAAAACTATGGGTCAGGCAGCCTGGTCTGTGACATATCATTAAAAACTTTGGATCTAGAGTCCTGGTCTGTAACATGACTGAAAACTATAGGTCAGTATGACTCCAACAGTCTTGGTTTCTTCCACACTAATGGTACAAATACGGTTTAGAAGAGAGGAATATACAGGCCAAAGCTCTTTGCGGGGGGAAGTTCGGAGTTGACCCCAGGCTCAACTTCAACATGGTTTTTGGTTCCGATGCGATAGCATCAGGAACCTATGTAGTCATACTGGTGTGTGTGTATGTATGTGTGTGTGTGTGCGTGTATGTATGGGTGTATGAATGCATGTATGTATGTATGTGTGTATAGGTGTATGTATGTATGCATGTATGTATGTCTGTGACAGAAGCTTGTAAGCACGATATTTGAAGAACCATGTGGTGGATTTATGTCATACGTGGCATGTGGATGTGTTGTGGACTGTATATGATCCCTGTTGTTTTTGGTGCTGATGTCATTAATATTAATTAGTAGTCGGTGCAAAATGTAAATTCTGTTAACAAGCTTGTAAACACGATATTTCAAGAACGGTGTGGTAAATTGATGTCATACGTGGTGTATGGATGTGTTGTGGTTTGTAGATGATCCCTATTGTTTTTGGTGCTGATGTCATGAATATTAATTAGTAGGCATGGCTAAATGTAAAATTCTATTAACAAGCTTGTAAACATGATAGATATCTCAAGACCATTAAAGTGGTTCTGTCATAGGGGTTGGATCTTACGTTAAATATGTTATTTGGATTATTTGATTTGCAAAAATATAACTTTTTCTGCACAAAACCCCATCGGTTGCAAGAAAATTGCAAAAGAAAAATACATTTTTCGTTACCTCGATGCAAAAACCCAGAATAAAGTTCGGTACACAATTACGTCATTGTGGGAATGACTGTATGTAAACAATGCATTTTCAATGCCACGTATAAAGTGTAGCCACCATTAAAATTTCACAACTAGTATCGATAGCATTTCTGTTCTTCTAAAATATTACATTTTCCAAGCAAATGTTAATCAAAATACTGCAGTATTGTGTAGTTGGAAGATGCAGTAATATAAATTCTCAAACTAAAAGTCGTTTATCAATGGCAAAGGGCAACAAAACGAGATGATTTTGGAAGTGTTTTGTGCACTTGACATGAACTGAGTTTCGGGCTTACCGGGTACAATGTCATCTTCAGCTCAACCAGATTGCTATCCCTGTTCTATTTGATTAAAACAGTAGCTTGACCGCATTGTCTCTGACATGAAAAGTTTACAGTGCATGTACATCATGTGTACGTCATTATCCCAGTTGCTGATTGGTCAACAACTGCCTGGTCAGTTATATTCTGTGTTTGGTTATGGACAAGGAGGCCAGTCTGTAGCCATGTCCAAGATTTATTCTTAAAATGGGTGAAGGCAGGTAATGCCTTCTCTAGTTATCAGATGCTATTTTTACATGAAACAGCTGTGGCAATGGATTTACTTCTAAACAGGAAATGTGTTATTACTCCCCATAATTGATCTTTATATTTTCTGAACATTGCCCAAATAATCAAAACAACCATTTTCTATATGAATTATTAAAAGAATTATTTTTTTGGTCTTAGCTAGTCATTCAAGAGTTGTCACATGTAATCTCAGTATTCTTTTTTGTAAGATAACAAGATAAGTTTGTAATTTATTGTTAAGTATGACATGGTTACCTGAAAGAGTGTTTTCATGCCCCTAGAAAAAACATGTTTGAGTTGACCCTTGACAATTTACTGCTGCTGTTGTTATTGGTTACTTGTCATTATAGCCCAAGTTCGTTGGAACAGGGATTTGTTATTTTAACAATAACAACCATAGAGCTATCATAAAGGTGGTAGTGAACCTCCCTGGTCGGAAGACAGGAATTTCTAACAAATGCAAATACATCTAATGCTTCAGGTACTGTTTATGTGTTTTATGAAACAATGGAATAAGTTGTGTTGCTATATGTAGTATAAGAACACAAGTACCTAGCATAATAATCATAATTCTATTTTGTACATTATGTAGATTGATCATTATTGACATCTTAAAGCTATAATTATTCAAAGATTACTAAAATCCTAGCTATGACAATGTTGGAAGATACTCACTTTGTTTCCCATTCTTTAATCAAGTTATTTGTCGGAAGTTCTTTTGGATCCCCCTTCGATGGGAAGGGGATAATTTAACTGGCAGAGGTTGACCACATCAACACCATCCCAAATGAAGCCCTCAGGCTTTGCCTGGGTGCCTGCAGGACCTTCCCATCACCAACCTTTACATTGAAATCAACAAATCCTCCTCCCCGCTTATCGCTTCCCTTGTTCATGACCGCTGGCAAACCTCATGGGACTCCCAAATTGATAACAAACTCCACAACATCCAGCCCACCATTCCGACCTGACCCACCATCCACAATTTCTCCTGTATAAACAACGTTTACATTACCCGCCTTAGAATAGGTCACACCCACCTCACTCACTCCTAGCTCCTTACTAGCTACCCTCTCCTCTGCAACAATTGCCATTTCCCCCTCACAGTCCACCATGTCCTCCTTGCCTGCCCCCTGTATAACCTCCCCAAAAGCTTCCCTCACCCCTGACAACTCCATAGCTGAGCTCTTCCAGAAAAAAAAAAACCTGGATAATATTATCTCCTTTATCATGCCTCCCTCTACAACCATATTTAGCCCTCCTCTCCCACCCGATTCTACCTACATTGACCCTTTTTTACACCCCTACACTTCCTCTTTTGATCCCAGGTTTCTGGCTTTTAGCCCCCATACTTCTTTCAGACTTCTCCTATTTTCTTTCTTCCTACCTCTGGAATGATCTAACCTCTTAGGCACAATTTTACCCTCGCTGTTGTGGTGTTGTTAAGCCCTCATCAAACAAACAAACCAGAAAGTTATGATCAGAAAAATCTATTGCAAGATATTTTAACAGTTTATGGATGAGAAACTTGTCTTGATGTGGTCAAGTTTTGAAAGACCATTCAAAGAAAAGAATTGAAACTTGAAGTTACTCTTAGGGTTTCTGGTACCAGTCTTAAAAGTCATCCAGCTGTGAAAGGTCAATTGGTCATAATTTGATGGTTTGTGTTCCCCAAAACACCATCAAATCCTGTTTACACGTATAATACTAAAGGTGGATAAGTCGTCCTCCAAGAGAGACCAGTAATCTTGGTTATGGTTTTGGATTATTAAAGGATGATTTCAGTGGTCAAGCATGTTCATCTTATATGAAAGAGGACTTTAAAAGAAACAAAATGCTGAAGAAATCATTCAAATTTTTTATTCCGTTAAGCAGATATTCAAGTTTTCAAGCTCTTGTCTTATCTGTGTACAAATGACTGGTATAGTAAATTTACTATGAAAAATCATAGGCGTCACTGGGGTGGGGAGGTCGGGGTGCGAATGATTCCCTTTTTTGTTCAACAAAATTTTAATGGTAAGATTTTAAAGGTGTTTTAATAAATTACATGGGTCACAAAAGAGGTTTCGTCGCCTTTCAGAAAATATTCCTTTAAGAAAATATTCCTTTAAGAAGTAATGAAATAAGCCTATCCCAAAAATTGACATATTTCTACATGTTCTTACATCGACAAATTACATAAATGCAATGATGATATGCTATACTTACTGTACACAGCTCTAGCCCTAAAGTGAGTCCCTGGACTACCCGCCCCTGAACCCCCTGTGATTGTACCTATATGTTAGTAACCAAAGCTATGAAATATATGCCCTGGTATAGGTTTAGTTCCTAGTAGCAATTATACTCCAGAAAGCATAGAAATAAAATGTGTAGCACGAAAAACTTCCTGAAATGATGCAATCCTATGAATGTTATAGCACCACTCCCACAGACTTTTCAGTTGCACATACCCCAGTTGTGTAGAAAAAAGCATGCAAGGGTACATAAAACTGTGTCAAATTCCATCCACTTTTAGGCCCTCATAATGACTAAAATCGCAGAGCATACGGGTGCTTCGACACCCATTGGGGCTTTGCCCCCTGGACCCCACCAGAGGCCCTAAAGTGGGCCCCTGGACCGCACACCAATTATCTCGCACAACGCGCATGCAGAAAAGTAAAATAGGATGCCATCATTTTGTGATTTGACCCCCTCTTTGATATTCGCTGGTGATGCCTATGAAAAATTAGCGTCTTCATCCTCACATTTTTAACAATTGTTAACTTATTTAAAAGAAAATTTATGTAATTTTTTCGCTATTTAAATTATATTTCCTCAAACGTTCTTCAGGTGGTGTATTATAAATACCCTTCCTAGATTCAGTTTTACTACTTTTTTGACATATCCCATGGTTTTAAGTCACAAAATCGCAGACAAAATATGTTAGAATATATAGAGACTTTGAGGAATCTGAGGCTATGACATTACAACTAGTGTGATTCCAGTCATTTCTACACAAATGATACCAAACATTAAACTTAGATATCTCCTCAATGTAATAAGATTTGTGAATACTTTCTTCTCATGGGACTCCCAAATTGATAACAAACTCCCCCCCTCCAGTCCACCATTCCGATCAAACCCACCATCCACAACCTCTTTCATGTCGACAACCACCATCCACAACCTCTCTTGTGTCAACAATGTTCATATTACCCGTCTTAGAATAGGTCACACCCACCTCACTCACTTCCACCTCCTTATTGGCTCCCCCAACACCTCTGCAACAATTGCCATTGCACTCTCATAGTCCATCACGTTGTTCTTGCTTGCCCTCTGTACAACCTTCCCAGAGCTTCCCACGCTCCCCACGACTCAATTGCCGATTTCTTCCAGAAAAACCCTCCAGATAAAATTATCTCCTTCCTTCATCATGCTTCCCTCTACAACCATATTTAGTCCTCCTCTCCCACCCCCTTTCTCTACTTTGTTTTTTTCACCCATGCAACTCCTTTCTTGATCCCAGCTTTCTGAGGTTTAGTTCTCATATTTCTCTCAATCTCCCCCTGTTTTCTTTCCTTCCTACCTCTAGAATGATCTTACTGTTCAGTCACAATTTGACCCTTGTTATAGTGGTGCCGTTTAAGCCCTCATCAAAGAAACAAACAAGCAAACTTTCTTCACTATTTTGTTTCTTTTGAAGTCCTCTTTCAAATATGATAGACTTGCTTGACCCCTGAAAGAGATCTCTTAATAGTTTAAACCAATGTGACCAATCACAAAACATGAACAAAACATGTGATTGTCATGGAAAATATAAAGTGACTGAAAGACTGATATTGTCATGACTGGTTTTCAGTATACCTGTATTAAATATTAATCAAATTTTCCAAATTGAAATTAACCTTCGGGAATCATCTTGAATTCTGAAATCTCTCCTTCTGGGCAACTCGCCCTTTGTGTAGCCCCTCGCCCTTTGTGTAGCCCCTACCCCTTCTTTGGACAACTTCCCCTTTGACCAACTCCCCCCTTTAAGATCTTCCCCTTTAGACAAGTCCCCCTTTTAGCACTTCATTTTTCTGCTCCCGAGATCGTTTTCGTGTAGGATGTGAACAGGTCTTCTGTCTGTTTCTGACCCTGCTGGGTGATTCCGATATCTTACTGCTATGTCAGTGGTGTTCCTTCCACTCCAGGCTTTGCTGTGAATATTGTCAGTGATCTCCAATTATTTATCTTTCCCTGGTGTGATTGTTTGGATTTACTGTAGCTGCATCAAGTTTTTTGATAAAAATATGGCCTTTGCATTTGTGCCAAGAAACGGCTTGAAGATCAAACAGGCAAATTACTTCCTGCTATTGTTACAAAAGATGGTCAAATGATCATCTGAAACAAAAAAAAAAACTTGCAATTTCAATGTTATAACCACATAAATTAAAGCAAACTTCTGACTTAAAAAGAGATAGACAATCTAATCAAATGGGTATGTAATGGCAATTCTGTAACAGACTCTTAGACACCGATTTGGTGACTACCACAAAAGATTAGGGCTGTATCTATTTCTTTGTCAGAATTATTTGAATTTAGTATCACCCATTTTGGTATCAACCATTTTGGCATCAACCCATTTTGGTATCACCCGTGTTGGCTTCACCCCAATGCCTAATTTAAGAGATATATTTACAACACCACTAATTCACGGAGTAGGTACCCGAGGCATAAAAAATCCTGTTAAAGCAAGTTTAGATCAAGCCACACCCTTCATTGGGGTTTGGACAACAATATCCCGGAAACCACACTATTCACAGGGCTTTCAAAAACTTTAAAAACAGTGTATTATAATGTGAAATGCAGAGTTTTCAAGAAAGCCTTTCGTAATTCAACCAATACTACTGTTTCTTGTTTTCAAGACCACGATTTGGATTTTCAAGACCATTATTAGTGGACAAGATTACATTAAATTAAGCCCTGCATCGCCCATGTTGGCATCGCCCATGTTGGCATCGCCCATGTTGGCATCGCCCATGTTGGCATCGCCCATGTTGGCATCGCCCATGTTGGCATCGCCCATGTTGGCATCGCCCATGTTGGCATCGCCCATGTTGGCATCGCCCATGTTGGCATCGCCCATGTTGGCATCGCCCATGTTGGCATCGCCCATGTTGGCATCGCCCATGTTGGCATCGCCCATGTTGGCATCGCCCATGTTGGCATCGCCCATGTTGGCATCGCCCATGTTGGCATCGCCCATGTTGGCATCGCCCATGTTGGCATCGCCCATGTTGGCATCGCCCATGTTGGCATCGCCCATGTTGGCATCGCCCATGTTGGCATGCCCATGTTGCATCGCCCATGTTGGCATCGCCCATGTTGGCATCGCCCATGTTGGCATCGCCCATGTTGGCATCGCCCATGTTGGCATCGCCCATGTTGGCATCGCCCATGTTGGCATGGCATCACCCAATGTTGATATGACCCATGTTGGTATCACTCGATGTTGATATGACCCATGTTGGTATCACCCATGTTGGCTTCACCCATGTTGGCATTACCCATGTTGGCCTTACCCATGTTGATATCACCCATGTGGGCATCACCCAATGTTGGTATCACTCATGTTGGTATCACTCATGTTGGTATCACCCATGCTAGTATCACCCATGCTGATATCACTCATGCTGGTATCACTCATGCTGGTATCACCCATGCTGGTATCACCCATGCTGATATCACCCATGCTGGTATCACCCATGCTGGTATCACCCATGCTGGTATCACCCTTTGTTACACACATATTTTCAAACATTTTTAAATTCTTGGTACAATATTGGTCATTTTTTTTTGTATTGTGTCTCACAGATGGGGGTTTAGATGCTGGTTTAGAGAACAGCATAGGCTCAGGTGATGGTACGGGAGAGGATGATGATGATGAAAGAGCAGCAAAGAGACAGAAAAAGAGAGGTATCTTCCCAAAGTCAGCAACCAATATTATGAGAGCGTGGTTATTCCAACATCTCACAGTAAGTCTCCTTTCAATTTAATTCACTTCATGTATTTTCCACATTCTATAAAAGCCAAGTTATCTTGTGAACTTAAACAAAAAATATACAAAACAATTGAATGTTTTTGATTGGTCTAATTATTTGCATATGTACTGACAAGCCAATCAATACCTGCAGTAGAATTACTGGTGGCATGTCAAGCAATTACAAGATTCCCTCTTTAACAAATATATATGCAAGTAATCAAATATAATATTATTAATTGGAAGAGGCCTGAAAAAGCAATAGCTTGAACAAGCAGACCACCATCTTTACTTAACATATAAATTAAGACACAAAATAGTAATAATAATTATTTATGCAATCCAGGATAATGTTAAAAGATATGAGGATACTTTCATTTTAATGCTGAAAACAATATGTCAGAGGAGTCAAAATGTCCCTGCCCCCACACACAAATATTAATGATGATAGAATAAGGTAAAATTAGTTTACAATATGCCAAAAAAGTCATGTTTTTCAGGCAATCACCACCCTATTTTTTGAATTTATTCTAGTATTAATGTGATACACTGCTATTTTGGCAAGATATTAGAACAGATTTGAAGCCATCGGCAATTCTGTCGCTCATCCACTCCCCCAATCCAATCAAACTTTCAATGTATTGGTCGAAAGCAATTCTGTATATTTTCTGTAGAAAAACACATATGAGAAAAAGTATAACTTATATATATGTAAAATTATTCAAAGGTAGGAAGAAAAAAAAAGTTGATCCATGCCAAATAAAGGAAGAGGTTTGACACCTCAGATCAATTCAATTTGTCGTAAACTTCAATAAAGTAATCATGATGAAATCCTTTCTCTTTCCAGTTAAATTTATTCATAGAGTTTAACTCCTAGCAACTGAAAGGAGTTGTCCTTGAAACATTTTTTCTTCTTCCATTTTGTGTAGTTAGTGTAACATTTTAGTACATCCATCATTGGCCGATACAAACATTAAATTGTCAATGTTTAAACCTTAAAACTTTGTAAGAGATTTATTGAAATCTATCTATAAAGTAAAGACTATTGAAGTCCCATTGCTCACTTTTACTGTCACACTTGATAAATTGCCATAAAGTGGGCGTGATTTGGGTCAATAATGCACCTTATCTGTCAAACAAAACAAAGACTGTCCAGTTTCTCTACCCTTTTAAGTCAGAGACTAACTGGCCAATATTTTATTACCTTTGTGTGTTATTGTGACACACAATTGCTGCTAAATTTGTATCTGTCTTTGTAAGTTGTAACTGTCCGACAGATGGACAATGAATCAACCTTGCATCAGCTGGTCAGTTGCTTGTCAGTTATCGTTCTTGAATTCTATGAGAAATCATCCCAGCTATTGATGAATTGAAATAGTGCCTGTTTGACATTGCCAAGTTGGTAAGTTCACTTTACAGCTGCTATTTCAACATAGTCATAAAAATTCTGAAAAACTGTGATAATGACCTCCCAAATTGCCACTGCATCTACTTGTGCTACTCCAAACTGCATCTGAAATGGAGACAGTAACAAGAGCTTGTTTATTTATACTTTTACAAGACCTCTTCATCTTTTAAAAACATTTGATTTTTTGATCAATATTTGCAAATACCATAAATGGTGTGCCTCAAGCAGGGATGGCTTAAGTTTCAAATAATTCAAGGGTTTGCAGCAGGGTATGTGCTGGCCCTATGAATGTTGAGGAGTGATAAAACAGGAGCAATTATTTAAAGATCTGTGAGCGGAATATTTAATATTTGATAAATGATGTATGGTGAATTCGCTGGTGATGTTTAGTGAAGAGTGCTATCGATCTCAAAGGGTGATTGGCCACAATCTAGTTCAGCACAGATACTAATGGATTCAGCTGGTGTGTGAAACAGACAAAGTGTAAATTTCTCTTCATACGTACATACTACCTGTGCACCAAGCTCTTTACATGCAACTGTTAGTGAAATAGCATTTCCATTTTATTTCCATTATGGTTTATTTAGCATGTATGTAAATGACAGCAAAAATATTGTAATATTTGCATGAATATATTATCTTTGTGGTTTTCATCCCGTTCCTGGGAAGAAACACTTCAATCTCTTAATGTTTTTTTAAAATAAAGTGGCACTTCCAACTTAATTCTTTTGAAATAAGATCTTCTTCAAAAACTCACCCCAAAAAATGTTTTCCTCCTCCATCACTCCAACTACTATAACTATATCTAAACTCCTTCCGCACCTACTTCCTACACTACTATAACTATATCTAAACTCCTTCCGCACCTACTTCCTACACTCCTATAACTATATCTAAACTCCTTCCGCACCTACTTCCTACACTCCTATAACTATATCTAAACTCCTTCCGCACCTACTTCCTACACTCCTATAACTATATCTAAACTCCTTCCGCACCTACTTCCTACACTCCTATAACTATATCTAAACTCCTTCCGCACACTCTATAACTATATCTAAACTCCTACTACCTACACTCCTATAACTATATCTAAACTCCTTCCGCACCTACTTCCTACACTCCTATAACTATATCTAAACTCCTTCCGCACCTACTTCCTACACTCCTATAACTATATCTAAACTCCTTCCGCACCTACTTCCTACACTCCTATAACTATATCTAAACTCCTTCCGCACCTACTTCCTACACTCCTATAACTATATCTAAACTCCTTCCGCACCTACTTCCTACACTCCTATAACTATATCTAAACTCCTTCCCTACTTCACCTACTTCCTACACTCCTATAACTATATCTAAACTCCTTCCGCACCTACTTCCTACACTCCTATAACTATATCTAAACTCCTTCCCTACTTCCTACACTGCCTACTTCCTACACTCACTATAACTATATCTAAACTCCTTCCGCACCTACTTCCTACACTCCTATAACTATATCTAAACTCCTTCCGACCTACTTCCTACACTCCTATAACTATATCTAAACTCCTTCCACACCTACTTCCTACACTCCTATAACTATATCTAAACTCCTTCCGCACCTACTTCCTACACTCCTATAACTATATCTAAACTCCTTCCGCACCTACTTCCTACACTCCTATAACTATATCTAAACTCCTTCCACACCTACTTCCTACACTCCTATAACTATATCTAAACTCCTTCCACACCTACTTCCTACACTCCTATAACTATATCTAAACTCCTTCCACACCTACTTCCTACACTCCTATAACTATATCTAAACTCCTTCCACACCTACTTCCTACACTCCACATTACTTTCTCAACTTCTATCAACTCTGACATAATTCAATCTTTCTGGCACAGTTTGACCCTAGCTGTCTGGTATCTTCAAACTTCACCAAACAGAATGGTCTAGTAATAGGTCCCACATGTGATCTTAGTTTACCCCTGACTTGTAAATTGTAGTACTTTTTGGTTCTGATGCGATAGCATCAGGAACCTAAGCGGTCATGATGGCGTGTGTGTGTGTATATGCGTGTATGTGTGTATGTGATGACCAGTTCATAAAGACACTATATTTCAAGACGATTCTCTGGATTCATGTCATATTTGGTAAGCAGATAGCCTAGGTCCGTAGATGTGCCATATTGCTTTTGATGGTGATGACATGCATGTTAATGAGTAGGCAGGGCTTAATGTAAAAGTCTTGAAATGTTCATATTTTAACAACCGCATGTCTGTTTTGTTTTATATTTATTTTATACTTATGATGTTAGCTGGTGTGTACAGTCTTAATGTTTTTTAAAATGTTGAATTTCATTGATATGCATAGTGGATGGGGCTTAGTATGATTTTGGTGAATAGCTTGTAATTATGGTATCTCAAGAATGGAAAACTGAATTCATGTCATATCATATTTAGTACACAGATAACCCATGGTCTGTAGATATGCCCTATTGTTTTTGGTGATTATATCATGCATATTAATAAGTAGGCAGGGCTTAAAGTAAAAATTTTGAAAAAGTGATAAATTAGCAACTGTATGTCCATTTTGTGTCATATTGGGCATAATTTTGTTGGTTAATGTGTACATGCTGATGTTATCAGCAGATATTAATATGCATGGTGGACGTGGCTTAGTGTGAATGTGCTAAATGATGTAAGCACTCTACTGCATCTCATGAACGATATATCAGGTTTATGCTGTATCAGGAGTCATGGTCTGTATATATGTTTTAATGTTGTGGCAGTGATGTCATGAACATCAATGAGTAGGCAGGCTTACTGACAAATTCTTGAAATAGAATGAATGAGCAACTGTTTTTGCAGCATACTTGCTATGATAATGTTGCTAATTGTGCAAATGCTAATGATGTTAACATTTTTATTGATCTGCATGGTAGGTGTGGCTTGTGAATAAATATCATGGAACAAATATTTTCAATAAGCAGTGACATGACAGTTAATACAAATTTTGCAAATCAATCAGCATTTAAAAAAAAGCATCGGAACCACAAAACCTTGGTTGTGGTTTATGTATCATGTTTCCAAGGTCAAATAAACACAGTTGAATTTGATCATTGATAATGTTAATACATTGGCTACCATGGATGTATATATACGCGATTTATTTTGTTTACTCATGACCAAGCGTAAATATATATGCAAAATTATTTGCTGCATTATGACCAAAAATGGATTTATATATACACACTGTAATTACCAAGCAACATCATAACTGTAATGTATTATCATGATGGGTAAGTGGAGGGGGATTGTAATGTTCTTGCTAAAGACACATATAACTACATTAAGAGTACATTTTTACCTCTACTGGCAAGTAAAGAGGTCCAAAAATAGAAAAGATAAACAAATGATGAAACTTGTTTACAATTATGGACATTTGAAAATGGCAACTTCCACAAAGTGAAATGCGTTACTAGTTGGACATGACTGTTCGTTTAATTTGGACGATTCAGATGCATCGGCGTCCGATCTTGATTCTATAGGTGAACTGTCTAATTAGGAAGAAAATTCTGATGATTCAGATAAAAAAATATTGGTTGGTAAACGTAGAAGAAAATGAATTTTTAGCTGATATTCTGGTGGACACAGCATCAGATTAAAAAGCAATGGTAGATCAAGCTCACTCCTTCACTGCATCACGCAGAATGAACGTGCACATGAACATGCCTAGTGCTAATGCTATAACCCCAAAGGATTGTTTTGAATGTTTTCTTATGAGAGATATGATTGAAACAATAACTTGCAAAACTAATACATATGCTGAACAGTGTATTGAAAAGAAAATTGATGATAGAATTATCAAGCCCAGTACTTATAGTTCAAAATGGACACCTGTTTGAAATTTTGAAATGGTGAGATTTCTGACTCTTTGCTTACTGATGGGTTTTGATGGGCCTTTGTTTGCATTTGAAACAAAAATGAAAACAGCCTAATTATTAAAAATGAGGATATTCTTATGTTTTTCTTTATTTTATGCTAATATGTGCAAATTTGGTATTTTTTAGCATTTAAAAATTTGAAGGATAAAAAATCAGAATAGTTTATAATTGAATAAAAACCATAATTGTGGTACATTGGAAAGGTCTTTTTTCATTGTTATCGTTCTCCAACTTCAGATACCCTAAATAGGATTTAAAAAACTCAAATCAATGGTGAGTTGGTTCAACACACTGTTAAAACAAATGGCCCCACAGCAATGACACCCCAGAAATTAATCGTAACCAATGTGTTAATACTCAATTCTTACATGTCACTTTTCAATGAAAGTTAAGTCAAAGCGCTTTATAATGTAGAGAAACTTTTTTTCAATTATTAATTTGATCAGTAGCTTATATGCTGAAATGAATTACAGAGTCATCAACTTTGTTATAATCAGTATTTGTAATGAGTGTAGGATGATAATTCAATTAATTATTTCTTTGCATAAATTCAAAGGTTTTTATGTCTGAAATAAATTTGGGATGAAAACTTGACGAAGTTATTTTATTTCTGGCATTGTTAGAGACATGCATCAGCCGTAATGACCTTGATGGTCAAGGTTTAACAAGTTTGTTAGTACTGTGGTACTAGTAGCAAAATAATGGTAAAAAGGGAACAGCAATGAAATAAATCATGTTATGTTATTAAGTAGTTTCCCATAATCAATGGTGTAAACAGGAGTATTGTTAGCATCAATAAAACTCACACACATATTTTTACACAAACGCTAAATTTTTTAATGATGTTCAGACAATTCAAATGGGTAGATTCAATTTTACACATTTTTGTTAAACCAATGTGGTGCGCTACAAACCCAATGACTCTTAACAGTCTAAATGTCTCCCTTCTAATCAAACCCAATTTGTGGCAATCAAGTTGAGGCTAGCCAGCTCACAACTTCCACACTAGATGCTTTTTGCTGCAAAACTGCACTGACTAGAGAACGTTGCTCATTTTAGGGATTTTTTTATTTCTAGGTAGATTTGAACTAGATTAAAATGTGACAAAGGAGATTTTTAAAAAATCCCTAATATATTTGTAGCTTCAATACATTGATTAGAATCAATATTTTATTTGCATCAACACATTGATTGGAATCAATATATTTATTAGCATCAAAAATGTGATTAGAATTAATATATTTATTAGCACCAATACATTGATTATATTCAATTAATGCTTATCATTTTATTAATGCTTATTCATATATGGATTAAGATTTATAAAGTTAACACAATTTCACCTTTGACTGTTATTTATCAGCTGTTCAAAAGTATAATTGTAAATGTTGAATATAAAGATTGCAAGTTATATAAAGAATGTTATGATTAGACAGCAATTAAAGAAATTTCTTAATTAGCTGCTCTAAAATTATTTGTAAGGACTTTGGCAAAACTTGTCTCAACTAACATTATTTTACATCGTTCACAATGAAATGCTACGACTATAAGCCTCTTTCCCAACCGCAAATTTCCTGCAGCTGGGAGCTTCATGTAACATGTAGTCAAGTCTACCAGGCTTTCTACAACAGAATTATGTATAAACATGGCTTAAGACATCTTTGGTATCCATGACTCCCGGTGGGAAAGTTATAATAAATCATATCTTCCAAGAGTTAATCTTTGCAGTTGCTCATAATGTAAACACAGGCTAATGGGACACCCACATAATTCTGAAGGAGTGTGGCTTCTTACTTTGTGTCTCTTTATCTATTTTTAATTTGGGAGAGATCTTTCCCCATATCTATCATGTTTAAAAGAAATGAATTTTTCTCCCCTTGATGTGATTAATAAGGAATAAATCCTTTCGCTATCGGTGTTGGTTCTGTCTCATCAAGCTCGCAGCCGCTAATAAAGATGTTTTTCTTGGACAAATTTTCTAACCCTTGTATTTTGCCAGCTCCCCTCTTGACATGGGAAATTAGTAGTATGCTAGGCAACTGGCAATTATTTACATTGGTAAAAACATTGGGGTTAAGGTCAGCCTGCTCTGGAGCCAGGCGCATTGCATGTCTTGTTTGATATCACTTGCTTATGTAAACTGCGCCATAATTTCTTTGTCTACTTGGACAAATTTTTAGAATTACAAGTGATTGGCACACAAGATGGATCAGCTGCTGAGTAAGAGGAAGAAATTAATTTCTGTTTCTCCCTCCATTTCTTGTTCATCATTCCAACATATTTTATTGCGGTGATGTTTACTTTGCTTTAGAATCATTCACTGGTTAAAGGAGAATGAGTTGGATCTCAGACAAACCATGTAATGTTGAAGCACCCGATGTCATGTTTGTTTTTAATGAAGGCAGGATCACTCTCTAATAGAAATTGTCAACTTTGCCGATTTCAGTAACTTCAAGTTAATGACTTTGATAGTGATTTTTTTCTTTTAATGAGAATATTTTTTGTCTGAGAATTTTGTTGACATTTTGATGATACTCTATGGCCAGAAAAAAAACAGTTGGATTTCCTTAAAGCATGCAGATTTATATAGTGATATAGAATTCTTATCCTAAGTCATCCTTCATTGACTTGCATTTGATAGCTTAGTATAAAGTTAATCACATTCTCAGTAAAGAGGTTTTTGGTTCCAATGCTAATAGCATAAGGAACCTATGCAGTCATGTTGGCATGTGTATGTATGTATGTATGTATGTATATGAGAATGTATGTATGTGTGTATGTACAGTATATGTGTATGTGACAGCAAGCCAGTCAACCAATATCTCAAGAACGATACACCGGATTAATGTCATATGTGGTACACAGATAGCCTATGGTCCATGTGCTCTATTGTTTTTGGTGGTGATGTCATGCATATTAATGAGTAGGCGGGGCTTAATGTAAATATCTTGAAATGCTCATATTTTAACAACCGCATGTTTGTTTTGTTTCATATTTGTTAATTATCTTGTTAGCTGGTGTCTACATGTTCATGGTGCAAAAATGTTGAATTTCATTAATATGCATAGTTAGCAGGGCTTAACATGATTTTGTTGAAAAGAGCTTGTAAGTACGGTATCTCAAGAATAGTTACTGGATTCATGTCATATTTGGTACATTAGATAGCCCATGATCTGTAAATGTGCCCTATTGCTTTTGGTGGTGATGCCATGCATGTTAATGAATAGGCGGGGCTCAATGTAAAAATCTTGAAATGCTCAAAGCTTAACAATCACATGTCTGTTTTGTTTCATATTCAATATAATTATGTTGTTAGCTAATGTGTATGGTTCATCGTATAAAAACGGTAAATTTCATTAATATGCATAGTGGGCGGGGCTAAATATATGGTTTGCTGAAAAGACCTTGTAAACACGGTATCTCAAGAAGGACACACTGGATTCACATCATGTGCAGTACACAGATAGCCCATGGTCTGTATATGTGCCCTATTGTTTGTGTTGGTGATGTCATGCATATTAATGAGTAGGCAAGACTTAATGTAAAAATCTCGAAATGCTCATATTTTAACAATCACATGGCTGTTTTGTTTCATATTAAGTAGAATTATGATGTTAGCTAGTTTGTATGTCTTTATTTTATAAAAACATTGAATATCAAATATCAGTAATATGCTTAGTGGGCAGAGTTTAACATGATTTTGCTGAAAAGAATGTGTAATCACGATATCTCAGGATTTGTCATGTCAAATATTTCATGATACAATGACATTAATGGTCAATACAAAGTCAATCAGCATGGAGGAAAAAAAAAAGTATCAGAACCATAAAACCTTTTGGTTCTGATTTGTTTAATAAAAATATTTTGAACTCAATAAAATAAAAAGGGAGGGGGGAATTTAAGCAAAGCTTAAAGGTGATTTCAATTTGATTACATTTTTTATGAAATGGGAGAAGACGCCCAGCATATGTAAATCTTCAAATATTGTACTTCAAAAGTTAGCCATTTATAAATTTTTCAGCTAAACATAGATTTTAAATATGGCTAAAATATTAAAGTCAGCTGTTATCCTTATGAAATATGGTTTAAATAGCTTTCTAGGATTCAGATAGCAATTGAATGTTAACTTTTTTTTATAAATTAGCAATTTTCACTGATTTTTTGTTTATTTTCAAAAGTATATTAACAAAAAATATCAATCAAGTTTTAAAGTGTCACTATATTATATCTTATTCTTTAGTTGAAAAATCCTCAGAATGAGAAAAATAATGTCATTACAAGTATTGAACTAATCATGTAGTATTTAAATTGCAATAACATTCTTAAAGAAATTGTAATGGAGTGCTGCCCAAAATAAATCAAGCCCAGTGGATTGAAGTTATTATAAACATCCACTTTTTTCTAGTTACTGGAAGAATTTGATTTGCCTTGCCACCATACAAACAATACAATGCTGGCAGCAATCTCAGGGTCTGTAATTTAATCCCAGTCGCTCTTGAGAAGTGTTTACAGGATACTAACCCAGAAGCCGCAAAGTTTATTTTGAGAAGAATAGTTGGGCTGGATGAAGAACCCTTTTTTTAAGGTCACATAAACAAAAGATCAGTGATTTTGACCCCTGTGTGGCTAATTGAAATCCAGTATTCAGAAAGGGGAATATCAGCCACTTGTCAAAATTTCCTGTAGATTTATGGGGACAGTAACTGCTGGTTTTGAATGTCAAGTAAGAAATGAAGAACACGATGTGGGCCACTCATTGAGAATGCATAAAACCTAGGTCTGATGGTTTGAAACTATGTGGATTATCAGTGAGATACTGTTAGGCTCAGTACATCAGTAAATTCCCACATTTTACTCTTGCAAATATCTTTCTTGCAATCCAAAGAACCTTATTACCATGTATTTTTGTTTCTTTATTCACCATCACCCTTTCACAGCCCCATATGCAATCCAGTAATCTTCCTTTTCTTGTGTTAGATTCATATGTCAAGACTCTTTACAATTGCAAATTTCTTGTTTTTCGTCTGCATTTGGCAATCACCATGCTTCATCTCGCCATTACTACCACCCTCGTAAACCACTTACTTCCTTGACTGACACACCTCAACGATCAGAAGGTGTAAAACATGGCTGACACATCCCTCAGAGAAATCTACATGGCTGATTGATACTCTCTGCAGTGAAAATAACCATTTGCAGTTGGAGATGACACCTTCATGTTTCACTGGCTCTCTCATGTAAAAGGCTGTTGCATAATTAATGCTGTTCACAACTTGAATTCTCCTGGTGCTGACGTACTCCTCTTTACCAGTGCTATTTTCCCGATCATGTTCAAACAGCCTTATCTTCAGCTGTTTGTCGTTTTCCGTTTTTTATGGAATTGACTCAACATGATTGTTTCTTGACAAAAATGAAATGGAAAAAGCCCTTGTGAATTAGTGACTTATTAATGGATCTAACATATAGTTTTTACCTTTGTTTTAACATCTTTAAGTGAGTAAAAAGAATTTATGTTATTGCACAAGGCATTATCTTGCTTGCCCACGGGGACATAGCTTGTAATTATTGCTGAAAAATGTCAGGATATATATTTTTTTAATTTGATCGCAATACCAGTAATCAGAGGAAGTTTAATAAAACTTGAACTAAAGGGCTTGGAATGATATTGTGTAATTACATGTCAGCAATATTTCAGGTAGAATGGACACAATTATGATGTTAGATTTGTTAGTCATTCCTGACTTTTCATTACAAGAGATAATTGTCATTGCTTACTCAAGTATGACATCCAATTCTTCTACCATGTTGAACATAGAACTCTTAATTGTGTTGTGATAATGAAGTATATTTTGATGTTCCATGGAATAACATGTTCCTTAGTTGCCCCCTTTTTTGGGATGAAGTCAATGTTTTTGGTAAATCATACTACATTAGACACACTTGTGGGAATTAGTCGCTGTTTAAGAAATTTCCGGTTGTGATAATTAACAAAGTCCACTCAGTATTAATTTATTGTGTATTTTTATTTGAGAAGGGTTGGCTTTTTGAATGATTTTAAAGATTGTAATTGGAATAAATAATCATAAAGTGAAATATTTCACGTAAACCTCCAGCAAATTGTATATGCCATTTTGCATTTAAGTATAATTATAAACAGTCTTGTTTATGTATTTAATTTGATTATTCCGAAAGCATGCTTGAAATAGCTTCAAAACTTAAGCTTGGTTTGCTTTTAGGTACCTTGCAAATTTCTACCTAGGTTATAAAAAAATAAAAAAATCTGAATAGAATTTGTTGAGAATATTTTTTTAAACAAAAGTGTGTTTTCTTTTTTTCCCCTTCTTTTTCTTTTGAATTATGCAAGATAAAAATTCATAGTAAATTATACCTTATTTCTTTATAGTATTTCTACATTTTATGCTTCACATTCAGCAGTCAAAATGGTTGATTTGGGATGTGATCATGTATTAGAGTTTCTTAAGTTATAGAGCTCTACTTCTTCAAAATATTGTGATGAAAATTAAAATGCAATGGATTTGAAGTGCTTTCCAACTGATGACATCACAAATTTCCATATTTGGTTATATGTTTTTGCATTTAGAATTAAATTGGTTTGAAAGACTGCAAAATGGTCAAGCTTGTAAGAGATTCATTCCTTTTTTGGTTCTGATGCTAATAGCATAAAATTTAAATTTATTTATTTCCCGTATAAATTATGTACAATTTACAAATAGGAAATACAATAATATACGATGCAGAACATTAAACGAAAGGAAAGAATTTAGAAAATAGACAATAAAACGATTAAAGATATGAAAATGAATACAAAATGATAGTTAAAAGTGGTTAATTATAATAATAAGGTTCTAAAATACCAAAAAGAATTAAAATTGCAGCTTTATATACAAATGAATTTTTTTAAAGTGAGGAACCTATGCATTCTGGTGTGTGTATGTGTGTACGTATGGGTGTATGTATAGGTGTATGTATGTATGTATGTGTGTATGTATGTGTGTCTGTGACAGCAAGCTTGTAAGTACGATATCTCAAGAATATACACCGAATTCATGTCATATATGGTACATAGATAGCCTATGGTCCATAGATGTGTCCTATTGTTTTTGGTGGTAATGTCTTGCATATTAATGAGTAGGTTGGGCTTAATTTCATGATCTTGAAATGCTCATATTTTAACAACCGTATGTCTGCTTTGTTTCGTATGTGGTGTAATTATGTTGTTAGCTTGTGTGTACATGTTCATGGTACAACAATTGTTGAATTTCATTAATATGCATAGTGGGTGGGGCTTAACATGATTTTGTTGAAAAGAGCTTGTAAGCACGGTATCTCAAAAACGGTACAAACGATACATATCATATTGGGTACATAGGTAGCCCATGATCTGCAGATGTGCCCTATTGCTTTTGGTGGTGATGTCATGCATATTAATGAGTAGGCAGGGCTTCATGTAAAAATCTTAAAATGCTCATATTTTAATAATCACGTGTCGTGTGTTTTGTTTCATTTTCAGTATAATTATGTTGTTAGCTAGTGTGTATGTGTTCATTGTATAAAAACGTTGAATTTCATTAATATGCTTAGTGGGTGGGGCGGAATATGGTTTTGCTGAAAAGACCTGGTAAACACAGTATCTCAAGGATGATACATGGGATACAGTTCATATGTGGTACACAGCCCATAGTCTGCAGATGTGCCGTATTGTTTTTGGTGGCGATGTCATGCATATTAATAAGTAGGTGAGCTTAATGATAACAATTTTAGATGCTCATATTTTAACAATCACTTGTCTGTTTTGATTCATATTTAGTAGAAGTATGATGTAAGTTAGTTTGTACGTATTCATTTTATAGAAACATTGAATATTATTGATATGTGAAATGGACGGGGTTTGTAATGATTTTGCAGCAGAGAGCTTAATTGTAAATACAATATCTCAAGAATGATTCATGCCATGTCAAATATTTCATGATATGCATGATAATGACATAAACAGTTAATACAAAATCAAGCAATATGAAAAAGGAAAGAAGAAAAACAAAATCATTGGAACCACAAAACCTTTTGGTTTTGGTTGTGACTCCAATTGAATTTCATAATCATGAGACATTGTTGATAATGATCTCAGTCTTGAGGTATCCAGATTTCACAGACTTAAATTTCTTCAAATTGTTTTCTTATTCACAGCATCCTTATCCTTCAGAAGAGCAAAAGAAACAACTTGCACAAGATACAGGGCTTACAATTCTTCAGGTCAATAATTGGTAAGTGTTTATCAGAGAGGGGTATCTCTTTCTTTAATAATGAACTGTTAGTGATGGTCATTTTGGTTATAAATGACAGAGTATAAGACATCTGACATTGTAAGATATTGCTACAATTATCATTGTAGTAACTTCCTTCTATTTCAAGTGAAAGCATATTTACTAAAATCATGATGTTTAAATTTCTTGAAGAAGTTATTTTAAGTCCATTTATCTCATTTCTTCTTAACAATTATCCAAATGACAAGATCTTCAAACAATTCACGATCAATATCCCAGATATACACACAAGCTTAAGTAGCTCAACAATACCGTAATCATTATTTTAGCCTGAACAAACATTTTGTATCCATACAGATCATTGTTAATTCCCTGCCAATATTGTTTTCTCATACCATCGTTACCTGCTAGATTCCAACAACACCATGAATAGTTTATCATTAAGTTGAAGAAAACGTAAGTTGTCTGTATGTAACCCAAAACTGGCTTAAATCATTCATATCTGCTACAACAATTGGTTCATCTAGGAATATGAACGAATTGCCTCAAGTATGAGGCTGTATGTAATTTGACAAGAGAGAGAGAGGTTGACTAGGAGCGGCAACTTCATTTTCCAATTTGAGTCATCAATAAGATTTTTTCTTTCTCCTCGTTGTGGATTAAATAATCCCCGCAGTATCCAAACACTACTTCACCTCGCCTTGTTGTAGGATGCTAGAGGGTACAAACGATGCTTTACAAAGTAAACCTGATTCTTAAATAAAGACTTTCAAAAGTCAATTTTATCCATATTGGTGGGACATGCTCACTTGGCTGGTGTACGTTTCATTCAGGATAGAAACTTAGCTGTGATTGAAAAGCCTGTGCTTGCTTTGCCCACTAGCTATTTACAGAGCGACTCTTGGGAAGCTAGTTCAATAGGCTTTTGTGTAAATAGGTGAGATAATATAAAGATTACTGGGATGTAAGTTTGAAGAGAAATTGCTCAATTTGAATAGGGTAACAAGTATGATATTGAGAACATAGATCCCTTAATTGGACCACAGTTTAATTTGAATTGTAAAATTTTTGTTGCATTTTGTCTTCAAAATTAGAGTTATAAATTGTTGCTAAATTTATTGTTTTGAGATGTGAATTGGAAATGAAGGATCTGAAACCGTATGAAGGCCTTCAATGGAGAGGTTTTCTGTCAAAGACAAAATTTTTGTTGTTGTATCTCACTGTGTAAAGGAAGTATTTGATATTTAGGGTCATTCTAAAAAAGTTCAAGGGTCATGATTACCTTAAAAGTCCCCTGTGGAAGCATTGTTGATATTTATTAGGGACAGACCCATGAAGAACAAAATGTAAACACATCATCATCTGAAATTATGAGACTTGGCTCAGGAGAAGCATTACACCATCGCACATAAATGTGTAATGTAAGTGGAAAAAACACTTTAATGAAGCACTAGTGGCCATGCATCATGAGTCTGTTGTAATTAGGATCATCTATACAAGATGGCCACATGAATTCAAATGTTGCTGGCAGTGAGTGATTTGAATGGAATTGAGTCTTTATTTCCGATATAGTTCCATTAATACAGATCCATATTTCAATATAAAGACTTCTGCATAAAATAGAAAATAAAAAAATGTATTTGTTTCGATCAATAGTCAATACATAGATATGAGTATAGTACTTGTTTAGGTCAATAAAGCAATAGATTTGATAACAATTTTAACAAAATGCAATGATAGAGCAGAACACAAAATGTTATGTAATTAAATTTGGAATATGTGGAGGAGACTCAGAAGTAATGCATTTTATGGATAAGGCTGTTCATTGATGGAAACGTAACTGCAGGAATGAATTCCTTACAAATTTTATTTTAAAATGTTTCCTTTTCTGAGTATATATGGTGGCCAGTTTAAGCTCTTTGGTATGGAAAACCTTTTCCCTTGGTGAAGCATTCTTTCATTGAGTACTATAATGGATTTTCTAGGGGTTATTGCAAAATTCTGAAGGAAAAGTTGGGAAATTTATAGATTATATTTATGCAATCTAAATTGTTTTTTTGGCTTTGTAGCTTGGGGCTGCTATTTACTAAAGCCTTCATTTATATACAAAGATTGCTATAGTTTCATCACAGGAAAGGCTTTCAAGCCACCACTGCTTGCTTGCTCGCTCGCTCGTTGTGACCTGGGCAAATTTACATTGTTTTCATTTGACTTTTCAATTGTCTTTGAAGAGGTCAGATTTAAAAGAAAATGGTTGCTAGCAAAAATGCTACTGATTTTGCTTGAATATTGTAAAAAGATTGCAGTTCTCTTAACCTTGATCAAGTTTGAGCCTCATGAGATTTTGATATCTGTGAAACCGCTTTGAGCTTGGGTTTAGGCTGATCTTTTACAGCCCATGAATTTTAAGATTGGATATTAAGGATCATATTCATCAGTGTTCTGCAATGTTTGTCTATTTGTATGTCAACACTTACAGTAGCATAGCTAGGGTCCTATGGCCCAGGGGGCTGGGGGGGATGTAAGTGGGGCCCTGTGGGCACCTATGGTATAACGGTATAATGTTTTTTTGTTTTTTTTATGGCCCTCATGTAGGGCCCAGGTCGGGGGTGCCTTCCTTCTCCATAGTTGTGACACTGAACACATATTCATATTTATATTTTTAACTGCCGATCACCTTAAATTTCTGTCACAAATAATTTTCACACATGCTCATAAGTAAAGAGAAGTCCTTGCAACATTTTGTTAGGAGTCTACTTACATGTAGTAACATAGGTCAAAGGTTATTATTACCATACTACTATTATTCTCCTTTGGTCTGCCATGGGTAATCTTGTTAGGCATTCTCCATAAAGCATCCTTCATTCCCTCTCCCCTAGGAGATCACGCAAAACACTCTTGATTAGAAATTGCCCTGTAACTGCTTTACTACTTTAGGAGAAATTTTATGTTTAATTTAATTTTTAAACAGCCATCTTGAAACTATATACCTGAAATGTAGATTCCTCTACATCTGTTTTTCATTTTCCTTCAATCAACACTGTGGCTTGCCAGCAGTCTTAAGTTGCCCTTTGTTTGGAGCCCCGAAATGCCAGATACACTTTTTCAAATCTTATTTTATGAACCTTGTTGAAGTTAATCATTACATGATAAAAATTCTTAGAGCTACGTTTTATACACTCTGTTTGAGATTTACTGAGAGTTGTAAAATTTCCAGCTTATGTTTTGAAAGATGAATAATGTTGAATGTAAAATATTTAATGCTGGCACTGGTTTTTAAACAGTTGCCTGTAAACTGTGGTGTGTTTAATGGTTGTCAATAATAAAACTGGTGCACCCTGTTGTGAAGGTGACACTTAAATGAATACAGCATATTATGTTTGGCATTTATTACTGTAATATGTATAATATTCTTTTGCTTGCATACAACTCAAGTTATGAGTCCTCCTTTTGGTTCCAATGCAAAAGCATAAGGATATGTAGTCGTGTTCGCGTGTGTATATATGTATGAATGTATGTATGTCTGTGACAGAAGCTTATAAATCTTAAGAACCGTGTAGTGGATTTATGTTATACTTGGAATATGGATGTGTTGTGGTCTGTAGATGATCCCCTATTGTTTTTTGTGCTCATGTCATGAGTAATAATTAGTAGGCGGGACTAAATGTAAAATTCTGTTAATAAGCTTGTAAATATGAAGATCATTAAGGTGGATTTATGACATACTTAGTATATAGGTGTGTTGTAGTCTGCAGATGATCCCTATGATTGTTTTTGGTGCTGATGTCATAAATATTAATGAGAAGGCGGGACTAATTGTGAAATTCTGTTGATGCTCGTATTTTCACAAACTTATGTCAGATTTCAAACTTGGTTTAATGCCGTTGATAAAAGCAAGGATTCCATAGAATGTTGAGTTGTTGACTTCATCATTATTCATGTCAGGTGGGCCCAAATACAATATTTCATAGGTTGTTGTGATTGTGGTTATGGCTTAAGGCAAAAACCTTAACACTTAAAGAAGAAACAAAATATACACAAATTACATGTTCCAGTATGAGAGATAAACTTAACGTGTAAGAACACAACATTTAAAAAAATACAATTAGAAAAATTAATATTGCTTTTAATCCAAAGTTAGCACCAGAACCACATGGAAATTCTCCCTCTGGTTGTAAATTTCATTTCCTTCACATTTTTGGTACCGATGCAATCAGCATCAAGAACCTATGCGGTCATGATGGGGTTTGTATGTATGTATGTATGTGGGTGTGTATGTGTGTGTGTTATGCAAGCTCGTATTAAAACACAATATCTCAAAAACCATACACTGGATTCTTGTCATGTGGTACACAGGTAGCACATTTTCCGTAGATGTACCCTATTGTTTTAGGTGTTGTTGTCATGCATATTAATGAGTAGGCTGGGCTTGATGTTAAAATCTTAAAATGTTCATATTTTGATAACCACATGTCCTGTTTTGTTTCATATTTAGTGTAGTTATGTTGTTAGCTAGTGTCTAATGTTCATGGTACAAAAATGTTGAATTGCATTAATATTTATATTAGGCGGGGCTTAACATGATTTCATTGAAGAGAGCTTGTAAACACAGTATCTTAAAAATACTATACATGGAGTACAGTTCATATGTGGTACACAAATAGCCTATGGTCTGCAGATGTGCCCTATTGTTTTTGGTGGCGATTTTTGCATATTAAGCAGGGCTTAATGTTAAAATGCTCATGTTTTAACAACCATTTCTGTTTTGTTTCATTTTAAAATAATTATGTTGTTAATAAGTGTATGGTTGATTTTAATTGATTGTGAAATTCCATTCTTGTGATAAGTTATTTGGTTGTCATTGTAAAGGTGAGAGAATTGTGTTATCACATTTATTATAAAATAATTCAAACTTAAATTCATATTCTGCATCGGAACCTCAAAACCTTTGGTTTTCTGGTCAATACACTGCAATATTTGGAGCAGTACACATTACACATGAAGAACAACACAGTATTGGAGATACATGCTTTTTATCCCCTCGCCCTGGTGAATAGGGGATATAGCATCTTTACTGTTGGTCCGTCCGTCCTTCTACATCTTTTGTCTGCCCGATCTCATGCACTGTTCAGCTACTAGGGAACAAAAGAAAGAAATTCCAACTATTATTATGAAAAATTTTTTATATAAAGGAGAACAAATACATTCCAGACTTGAAAGTAGCAATTAAAGGATTTGTTCTGGGATGAAAAACGTTGAATAATAGATCTGACGACTGAATGGGATTTATAAGGAAGTGTCTTGCGAATGAATCAAAACAACAATAAGTCTTAGCTTGAATAGAGGGACACATAAAAGACTTAAGAAAATCTGGAAATTAATCTGTACTGAATTTTAAAAGTTGAATAATAGATCTGACGACTGAAGTGTCTTGTGAATTTACAGCAAAACACAACAACAATGTCTTCGCCTGAATATAGTGGACACAATAGACTTATAATAATCTGCAAATTAATCTGTACTGAATTTTCATTCTGATTTGGTTCAAAGATCAGCTCTATCTTGTTCTTCCTTTCTCTTCCCTTCTACACCTAACCTTACACACCCCTTTCTTTTCACCTTAATTTTCTCTCCCAAATTCACCCTATTTTCCCCCCTTTTCTCTCTCTCAATCCTGCATCTCCTCTTTACCCTAACTCGTACACCTTAATTTTGTAACACCCTCTTGGCACATTTGACTCTGCCGTTAAACATTAACAAACCATCTGGTTTATAAGGGGCGAAAAGTTGAGCATATTTCTATTGGAAGTGTCAGATTTAAGTTGGGGGACTGTAGTGGCAGGGGGCTGTAGTGGTGGGGGTGTAGTGGCGGGGGCTGTAGTACAATGGAGAGAGGAGGTTATAGTGAAGGTTGAAATTAAATGAGTTGTTTAAGAGTATATTTGGTAGATGAGTGGATGGCAAAAGGTGAGTTGGGATAGTAGGTGAATGGATGATGTTAGGTGAATGGATGATGTTAGGTGAATGGGAGATGGTAGGTGAATGGGGATGGTAGGTGAATGGGGATGGTAGGTGAATGGGGATGTTAGGTGAATGGGGATGGTAGGTGAATGGGGGATGGTAGGGGATGGTAGGTGAATGGGGGTGGTAGGTGAATGGGGATGGTAGGTGAATGGGGATGGTAGGTGAATGGGGATGGTAGGTGAATGGGGATGGTAGGTGAATGGGGATGGTAGGTGAATGGGGATGGTAGGTGAATGGGGATGGTAGGTGAATGGGGATGGTAGGTGAATGGGGATGGTAGGTGAATGGGGATGGTAGGTGAATGGGGATGGTAGGTGAATGGGGATGGTAGGTGAATGGGGGATGGTAGGTGAATGGGGGTGGTAGGTGAATGGGGGTGGTAGGTGAATGGGGGTGGTAGGCGAATGGGGGTGGTAGGCGAATGGGGGTGGTAGGCGAATGGGGATGGTAGGCGAATGGGGATGGTAGGCGAATGGGGATGGTAGGCGAATGGGGATGGTAGGTAAATGGGAGATGGTAGATGAATGGGGGATGGTAGATGAATGGGGGATGGTAGGTGAATGGGGGATGGTAGGTGAATGGGGGATGGTAGGTGAATGGGGGATGGTAGGTAAATTAGGGTGGCAGGTGAATGGAAGATTTTAGATGAACGAGGGATGGCAGTTAAAGGGGAATTGTAGATGAATGAGGCATGTTGAGTTGATAGAATGTGAGGGAATGGGAGTAAGTGGAAATAGCGTTGGGTGGAAGATGGTAGAAATGATTGGTAGATGTAGGAATTAGGATGAAGGTGGGATGGCATGGGGGATGGGATGGGATGAAATGTGGTACAGGGTGGGATGGCACATGGGACAGGGTGGTGTGTGGGACAGGGTACTATGGAATGTGGGACAGGATGTCATGGCATATAGGACAAGGTGGATACTGTAGCATGTGGGACAGGATGGCATGGCATGTGAAACAAGGTAGTGTCATGGCATTTATGACAAGCTGGGTTGGCAGGTGGGATAGCATGGGGGGACAGAATGTAATGACATGTGAGACAGAATGACATGTCTGGATTTCAGATGGGATGGCATATGGTACAGGGTGGGATAGCATGTGGGATTGGATGGAATGGCCTGTAGGACAGAGTGGGATGGCATATGGTACATGGAAAGATGGCATGTGGGACAGGGTAGTATGGTACTGGGAGGGATGGGATGTGGGACAAGGTGGCATGATGATACATGGGTCAGGGAGGGATGGCATGTGGGACAGGGTGGCATGATATATGGGACAGGGTGGCAAGGTATATGGGACAGGGTGGCAAGGCATATTGTGGGATGTCATCTTGATTGCAGGTGTGATGGCACACAGGTCATATTATGGAATGGTATCTGGATTTCTTGTATGATTTCTTGTAGGGAGGGAAGTAGCATTGTATGGTATGTGGAACAGAGGGTGGGATGGCAGGTGTGACAGAGCCTGGAAAGCGTGTTATTAGCTGTGATGGGATGTGTATCGTTTGCGATATCTGGTTAAAAAAGAAATTGTTAAATTTCAAGAAACCACAAAATCATTAACCAAATGTTTCTCTTTTTATTTATTTCCACCTTCATTCATTTCTCTGTACTCACATGCACCGTTCAGATGTAGTAGATTGTAAAGTAATTATCAAGGAAGAAATCTTGAGAAATTAAAGAAAGAAAAAAAAAAAAAAATAATGAGGGATTTGGAGTGCACAACCAAACCACAGAAGGTATCACATCCTTCTCTTAGAATGAGCACTCGGCCGAAAGGAGGGCAGGTTATTCTTGGGTACATTTAATATCAGCCGTGTGATAAATGTTTGACAGTCATAAATACAAACACAAAGACAAGAACCCGCATAAATGTTTCAAGAAAAGAAGTGTGGGTAACCCAGTCATTTGGTACAGTCATTTTCTGCCCCTCCCTCCTTAAAGACGTTTGCTGCCCTCCCTTCCTAAAGACGTTTTCTGTCCCTCCCTCCCTCCCTAAAAACGTTTTGTGTCCCTCCCTCCCTCCCCCCGCCCCCTGGAGATGTTTTCTGTCCCTCCCTCCCTCCCTAAAGACATTTTCTGTCCCTCCCTTCCTAAAGACATTTTCTGCCCTTCCCTCACTCCCCACTCTCCACAGACATTGAAACTTGAATGCTCTCAAAAGAAGAAGTGTGTATTGGAAAATTTGATTTTACAGAAAAAGGGGGAGCTCTTACACTTTATGTGGTTAAAAATTGTTCAGCTTTGAAGATTTGACAACAAATTGCATGAGATTGAGATAAACGTTCATTCTTAGCTTGAAGTTTATTTTAACAACATTGATAAATAAAAGCCATGTATTTTCAACTACTACACTTGATGTAATGTTAAATATATTTCCTGTAGTCTAAATTTATTGACAAAGATCAAATTTTGAAAGTGCTGAAGCACAAAGTTAGGCAAAAAAAAGAGAAAAAAAATCAGCAAAATAGCTGCTTTGAAAAGTGAAAGATATTTCTAATTACAGTATCAAAAATAGAATGCATTATACATTGGTAATACCTTTCTATTTAATGTCATAATTCAAGGACCATATGCAAGTGCCATGACCATAGATTTTGGTTTGTGGGAACAGCAGCCAAGATGAGAAAATGTAGGGGAAAGAAGAGGAGGGGGGGGGGAACTAAAAATGTTCTCCAAAATACATGTGCCACTAAATTTTTGTCGAAATTTGTATCAAGAAAAATTATTTTGGGTCCAGAGATTGATAAGGGATGAAAAATGTTAATTTGCACTGGAGAACTTTCTGTGGTTAAAGTTATTATTTTCATAGTGATTATTTTTGTAAAATATGTTCGTATTAGCTTCAGAAATTCAATGAAACACACTGTGAAGGCTCTCATTGGTAGCCGAGTTTTATGAAGAGTCTGATAGGGTGATTCATAAATAGTTTCAACATTTTTTTTTTTTTTGTCTACTGTCACTTCTTCGCTTGCATTTCCACCAGCTTTAGCAAGCAAGCAATGCTTAGCTTCGATAAACAATCAATCGTATCATCATAGTCTTTCCACACACTGTAATTATCACAAAAACTGCCATTATGCTGCCAGCTTGAACCCCTCTGACCTTGATCTTGTTATTACCTTTGTATACCTAAGGCTGGCTGTCCCTAGAGGCCAGTGGAATTCACATCAAGCGCTGGGCTAGGGCTAGCCCCTGGCAATAAAAATGAAAATTGTAGAGATGAAGATTAAAATGAATCCAGATATGACTCTTATATCCAGCATCTCAATTTCATACACAGGACGAGATATCTCGGGTCCTTTGTGTGTATCCTTGGGAAGTCATATTATTGTGTGCTGCCTTGTGGTACCAGGAAGCTGTCATGACAGCTCCCTAGTGGTACCGTCTTGGTGTTTATGGGAACCTTAGTGGAGAAGTGTGGGGTAGGGAAGTGTTGATGGGATACAGAAGTATAGGTGGAATGGAGAAGTATAGGTGGAATAGAGAAGTATAGGTGGAATAGAGAAGTATGGGTGGAATAGAGAAGTATAGGTGGAATAGAGAAGTATAGGTGGAATAGAGAAGTATAGGTGGTATAGAGAAGTATGGGTGGAATAGAGAAGTATAGATTGAATAGAGAAGTATAGGTGGAATAGAGAAGTAAGTATAGGTGGAAAAGAGAAGTAAGTATAGGTGGAATAGAGAAGTATAGGTAGAATAGAGAAGTATAGGTTGGGATGGGAAGATCAAGGTGTGGGGTGTAGGTGGAGGGAGAGTGTGAATTTTAGGTGGGTATGAGAAGGTTTGGTGTGGGGGAACATATAAAAGGAATTTAAAGTCAGTAAGTTGTAATGTTGTAGGGTGGCTAGTTAAAGTTTAATGGGACAAGAAGTAAGGGGAGTGACGGGATTAAGTTGGAAGAAACATGAGAGGTTGATTTAGAGGGAACAAAAGAAAATATGCAACGAAACATTGTTGAATTCAAGGGAGATCACAATAAGCTTTGTCTGGATTTGCATAGTTAATTCTATACCACACAATTGACACCTGAATAGCAACCCTTCTTAGTCTGTCAACTCTACAGTAAGTTCATTATTTTGTATTAAAATTGATTGAAGTCAAAAAGATTTTTAAAGTTCACCTATCCATTAAAAAAGGATTTAAAGTGAAATTATTGTGATCAGCTGCCACACCAATTCTTACTTGTTTTGATTATTGTGCTTAGTCAGGTGACACCCCTTTTGAGGGGTCATCAGGGACAGAATAGGCCCTTCTCCCCAACCACTTAAGGTTGTGTTGGGTGAAAGTAAAATAGAGAGATCATCAACTCGCAATAACAGCCAAAATACCTTTTGTTTATCACTTGTTTGAAAAATTTGATGTAATTTTTCATCATCACTTTTTTTTTGCAGAGAGAAATGACCTTATCACAAATTACAAAGTGTGTCATGTCGACTTTAAAATGTAAAAATACTGATCAAAACAAAAAGAAATGTTTGACATGAAATATTGCCAGGATCGAGTAGACAGAGGAAAATCTGCTTGTATGGTTGGTGTAAATGAGCTCCTAAATTAAAACCTTGATTAAAGCAAGAATCAAAACACGAACTGCTTCATCTGCAAGCTAGATTATACAACAGGGATTTCCTAGAATCAAATTAATTTGTTCCATCTTAATGAGAACAGCATCATATGTTACGCTTGGACATGGACATTTACATTTAGTATGAGCACAGGGTGCCTTGGTTCATTTGGCAAGTCTGGGCCAATCGGCGCCAGTGAATGAGTAGCTCAGCCCCATTAATCACTAAACCCCAGGAGAATCCCTATCAGCCTGTTGTTATGGTTATGATATAATGAGACTTGATATGCGGTATGCCAGCATGGACTGCCAGATTCTGTCAGCCTTGAAGACCATCTCAATTTACACCAGCTGTTTGGGAATGTTTCTAAATATACATACTTGTTCATTTATACCCACAGTGAAGAGGCTTCTATGTATACCTATAATCATTTATAAGATCCAAGAAAGCAAAATTCATAACTGGGTGAGATCTTAATTCATATTTAACTTAATTAGTTTTCAGCAGTGGCATTTAAAGGGGGACCAGGGGGACGATTGCCCCACACCAATCCTTTAAAAGGAATTTGTCGAAAAATGTAATACCTTAGCTATTCATACTTGACCAACTTGGAAACAAATTTTTAGTTGGATTATATAAGATACACTTTTTTACAACAACAAAGTGTTGGTGCATAAAAGGTTGGGATTATTTATTTGTACTATTTCTTACAAGAAAGTGTGACATCACAGAACCTGTTCTTCGCAGTATTTAATATTAAACTTGGGTTGAAGTGTAGGGTTTATCTACTAAAAATGTCTCTTGGAATACTGTTTGAAATCTAAGGTCTTTTCTTTTGCCAGAAGAAAGTCTTGCTGACATGCTACTTTTAATGAACTATGTGGTTATTTCATGGGAAAATTGCAAATATTAGTTAAGTTTGTTTTAGACTTTGCTTTTGTGATAAAGATTGAGAATATACCCACTGTAACATTTTGTTGTCCTGTTTATGTGGACGCAATACTTTCTGTGCAAAGGTAAGATAAATGACTGGAAGAACAAAATGCATGTGTAATTTTAGTGTGACAAAATGATGAATTAAAGACAGTTTGATGAATGATGCCATTAGCATGCATATAAAATATGAATAAGCATACTTGATATTCTTATGTTTAAATGCTGAAATCTTGCATATAGCTGGCAATGCAATCTCAAATGCCACACTTTTTGAGTTATTTATTGCCAAAATAGAATCAACTTTCACTTCCCACTTAGTTTCTAGCTGTGACAAATTGTAGATCAAGTAGCAATTTATTTTGGATTTGAATATATTTGGAAGAATTAGTGGCATTTTTATACATATTTGGGATGTTATTATATTCAAAAATATGACTAATGTACATTATTAAGTCAGTGGAGGTGATATAAATTCTCAACTAGGTCAACAATGAATGATGAATTTGGTATAATAAAAGATACGATGATAGTCATATTTTTTGAAAGAAATTCTGTAAAATCTATGGTTGTGCACTTTTCACATATTCATTCTGTATGGGTGTAATTTAGGGATGCACCGGAACTTAACAATTTTTTCATGTTTTGGTTCCAGCTGCAACTCGGTGTAAATGTTGCACCGGAACCAGAATTTTCTTGCAGGAAAAGTCTACTCCTGCTAGAATTTGATTAGGGGTATGGCAAAGGCTCAAAAACTTTGGATCATGATTTGCTGCACCACTGATGAATATACATTTACAAATCAAAGAATGTACAAAAGATAATGCCAAGGTTACCCTGTAATTATCACAAAATTTGCATGAAATATACAACTTGAGATTTAAAATAATCAATGATCAACTGAATTTAATGTAATTTTTTTGCTTCTATATTGCTTTTTAATAGATATTAAACAATTTAGCTAATGTTTCATCTACTGTATATGTCTATGAACCTTTAAAGCTGAAACTATTTGTTTTCAAATATCCATATATATGTATATTGTTTTTATGGATGAAAATGCTGAGCAGTAAATTCCTGTTCCGGCTGGTACTTTGCTTTGAGTTCCAGTTCCAGCCAGAACTTAAGATGCTGTTTTCGGTGCATCCCTAGTCAAAATCTCCCAAATTTGTATCTTGCAGTCAATGAATATGAGATGATGTAAATTTGATGAAGTAAAAACAACTTATCCAGTGATCCAATTAATTTTCAGTCTATTCAGTTGTATGTTATCTCTTCAGCACAATTTTTTTTAATTTGGTAATATTTTCAGGAAAACTAAAAGACCTCCTTGGCAAAAGGATATTTGAGTTATTCATATTTTTGAGTTATTTTGTCATTTTTGGTTCTGATGCTATTGCATCAGGAATTACCCTTTGCGGTCATGATGGTGTGTATGTATGTGTGTGTTTGTATGTACGTTTGTGATGGTCAGCTCGTAAACGCGTTATCTCAAGAACAGTGAACTGGATTCATGTCATATTTGGTACACAAATAGTCAATGGTCTGTAGATGTGTCCTATTGTTTTTGATGGTGATGTCTTGCATTTTAATGAGTAGGTGGGGCTTAATATAAAAATCTTAAACTATTCAAATTTTAACAACCACATGTCTGTTTTGTTTCATATTTGGTCATGACATGAAAACATTGAATTGCATTAATATGCATAGTGGGCGGGGCTTAATATGATTTTGCTGAAAAGAACTTGTAAACACGATATCGCAAGAATGGTAAACTGGATTTATGTCATATTTGGTACACAGATAGCCCATGTTCTGTAGATGTGCCCTATTATTTTGGATGATGATGTCATCAAATTGATATTTTTTAACAACCACATGTCTGTTTTGTTTCATGTTTGTTATATGTTAGGTGTTAGCTGATGTGTACATGTTCATACTGTAAAAAAGTTGAATTTCTTTAATATGCATAGTGGGCAGGACTTAATATGATTTTGCTGAAAGAACTTGTAAACACAGTATTTCAAGAACAGTAAACTGGATTCATGCATTATGTGTGGTACACAGATAGCCAATGGTCTGTAGATGTGCCCTATTAGTTTTGGTGGAGAAAACATGCATATTAATGAGTAAGCAGGGCTTAATATAAAAATCTTAAAATACTCTTATTTTGACAATCACATGTCTGTTTTGTTTAATATTTGTCATGATAATGATGACAGCTACTGTGTATGTTTTCATGGCATAAAAACGTTGAATTTCATTAATATGCATAGTGGGCGGGGCTTAATATGATTTTGTAAACAAAAAGCAGAAGTATCTTAAAAACTATGAACTGGATTCACATCATGTGTGGTACACAGATATTGTAGCTCCTGGTCTGCAGATGTGACCTAATGTTTGTGGTGGTGATTTAATACATATTAATAAGTGGGCATGAATGCTAATGAGTAGGCAGGGCTTACTGACAAATCTTTGAAATAGGATTAATGAGCAATCATTTTTGCATCATGCTTGCTTTGATGATGTTGTTAATTATTGTGCAAATGCTAATGTCAGCATTTTTATTGATTTGCATGGTGGATGTGGCTTATGAATAAATATATGGAACAAATATTACATGATATGCAATGACATGACAGTTAATACAAATGTTGCAAATCAGTCAGCTTATGAAAAAGCATTGGAACCACAAAACACTTTGGTTTTGGTTCTTATTGTCTTTTTACGTTTGGGAAACTTAACATTCACTCGTAGTTTTTAGACCAAACATCTACAAATTTAAACATTCTAAAGGGATACAAATTGACATACTGTTGCGCTGCACATTAATTGAAATGCACACACAATTTTTATTGCTGTTGAGGATGTGAGAATGTTACTGCTTTCAGAGAAAATGTTAAGAAAAGCAACATGTTATGACTTGCCATGCATTATGATGCAATGTGGGATTAAATGTAATGATGGGTACCTCTTAGAGGTATTGTGGCGTTTTCATGATGCATATTTATTTTCCTCACTCAGAGAAGAATTTACTTCAGTCTTATTTGCCCATTTTTGTTTATTCTCACTCGTAACTGACATAAGGGAATTAAGTATGATTTATAAATAATAAAAAAGTTTGTAAACTGCCATTTACAATGCTTTTTCAGAAGCTTTTAATTTTTGATGAACAATATCAATGATAAAACATATTATCATATCGATACATGATGGTGTAAGAGGTGAATGGTTTGAAGATAAATGTTTTCAATGCACTCTTTGTGGGACATGCACTTCACAAATCTAGAAAGGTTAGATACTGCTAATATCACATCACATCAAAATATAAATTTTAAGTCTTATCACACTTTCATTTAAAAGCAGGTTTATAAAAACTTACTGTAAACAGATCCTGTGCAATGTTACTTCCCTTGTTTATGGTATTTAAGGTGTATGGACAGATAGAGGAAACTTTAGCTAAATTGATATAAAATCCACGAAAAAACACAAAGAACGTAAACAGCAAACTAAGATAATCAAAATTGGTTAAAAGTTAGCCATTTTACAGTGTTTAAAAGATTGTTGTGCAAATATGCAAAATGCTTTATTTTCTTATTTAAATCTATTGTTTTTTAACCCTCTGCCGTTTCTCTTTGAAAAAGCAAAAATAATTCTTATAAAAAGATTTGATCTTTACCATACCCACCCAGCCAACCTCAAGCTAAAGAAGGCATTTTGAACATTTTCAAGGTCTGAAATTAAGAGAAGAAACATAAAGAAAAACAGAAGCATTTTGAGGTGTTTTCCTGTTCATACATCACATTTTTACAAACTTTGAGTACTCGTAACTTTGAAAACTAGAAATGCTATTTTCAAAATTCAAAAACTATTACACTTGGAATATAATGCTCTTTGTGTTTGTGGTTGAACAGAAAACTTAAGTGTCACTTACCTGGTTTGATAATGAGAGAGGGTGTAATCAAAATTAAATACTAACTACATCAGTGAAATGTCCTTATACCTTGTCACACTTGCCAGTGCATAAGCCATCGATCACTCCTTTCCATCTCACACGGTTTTGGGCTATATTCTCAACTGCACTCCATGAATGTCCAGCTGCTTTCACCGCTTTCTCCATATCTCTCCTCCAAGTGTTCTTCGTTCAGCCTCTCTTCCTTTTTCCTTGGGATTCCATGATAAGGCTTGCCTAGTGATATTGGACTTAGGCTTCCTTAGCGTGTGACCAATCCATCCCCATTTCCTTCTGCTTATAACATGTTGAACTGGTTGCTGATCCCACAGTTCTTTGTTCCTTAATGTTCCAGGACAACAAATTCTCAGAATTCTTCTGAGACATTTGTTTATAAACACCTGGATCTTCTTTGTGTTTGATTTGGTAGTACGCCATGAGGAAGTATACCAAGTGGTAGTACGCCACGTGGTAGTACGCCACGTGGTAGCACGCCACGTGGTAGCACGCCACGTGGTAGCACGCCACGTTGTAGCACGCCACGTGGTAGCACGCCACGTGGTAGCACGCCACGTGGTAGCACGCCACGTGGTAGCACGCTAGTGGTAGCACGCCACGTGGTAGCACGCCACGTGGTAGCACGCCACGTGGTAGCACGCCACGTGGTAATACGCCATGTTTCTGACCCAAAGAGTAGCACTACTTTTACGTTTTAGTTGGAAATCTTGAGCTCTGTTGTTCGTGTAATTGCTCTTAAGTACCAAACTACTGAGAAGATTAAATGCCACTCATGCCCTTTCAATTTTTACTTTGACATCTTCATCTGAATCACCTGATATGTTGATCTGATCCACTTGATATGTAGATCTGATCCACCTGATATGTTGATCTGATTCACCTGATATGTTCATCTGATCCACCTGATATGTTCATCTGATCCACCTGATATGCTTATTGTGCTTCCCAGATAGATAAAGGTCTCAACATCCTCTACATTCTCCCATTTTGAGTTGGATCTGATTGTTGTTGCTGTTGATTTGCATTGCCTTTGTCTTCCCTGTGTTTACATACATGCCAATTTTTCCTGCTGTTTCCTCTAATAGTGTAGTCTTTTCTTGTATCTGGTGATGAGTTTGTGACAATAGGACAAGGTCATCTGCATAATCTAGGCAATCTAGCTGTTCCAAAAAGTGTCCATTGAAGACCGTTTCTCTTCTGCTCTATTGAGTTTTCATGATTCAGACAATTGCCAGCTTGAATAAAAATGGGGATAGTAATCCCCCATGTGTAACGCCAGTCTTAATTTCAATTCCCCAGTAAGGCTTTCTTCATAAAGAAAAACAGTAAATTGTCCACATTGTTTAAATTTCAGGACTGTATCAGAATTGTTGTATAAGGACCAGTGACAACTAAAAGCAACATTTACTACTGTTTATGTACTTTAATTATACTTTGTGAAAAGTAAGCATGATTCTGTTTCTTTGCAGGTTTATCAATGCAAGAAGAAGGATAGTACAACCTATGATTGACCAGTCTAATAGAGCAGGTAATGCACACCATCCCAGTCAATACTTAAACCAAAAATTTGACATCTATGGTAACTATTTATCTATTTAGTTGTTTGCAACATGTTTAATAACATTTTAGAGAGCTTGTAGTAATGTCATCTAATATAAATTGAAAGTTGTTTTTGTTGTAGTTTTACATGAATATCTTTAATGTTTTGGTATTTTAAGAGGAGCCCCTATACCCTTTGTAAGATTTTTGTGCCCATAGCAGGGACCTGCCCATAGCAGGGACCTGCTCCATGCAGGGACCTGCCCATAGCAGGGACCTGCCCATAGCAGGGACCTGCCCATAGCAGGGACCTGCCCATAGCAGGGACCTGCCCATAGCAGGGACCTGCCCATAGCAGGGACCTGCCCATAGCAGGGACCTGCCCATAGTACAAAAGCCCAATTTTTCAGTTGTATTACAGTAAGTGCCAATTGACTTTCTATTAATCATAATGTTTTTGGACCAGATATGTAATATACATCTTTAACCTGTTTTTCTTTGCAGCAGATGTATTATATCTCAATATGAGTTTGTAAGGATTAATTATTTATATTTCTGAAAAATGAGAATTACTCACAAATTTTATCACAATAACCTTTGTATGAAACAGATATTTGCATTGCTCTCAGCCAGGATGCATTGAGATGTTTTATTTTTTGCACTAACAGACATGGACAATTATTAGATACATCACTCTTATTTGTTTAAGTATTTAGAAAGAGCTTTCCACTTGTTTGCCATGTTATCCTATCATCATAACGATCTTTAATTGATAGGAAATTTTTTAATGATCTCCATTAAAGAACATAATCCCCATTCTTAAATATTTCTTTCCAATATGAAAGGGTTTTTTGGAGAAATAAAGTGCTATAATTGCTAACTTTAAGTGACACGCGTGTTAAAAACAGAAGATGTGCCCGAAGCAACATTTAGGGGTTCAAAAAGAAAATGAAATGCATCAAGAAGAGTAATAGCTCAGCTCTTTTATCTTAGTTTAAGATGTTCTGAAGGTGAAAAGACAGACATGTAAATGTCATTTTACATTTTTTTTTATTAAAGTGATATTTCCATTTGTTTCAGCTTGACAAAAAAGTTATTGCCAACAGGGAATGCAATTATGATTGGCATTTATTTAATGACTGTCAATTTTTTGCAAAGATTGCTGAAAGGGATAGATGTAGATATTTTTTTCCATGTGCAAAGATACTTTTATAAAAGAAAAAAGATACAGAATAATTTTTTAAAAAGTGTCTTACTAAATCTGGCTTGGAAGTCAGCACTGAGAAACTCTAAAAGAATTTGATAAAGTTAGTGAAACAAGAAAGGAGGGATGATTAGGAGAAATACAAATGATCTGGGGTAAGGATTTTATTTTGTGTGGGTCAATTTCTGGTCGAAATGCCTAAGTCATAGTTTTGGGAAGTGAAAAGCATCATAATTTCTTAATCATGTCAGCATAGTGTAGTTTATGGCAGTGTTTCATTTTGGGAGGCAAGACCTGAGAGTAGGGAAGGGACTATTCAAGGTCATTGGTTTTAAAGATTATATCATGGAGAATCATTATTCAATTTTAAGTCGGCTGAATGAAATTAGCTTTTATCAAGAAAACTTGTGTGCTTGCTAAGACGGTAGTATTACCTGGTGTGCCACAGCTTATAGAAAGACAAAAAAAAAGTAGCATACATCTTTTCTCTTTAAAGATAAGACTTGAAAGACTAACACCATGTCATCAATAAGCTTTACATGTCATATAACAATATAAGCACCTTTTGGTCATTTCTTCATTTTGAATTGCAATGCATTAATTGAGGGTGAATATTAAGCGAAGAGCTTTAATGGAATATTCCCATTAATTTTCATTTTATAGAAAGAAATAAAGAATTATCGTGGATCTGTAATTATGACATCATACTTTCTTGGATCTGTAATTATGACATCATACTTACTTGGATCTGTAATTATGACATACTTACTTGGATCTGTAATTATGACATCATACTTTCTTGGATCTGTAATTATGACATCATGCTTTCTTGGATCTGTAATTATGACATCATACTTACTTGGATCTGTAATTATGACATCATACTTTACACTGCAAAGGTCAATTTTCAACATATTCATGAAATCTTTGAAATACAATCACTTCAAAACAGAATAAGATATCAACCTGGTTTTTCACCAGTTTGTTTCTTTAATAGCCCTCTACCATATAAATTGATATTCTTGGGAATATTCCTGTAAAGCCATTGTTGTGTATTCATGGGTCACTGTGTGTTCATTCTCAAAACCTTGGACCTTTGTCTGAAAAATGCATTGTTCAACTGTATTTCCCCAACTTGATATTTAAAAGCTTGCATTTGCTGTCAAAGACACATAAGTGAAGCTTCTTTCATTTCTATGATTGCATTCTGTTACAAATAACATTAAAGCTGAGCCTTAAAATTGTGAATAAACAATGATAAAGTTTAAGATTGTTTTTATATGCAAATGTGTACTACAGTTGTTGGAAAGCATGTTATTGGTAAAATATGTTGTCTCAATGAGCTTCTCTCCTTTGAGCAATTATAGCACATTACAAAAACTCACACCACATCTTTGCACATTGTCTTGATTGCTGCTGAAAAGAGTCTCAAGAATATTCAAATGCACTTTTTATGCATGTGATGGTACTGAAAATCATTGATCATAATAATTATATCTTATGAATACTGCAGTAATTTTTCAATGGCATGAGTATCAAAGATTGGACATTTATTATTTGAAAATTCTGTTGACTTAGCAAAAGATGGCCTTACTTTTTAATGAGAGAGCTCCTTTAAGTCAGATAAATATTCTCAAAATGGTCTTTATTAAATGGGATCCTTGGTTTTCATGACAGCAAGTCAATTTACAGAAGGTATTACCGCTAGTGATTTTCTTTTCTTTCAAATATGAGCAGAGAAAAAGACTAGAAATAAGTGTTGTGAAAAGTTCCTCTCAAATGATCTATTGTAAAATTAGTTGAATCATTTTTTTGAAAAACCTTTTAATATGATAGTAAAATTTCTATACTGGTGAAAGGGTTTCAGAATGTGAGGTGATCAGTTTTTGAACTTGGAAAATGCACTTTTAGTTTTTGAATGGCTGATCAAAGTTTTAATAGTTTTTAAATTATGCGAAATTTGTGATGTATGACAGGGTCGACAGCTTTATGTAATTCTTATCATTTCTTTATCATTATTTCTTTCCTAACTCTCAGTCACTAAAAATTATGTGAAAATCTAGTCCTGCTTGAAATTAATTAGGGATATGGTTAAGACTAAAAAACTTTTGGTTTGAAATTACTGCACCAGTTAAAAGAATTATGACAGGCATTTAAAAAACAACAGATATACATTTTTTTTTAAATACCATTGTCACCCAGTAATACATGACAGAATGACATAAAATGTTGATGTTGATGATGTATTGAACAAGGTGTGTAAGTTCTCATTATATAAAGCTTCTCACCAAATGGAAATGATTTGGTATATCCAAAATGATTTCTGGAAATGAATACCAAAGTACAGTATTTTAGGCAATTGATTTTGTTTCATGTTGGTTTGTCTAAGGAAGATGTCTGCATTCAGTGTATTGATATAGCACCTCTTTCTAAATTATATTCTATAGCTTTGCCATGAACTCTATACACACACCAAAGTGTGCTTCCAAAATGTTAATATGAAATTCAGTTGTACATAATTCTTTTGAGTGCCAAAATGAGACAGAATTATTGATGTATGGTGGTGTGGTAATTATTTTAAAATCTGAGATGATGAGTGGCACTCACTAGTCTCCTCATTTGGCTGTGTAATACAAGCCAATAAATAGCGTCGTTATCTAAACTAATGTTGCTTCCTACCCTCCTTCATCTCTCCTTATTGCTGCACTCAACGCTCACAAAGTAGTTCCTGGTATGGCGGGAGCATCACCATACGGTCCTGACGGTCAGATGGGCGGTTATCTGATGGACCCCACGCAGGGCCCTTCCCATATTCCTCATCTTCATTCTGCGGCTGGTAATGATTGCGACCCTCATCTCTATTGACGGCAAAAAAATATCCCAAAACACTTTGCAGGTCATTTGCCTTTCCCATTGGCTTTCATTCATTTTTGGTTTATAAGTTTTTCTTATTTCTTTTGTCTTTCCTCAGCCCCTGACTTCCTTTTTTAATCAGATAAATATCTCAGCTGTGCTGCCTTAGTAGCATAAATATTGTATGCATTTATCATACATCAAAATCTTATATTTTACTTGCTTTTTCAAATCTGATTGGAACAATCAATTTGGTTTTTTATTATTATTATTTTCTATTGCAAGAAAAGGGAAAGAAATAGGTGTTTAGTCTGACCCTGCATGTGCCCAAATTTTATGATCAGGTTGTATTCTAAAAGTTACCTCATTCCTGGCAAATATTATCTTTTCATTTTAAAAAGTCCTATCAGTTTACAATAATTAAAAATATAATTGAAAAAAAGAGTATTTTTAGTGATTAAAGAAGGACCAGGGCTTTTTATCAGAATTATGTTGGTGTACACATATCATGTATGGCCATAATCCACAGATATCAATCATGTAATCATTTGTTTTGCTTGAGTTTGAATGTTTTGCTTAATATTGTACCTTAGCAAGTGCTCCATGACCTTATACCAAGCTGAATAAAGATGTCCTTCTCAAAGGCTGCAAGTTAAACACCTCCAAGGGCAGTACAATGAAGCCATAACTCCCTGGATATGCTAATGTTGAACCAAGGAGGTTGTGCCTTTCTCTTTAGGTCAACGTGGGTCAAGGATTGTTTACAGAATTAAAATAGAATGTCAGATTTGAGTATATCCTTCTTGATGCTTGAAGAGGATACCAGGGGCTGACATATCAGGGTTATACCATGCATTAGGTGAACAAAATGTTCTGATTGTTCTGATTGCAGAATTTAATACAAATATAAAAACAATAGGCTAATTCAGAACATTCATGTGATGGTAATATTTTACCTTTCTTGTTGCTGGTTAACATAAAACAATCAAACATTACAAGATCTTTTATCAGTTATTTCAACACTTCTAAGGAGTTACCTATGTTTCATAAAAAAAATCATCATTCTCCATTAAGTAGATTAAAATCCCAAATCAATTTATGAGAATATTTTAAGATTCCAAATGAGCAAAAAAGATCATTTAGACCATAAAATAACTCAAGTATATCTTTCCCTTGCCTTACTTTATTTTTGGCATTAGCCAGCATACAAACTGCTTTTAGGCATGTTTTGTATTTCTTTCCAAAGTGTCCTTGTTTAACACAATTTCAAAACATTTTGGGAAGAATATATTGAATTGTAAGCCTGTAGGTAATACTTTGATGATATGAAAATAAATGTGTAAAGAATGTGATAATATCATTAGAATGATATTCAGAATTAGTGAAAAAATGCATCTATAAAATCCTAGATATTGTTGAATAAAATTAGATAACATAAACTTCTAGGAGTAAATAAACTGCTCTATTGTTACCCTTCTCCCTTTGGGATAATGCATTAGAATGATGTCAGTTCCCATAAATATTGGTTTCATATTGTCACAGTAAAATTTGTATGAAATGAACTGCATGATTCCTAAAATTACAAGAAGGAAACCAGCAAGCACAAAAAAAAAATGACATCCCCCATTAATACTTTAAAGCAGTCTTCGGTCAAAGGTCACACTCTTCCTTGTTTGGTTTACATCCTGATTGTGTATGGTTTTGTGATTCTGATGGCTTTGCCTGTCTTGCATGATGGTGTCCATGGTGTTTTGTAATAATTGTTAATTAATACTGCTCTAATTGTTTTTGGTTATGTAGTGTATTCAATTAAGTTTTAAAGTATCTCAGCTATCCATATAAATGTTGATTACTATAGTAAGTTGTTTAACAAATGCCTGAAATCTATGTGCCATTTCTTTATTGTACAACAAGGAAAAATTAGAAAACCAGTTTAGTAGTTCTTAATGGTAAATAGTTTTCATTAAATTCTTCACATTGTAGCGAACAAAAAGAGAGATAAGATAGTACAGAAATTAGTCAAAATTCATGTTCTGTGAAATAGATTTTCAATTGGGAAGAAAGTGCAAGCTTCATTTACATATGACTTATACGTGATATTATGCTAACTCTACATATTTAATTTCATCTTTTTAAGTGTGAATGTCAATAAATGATTAGTATTTAAATGATTATTTAAAGAAGAAAAAAACAGTCAATTTTTTTTTTATTGGAAGTTTTATTTATTGTCATTATTGAGATATCCAAGATCTGCTAAATGACGAAGTTCTTTTTCTTTCACCACTGTGTATGCTTGCATACATCATGCTTGCATACATCATGGGTAAACTAGCACTTCCCTCATCTTACTGCAGCTTACCCTCCCATCTTCCATCAGATGCTATTTTTCAAAGACTAGCTAGATTAGGCTATTGTTTTTGGTGCTGATGTCATGAATATTACTTAGTAGGTGGGACTAAATGTAGAATTATGTTAACAAGCTTGCAAACACAATATGTCAAGAACCGTGCAGTGGCTTTATGCCATACTTGGTATATGGATGTGTTGTGGTCTGTAGATGATCCCTATTGTTTGTGGTGCTGATGTCATGATGATTAATTAAAAGGTGGAACTAAATGTAAAATTCTGTGAAGTTTGTAAACACCTTATTTCAAGAACCGTGTGGTGGATTTATGTCATACGTGGTATATGTGTGTGCTATTGTTTGTAAATGGGCCCTATAGATTTTGGTGTTGTCATAAATATTAATGAGAAGGCGGGACTAACTGTGAAATTCTGTTGATGCTCATGTATCCACAAACCCATGTCAGATTTAAATCAAACTTGGTATGATGCTGTTGATAAAAGCAAGGATGATACAGGATTCCATAGAATGTTGAGTTGTTGACTTCTTTATTATTCATTTAAGGTGAAGGCAAATACAATTTTTCATTGGTTGTTGTGATTGTGGCTTATTGCTTAAGGCAAAAACCTTTACACTTAAACTAGCAACAAAATATACACAAATTACATGTTCTAGTATGATAGATATACTAAACGTGTAAGAACACAACATTTAAAGATATATAATGAAAAATAAAAAAACACATTGCTTCTAATCCAAAGTTAGCATCAGAACCATGTGGGATTTCTCTTTCTGGTTTTCAGTTCAAATCTGTTGGATTTTTGAAATACCTGAAGTTTTGTCTGGACGATAAGCTTAGGGAAGTTTTAGTATTTCTACCATGTGTACATGCATGCCCAAACAGTGTTGTTTTCATGATTTAAAACATAAACTTAAAGGAATTTTTAATTTTTTTAAAATCAGTTTGTGGATAAATCATTAATCACAAATTCATACTGCAACTTGACTTTGTACAAGAAGATGGATATTAAAAGCAATTTGAGAGGGTTTCCTTATATTTTGTCATGATTATTTAAAAAAAAATCAGTTGTTAGTGAGATGGTCAATAGTTGGTTGATTTCTTGCAGATTCTTTGCTCATTACACCCCTCTTCCTAGTAATGTCACATCTAAAACTTCCACATGAAAAGTCATTTATACACAGAACAGATTTTTAAAAAACTCTTAAATCAAAAAAAAAATATGTTTCCCAGCTAAAATTCCCTTCTGTTTTCAAACATTTTGAGAACATAAAATTATGAATAAAAAGGTTATTTGTTGTTATGTAATAATAGTGTTTTATCTTTAGTGAATTTAGTCTTACTGCTTTTTCAATGCGAAGGAAAACTATTTCTGTAAAGTTTGAAATTTTCTATAATGCTACTTACCTTCAGTAGATATTTTCCTTAGCTCCTCCTCCCTTACAGAAGAAATTTCATTTTTATGATCTTCTTAGCCCAAGCATGGTGCATTCATTTTAATATTTTAGATGTAAGAAATAAATTGTATGCTAAGGTATTTCCTTTCTTATTTCTACAGTTTAATTGTTTATGTAAAGTATGATCGACCATCTCCTTTATGTTAGATTTTTATTTTTTTGTTTCTGAGTAGTAATCCTGTCTTTTAAGATTTTTAATAAAGCAGGTCTGCATTTGTACACACTCCTTTTAATAACCCAGGGCTGCATTTGTACCCAGTCCTTTTAATAACCCATGGCTGCATTGTACCCAGTCCTTTTAATAACCCAGGGCTGCATTTGTACCCAGTCTTTACATCTGTGTGTCCTTGATCTGAAGTGACACCCACCTCCATTTTCTAAGGTCAATTTATTGAGGATTGATTTTATAGCAACATCCTTAAGAAGAACAATTTGTTCTAAACATGCTTATGACATTAGTCTGGATTTATAGTGATAAATCTCAAGCTGTGCCATTTGGCATTTTTATGATTGTTTAACAGGTGGTCAAGTACCTCTGCCCACAGATTATAGACATTGGGCTTGTGCAACATGAATTATTTTCAGTGTGTGTTTTCATGTTTAAATTCTTCTGAAAGCTTTTGCTAAACAAGGACAATTGTTTATATCCCCATGAATTTAATTTTACCAAAATGATTTGTAACATTCGGAAGGTCAAGGATGTTTGAAGGCTGTGTGGAGTCTTCTTTGTGGTATTATAGGTGCATGAAACCCTGTCTGTCGTTCAGGAGCTATTATTTGTTGATAGATTCTTGTTTCAGGGAAATTGTTGGTTTAGATTTGATATAAGTCATATAGGACAAAGAGTAGAATCTACCTCATGGCACTCATGGCAGGGTACTGCTAACATAAATCCCTACCCATAACTTATTTCAAAATATAGTGGTGTGCTATCTCAATCTATCCTTTCAGAAAATTAGTATAATAATTTTATGTTTTTGCAAAACAATTTTCTTTTGCAAAATATACATATCTAATTGATTTTATTTGTGTAAATGATAAAGAAATCACAATTTTCTTGTGGCAATTTTTCTACAACAAATGTTAATACATTTGTTTTATAAGCTCTGCTTTTGTCAGCGCCATCTAACATGGAATATTCAACAGTCGCTGAATGTTCAACAGGCACTGAATATTCAACAGTCGCTGAATATTTAATAAATATTCGAAAAATATATGAATATTCAATAGTCACTGAATATTCAACAGTCGTTGAATATTCAACTGTCGCTGAATGTTCAACCATTGCTGAACAAACATTCAACAGTTACTGAATATTCAACAGTCACTGAATATTCAACAGCACTGAATATTCAATTTCAAATCTAAGTTGTAACATTTTGAAATAAAATAAAAACTCATTCCAGAGTGACTGTATTGAAAAGCTGTGTTCATTTGGTCATGGGTGTGTTCATTTGGTCATGGGTGTATTTAATTGAGCTTTGGGATTGTTCTGGACAACAGACTATCAACACCATAATTCAGTGTGGGTTGTGGTGTACACAATGATATAACAATAACTAAAATGCATTGTAAATGACAAGGAAAAAAATGTAAGTTGTGTGAATCAATGTGACTTGCTTGGTGCACGGATCTACCCTGCTGCTTCTTCACTTTGTGTGTCCTAGCTCTCCCAGTAAACCCAAGTATTGCTCATGTTGTGCCATGTGGTTCAAGATCAATTTTCTTAACGGAGACAACGTTTATGTCCTCCATTCTTTATATAGTTTTCCTTCAGGTTCAGATAGTATTGATTTTAAGTAAAGCTCACATTTTTTGTGGGAAAGCTTAATTCTGTTTGTAAAAATTGAACTGGATGGGCTATGGGCTATTTAGCATGTTATGGCCGGAAATTCTGAGGGATCTCAATCATTACAATGTAGCATTGAAATGTAGGGGATTCCAACTATTTCCATAAATATAACTTTAAATCAAATAACGTTGGAAAGCAAAGATGACAGATGAACTCATTCAATCTGGAATGTTTTCATAAGCTTATGTCATGATTTATCACCCTTTTGTTTCAAGCAAATTGCAGGCATTCAATGACTCTTAAATTGCAGCAATGTTGCATTTTTCAAAAAGAAGTAAAAGAAAACACCTATGCTTCATCCTCAAAATATTGATTTAAGGTTTTATGATTTGAAGATCTGAACCAAATTTCTTTTTGCTTCTCTGCTTTGCACTTCAATCTCCTTAAAGGGTTTATGAAGGTTGCAGTTTTGATTTGTTATATTGTTGTCTTTAAAATCTCTTGAAAATCATAGAAGTAGCAACAATAACAAAGAAAATAGTTTTAATATGGATAATTTTACAGGATTTTCTTTCCTTTTAATCAAGGAAAGTATCATCATTTTAAAGATCTCTGTATTAAACTTAGTGACTATATGTTAACACCAAAAACTTGATGGAGTCCAGCTTTACCTGAGCAGGGAATTAATAATTAATTTGATTATACCCCTAATCAATTTTGATTGGAGATAAGGTAATAATAGTCCTCATTCTCTCAAATTAAAGCTGATAGAATTACATGATGTTCTTGGGCTTATCTTTAATTTACAATGTCATGAATATTGTTCATAATAAAAATTCTCTGGACTTGATCAGCAATTATCCAGGAACAAATTAAACTTTTTACAAAATTAGAGATTTGTTCTTGAGCTTTTGACATCAGCACAAGTTTGCTGGTGTCCTGAGGAGGAATGACCTTCATCTTTCAAAAGGTGTTTTTTGTGATTGCTGTTTGGCTGATAATGACAGTAATCTGTTTCTCTATATGTTTTGTCATGCGAAGAAATGACTGGTTGTCAGTCATGTCTGATGTGAAGCAATGACCAATTAAAAGATAAGCATCATTGCCAGGAATGTAAATAAAGTCCTCTTGGATTAGATTACAATAAGGCTGCCTGTAGAGTAAAGATTAAATCAACAACATTAAGGGGGATCATGATCTGATCAAGTCGGAATAGCACCAAATTAAAAGATATGTACCTGTGTAATTTGTTGCCTTTTATCGCAATATTTGATGATCTGCATCACTTGTAAATAAAAAGTAAATGATCATCATCAAATAATGGTGATCATCATCAAATAATGGTGACCATCATCAAATAATGGTGATCAACATCAAATAATGGTGATCATCATCAAATAATGGTGATCACCATCAAATAATGGTGGTCATCATCAAATAATGGTTATCATCATCAAATAATGGTGATCAACATCAAATAATGGTGGTCATTATCAAATAATGGTGATCATCATCAAATAATGGGGATAATCATCAAATAAAGGTGATCATCAAATCATGGTGATCATCAAAACATGGTGATCATCAAATTATGGTGATCATCATCAATCATGGTTATCATCATAAATCATGATGATCATCATCAATCATGATGATCATCATCAATCATGGTGGTCATCATGGTGATCATCATTAATCATGGTGATCATCATCAATCATGGTGATCATCAATCATGGTGATCATCATCAATCATGGTGATCATCATCAATCATGGTGATCATCATCAATCATGGTGATCATCATCAATCATGGTGATCATCATCAATCATGGTGATCATCATCAATCATGGTGATCATTACCAATCATGGTGATCATCATCAATCATGGTGATCATCATCAATCATGGTGATCATCATCAATCATGGTGATCATCATCAATCATGGTGATCATCATTAATCATGGTAAACGTACATATAATTGATGTTCCTTCTCGTTGCAGGTTCTCAAGGAATGCTGGGCGGGGATATGATGAACCCAGCCGCTGTTGCCAGTATGGGTCTACCTCCACATGGAGTTGGAGGACCACACCATTCTTATTCTCATTCACAAATGCCACAGTTACACCCCTCAATACACTCCCAAGGACTGTACCACCCAGCTATGATGATGTCCCATCATGGACCATTAGGGGCATCACTTCCGTCCACTCAAAGCTCACCGACAGCCCTTAATCACTCGGATTCTCCTTCTTCTCTTGGTCATCAGACTTTAATGGACTTGCATTCAACGTGAGCAACGCACCAATGCATGTATCATTTAAAAACTTGTACAGCTTACAGACTGAAGGAAGTCAAACACATCTTCATCATCCAGCCGCACTGTTGTTGAGTTCTCATGGGCATGAGTGAAGCGGAATTCCTCCTGGTAAAACTTTGCTTTTCATGGTAATAGAACATCATCCATATAGGGTTGTTGTTATACACCTGCCAGCCACAAATATGCTGCATCTCTATGTTGTGTTTTATTAAGAATAATTAGCCCTCACAGCTTTATATTCAAGATAGCAACTTGTATCAGATCATGATGATTACTTGGGGAGCTGTTTTCATCATTCTGGCAAGAATTCAAAATTACTTGTTTTTCTGAAATATAAATTCAAGCTGAAACCTTAGTCCTTGGTATATTGCATCAATGAATTACCCTAGTTTAAGAAATGAAAGTTATTACCTACAAAATGTCTAGTGAGTGGTATTATTGGAAAGTGATCAGTTCGGACTTTAAAACGCCATTAACCGATAATATAACAGTGGAGCATCACAGTGGAAAAAGAAGTCATTTTATTACCCCTTTTCTGGATACATCAGACTATTGCTGTCTTCTGGTTTAGTTTTATGCAATGCTTCATTCTCCTGCTAAGCAGCTGAGGTCCAGGATTTATTGTTTGCCAAAGAATAAATCTGCCAGCCTGTGAACATTTCAAAGCAATAAATAATGCAGACTGTTTATGTAACCATGGTGATTTATGTTCTTCTTTTCTGAAATATATCTTTAAAACCGTGTTGACATACCTGTGGAGAATACATCTACCATTACACTACTGTACCTGAAAAGTAACGGTAAAACCCTAGCATAGCGGTGCAACTTTACAAAATGTATTTCTTGTAATACAACTTTATTCCATTATTAAAATAACTTAACATTATAGGAATTGTTGATGATTTTATAGATTTATTTTATATAATTGTAACTGAAAATATTCTTGTTAAATTCTTTTTTGTTAAAAATGAAATTTTAGTCCAAAAATAAAGAGAGAATTGCTCACTTAAGAAATGCATGGTAAATGTACATCATGAAACTCTATATAGCAATTTATCTCCCAAGTAACTTGGTAATGATAGAAAATAACCTTTATTACTGAAAAAAGGGTTAAAACTAGCAGGAGAATGTGACCAGATAAACAAATTGCATGAATTTTCTTTTGGAGACCATTTCGTTAGCATTTATGATGAGAAAATGATAACGTCAATGCTAATGGCATTTTAATGATTTTGCCCACAAATTTAAACTCTTGCCATGTTACAAAGTTGCATCGTCAGCAGCATTGATGACTTCTGATGTAGCTGACTAAGTATACCTTCAAACCGAGACAGGCAAGTTTCATTTTTTATTATATTATTCTGGTGCCTGGATGAATGCATCATTGAAAGTAAATTTCCAGGGTCTCAAGGCAATAAGGGATTAACATTATTCATACATAGCGACAACATCCCCTTGAAGTGAATTGAGATCTTAGGAATAACAACCCTTATAAAGATTTTCAAAAGGATTTTACACAGATTAAGGATGACAAGATTTGCCAACATTTTACACAGATTAGGGATGACAAGATTTGCCAACAGATTTGGAGATGTTTCTTACAAGGGATATTATTTATGAAACATTATTGCTGTACAACTAAAACTTTTGAGTTTTCCTTCTATCCAGGAGTAATTATTATTATGTTGGTACAGTTAATTCTCTGGTCACAAGGAAAACATGTATAGAAAGGGATTTGATACTTGAGATATAAGAAATGGGAGAATAGTTTGAAATATTTATGTAAATATGTATTCATACCTTATTCAAGGGTATTCATATTCATGGCAGGAGATGAGCTTGTATCTCATCGTCTGTGTTTATTCTTAAAACAAGAGTTTATTTTATTTTGTTTGTTATTTATTTATGGCTCTTTGCCTTGAAAAGAGTGTTTGTCTTTGTATTCCATTTGGATTTTTACCTAGAAGTGTTTAAGATGGGGTCTACAGCTGTTTGTAGATCTTGCACACTTCATTGCGTCATCTTGGATGTTGTTTTGCGGTGGTGACCCTTCAAAGTGACCTGCCAGTCTCGTTTGTTTTCTGCTTTACTTTCTCTGAAGTGGCTGAGATTTGTGTCAACCATGTTCGTAAAGAAGCAAAAGTATATTTTTTACTGCAGTTCCTTTTCCTTATTTTTATCCAGATCAATCATCTCTGTGTCTCCTCATTGCTTCTAAGTTATTCCCACTGCTCAAGATTTCAAACTTGTAGCTATCTCCTCATGATGGCAAGGAGCACAGGTTAAGTTTGTTGCAAACTTTTAGCAACTTCACAGTTTGAACCTCTATTAAGTCATAGCTTGCAGCAAGAATGCACTTTAATCAATTTTGCAATGGCTGGTAGAATTCACTCAACAAACAACCACCATGGTAGGATTATCCCAGTTGGCTAGTTGGATTAGCTTTCCATATGATTCTTCCATATGAGTCTATCTCTTGCCATTGTCATTAACAACTTGTCATGGGGTTCCCCCCCCCCCCCCCACACTTCTCCTCCATTAAAGATTAAAAAGGCTATCAAATGTGTTGAAGATAACTTTGTTTTGAAATGTTAAAAAATGAGATGTATTTGTCCATCAATCCAGGAAGTTCTCTTCTACCATTCTAAGTCAATAGAATGTAACATGGAATGAAATGCCTCATGTCTTGTAATTATTTAATGTCTTATTTCAGTGAACTGCAGGTCAACAAAACAGATCTTTCTAATTTTGAGGTTTTTTTAAGCGTCTTGAAATACCCACCCTGACTATGAAATATTTTCTTATGCAAGTGTTTCTGCTGAAATTTCATTTTATTTTTATATTTGTTCCAATGTCCTTCACATGAGTTTCATTGTGTTTTATCAAAATCATTCATACACAATACGCTATATAATTTCGTAATTTACCAAAAGTGTAACCTTTTTTCATGGTTCATCTTTATGATTAATGTTTTTCTCTATGTGACACATTCGCTTGGATGCCCTCTATTTTTACCAAAGGTTAAGCTCTTTAATGAGTACTTGGATATTAGGAGATTGTTGTTTATTGATGTGTTTTGAAATGTAAAGAAAGAAAGACTTCAATTAAAATCCTGTTTGACAGTTAAAGGTGTATTGACAAGCAAGTTCATTGGATGTAAGAATGTGTCTGGTTATAAGTTGAACAAGAAGAAAAGATGTTACAATTATGCAAAATTATAGAATTAAGTAGGAAGAAACTTTGTCAGAAAAGTAAACTCAATCATTTTCTTATTTTTTGAATGTGATGAGCTTGCATATAGTAAGTTTCAGAGAAAATGTTTTGTTCTGAACAAATTACATTGCAATACTTTTGTTATGGGGTCTGATTGCCAAAACCATGGCGGCAGCCATTGTGCATCAAAAGGTTGGGTAAACCCCATGCCCTGAGAAAATTACACTGCAATAGTTTGTTATTTGGCCCTGAGTGCCATATTGCCCACATTACCCCGAGACTCGAGTCATGCCACTGGGCAGCAAAATACCCAGTGTCAGTTTGATATGGGCATACCAATCATGAAAAGTACAAGTTATTCAAATATTTGATTTTTGAGTATTCATGAGGTATTCATTATCACTTCTATTTCAGGGAGATTGCATTTTAATTAAGTATTCAATGTTCATCATGCATATTCATATTTAAGTATTAGCATTGTAATTCAAAGTTTATTGACAAGAACTATGTTCATGGTTATTGGGGGTTCAAAGAGAGTAATAATGTGTAATTACATTGAATTTGAACAAAAAAGTTGATTTGTATTCAATAATTATTTCACCCACCGATAAAGCAAAGAAATTATTTCTGATGAAAATTCTGCCAACTTACCTGTTTTCTGTATAATAGATTTAAAACACTGGAAATTAGAACTTTTAGATGTGACACTGTGTTGTATAAATACGGCCTTTTAGGCTCATATATTGTGTGTTGTATCTGTTCCTCAAAAGGGAAGCTTTGTCCAACCTCGTAGAAAGAAAAAGAAAGTTCAAAACTAATTTAAAAAGCTTGTTTTCTTTTCTTTTTCTTCTCTTGTTTGTTATTTATATTTTATTAAAAGAAATAGATATATTACAGTGCAAGAGGAAATATGTTGATCTGTGTCTTGCTATACAGTTATCTCTTATCCCATATGTGTGTCCATTCTGTGTCTTGCTATACAGTTATCTCTTATCCCATATGTGTGTCCATTCTGTGTCTTGCTATACAGTTATCTCTTATCCCATATGTGTGTCCATTCTGTGTCTTGCTATACAGTTATCTCTTATCCCATATGTGTGTCCATTCTGTGTCTTGCTATACAGTTATCTCTTATCCCATATGTGTGTCCATTCTGTGTCTTGCTATACAGTTATCTCTTATCCCATATGTGTGTCCATTCTGTGTCTTGCTATACAGTTATCTCTTATCCCATATGTGTGTCCATTCTGTGTCTTGCTATACAGTTATCTCTTATCCCATATGTGTGTCCATTCTGTGTCTTGCTATACAGTTATCTCTTATCCCATATGTGTGTCCATTCTGTGTCTTGCTATACAGTTATCTCTTATCCCATATGTGTGTCCATTCTGTGTCTTGCTATACAGTTATCTCTTATCCCATATGTGTGTCCATTCTGTGTCTTGCTATACAGTTATCTCTTATCCCATATGTGTGTCCATTCTGTGTCTTGCTATACAGTTATCTCTTATCCCATATGTGTGTCCATTCTGTGTCTTGCTATACAGTTATCTCTTATCCCATATGTGTGTCCATTCTGTGTCTTGCTATACAGTTATCTCTTATCCCATATGTGTGTCCATTCTGTGTCTTGCTATACAGTTATCTCTTATCCCATATGTGTGTCCATTCTGTGTCTTGCTATACAGTTATCTCTAATCCCATATGTGTGTCCATTCTGTGTCTTGCTATACAGTTATCTCTTATCCCATATGTGTGTCCATTCTGTGTCTTGCTATACAGTTACCTCTTATCCCATATGTGTCCATTCTGTGTCTTGCTATACACTTATCTCTTATCCCATATGTGTGTCCATTCTGTGTCTTGCTATACAGTTATCTCTTATTCCATATGTGTGTCCATTCTGTGTCTTGCTACACAGTTATCTCTTATCCCATATGTGTGTCCATTCTGTGTCTTGCTATACACTTATCTCTTATCCCATATGTGTGTCCATTTTGTGTCTTGCTATACAGTTATTTCTTATCCCATATGTGTGTCCATTCTGTGTCTTGCTATACAGTTATCTCTTATCCCATATGTGTGTCCATTCTGTGTCTTGCTATACAGTTATCTCTTATCCCATATGTGTGTCTATTCTGTGTCTTGCTATACAGTTATCTCTTATCCCATATGTGTGTCCATTCTGTGTCTTGCTATACAGTTATCTCTTATACCATATGTGTGTCCATTCTGTGTCTTGCTATACAGTTATCTCTTATCCCATATGTGTGTCCATTCTGTGTCTTGCTATACAGTTATCTCTTATCCCATATGTGTGTCCATTCTGTGTCTTGCTATACAGTTATCTCTTATCCCATATGTGTGTCCATTCTGTGTCTTGCTATACAGTTATCTCTTATCCCATGTGTGTCCATTCTGTGTCTTGCTATACAGTTATCTCTTATCCCATATGTGTGTCCATTCTGTGTCTTGCTATACAGTTATCTCTTATCCCATATGTGTGTCCATTCTGTGTCTTGCTATACAGTTATCTCTTATCCCATATGTGTGTCCATTCTGTGTCTTGCTATACAGTTATCTCTTATCCCATATGTGTGTCCATTCTAACGCAATAATTTTTCTTCCCTAGGATAACATTAAGATGACCCATAAGGCTTATGACTTCTGTCTTGATCATCCCTATTGGTAAATGGGTAAATGTTTTTGTAGTTTTGCAGTCAGTCTAAAAGTTTCTCCTTCAGACATTTTACAATTTGTGTCCCTTGATGTACGTATGTGTTCCGTTTGCAGATGTCACAATCCGAGCACCATGGATGGTCATATATTTCCCGCTTGTCGATGCACACAAAAGATGATGTATTTGTGTCATACGTTATTTAAAAATACTATAGACAGCGGAACTGGGGGCACATGGGGCATGTGCCCCCATCCACTTTTATCAAGTTTAAAAAGTGTCCTTTTCAAGAAGGAAAGGTGCCCTTTTTCATAGGAAAAAGTGCCCTTTTTAGACAAGGAATTTGCCCTTTCATTCAAACATTAGATTATATATCTGATCTTTTCATTGAACTGTTGAAGAAAGTATAAACAAACATGTCCTGAAAGAGACTAAAATTGTTCAATTTAATGCGTTTCATGCATATAATATATATATATATATAATATCCTTAAAGATAATATTTGGAACCCAACAGCCCTACATTGGACTTTTTTCTATACCGCTATTAAGACAATTAAATCTGCCTATCCTTAATTGCCTCAATTATAATTTAAAAAAGCTCTTTAAAATAGGATCTTGCTTTGGTGTGTGAGCCACCCCAAATTTTACATTTTGGCTTCTTTGAAATTGGGCCCAGGGAAAACTAACAACGAGGACCCAGGCCCTTTTCATAGACTGACA